>JAWMRA010000079.1:4294418-4323609 GCA_035584735.1 Pseudotriccus pelzelni | reverse complement strand
GTTCACCTGGAGAAGAGAAGGATCCAGGGAGAGCTGAGAGCCCCTTGCAGGGCCTAAAGGGGCTCCAGGAGAGCTGGGGAGGGACTGGGGAGAAGGGATGGAATGAATGAGTTCCCACTGCCAGAGCGTTTGATGGGATAGCGGGGAGGAATTCTTAGCTGTGAGGGTAGGGAGCTCCTGGCACAGGTTTCCCAGAATAGCTGTGGCTGCTCCATCCCTGGAAGTGTTCAGGTTGGACAGGGCTTGGAGCAACTTATTCTAATGGAAAGTGTCCCTGACCACGGCAGGGTGTTTGGAAACAAGATGAGCTTTAAGGTCCCTTCCAATCCAAACTATCCTGGGAGCCTGTGATCCTGCCAAGGAGGTGACACTGGCAGTGACAGACTCCAGGAGAAGACTCACAATTTTGAATTGCAGAGCTGTCACCTGCACCCAACATGACCAGATGGTACAAGGGGAACACAGGGACCTTGCACAATCCTACCACAGTCACTGGTGTGACAGTCCTATCTGAGCCCAGCCTGTCCTGTCAGTGTCCCCACTGTAGAGGGCAGCCCCCACACAAGCCTGCTGCATCCCACATCTGCAGGGCCACACCCGGCCCCCCTCATGGCCCTGATGACTTAGAGGTCCTGAAAGAGGAGGTGAAAGAGCAAGTTCCTGGTAAAACTGCATTGCTTCCCCACCAGCTATGGTGCTGCACTCCTGTCTTGTCAGTGGCAGAGAGCAGGAGGAGCTGAGTCCTGCTCCCTCTTGTGTGTGGGACAGGAGTGTCCCTGGGACACAGCTGGCATGGGCAGGGTTTGCAGCCTGCTCTAAGCCTTTCCTCCACCCCACGGTGCAGGGATGTGTGACAGATGGGGCTGCACTGGCCAGAGGAGCCTGTGGGACAGCGGTGGTGGCCTGGGATGAGCCAGCTCAGCCCCACCCCTCCACAGCCCCTCTGGTTTCTTCTGCAGGTGGCAGCAGGAGAGGACGGGGAGTGCCTGATGCGCGGACGGTTGGCCATGTCCGGGGTGAGCGGGGCTGCACACGGACACCAGCAGTTCCTGCTGACATCAGGGTGACATGTGCCCCCAGGACCATGGTGGGGTCAGGAGGGCTGGTGCCCAGTGCCCCTGGTCCTCGGCCAGGGTTTCAGATGGTCCTTGGGGTCCCTGGTAGCTGTGGGAGGCAGAGGGTCCAGCTCTCCTGTCCCTCCCCTTGCAGAAGCACTGGCCCCCTGGGACGCAGTGCGTCACCAAGCACGACCACACCAAGCCCAAGCCCCGGGAGCTCGCCTTCCACAAGGGAGATGTGGTCACCATCATCGAGGCCATGGAGGTGAGACCGATGGGTGCTTGGGGACACACTGCCCTGGGAGAATGTGGCACAAATGGGTCCAAAATGCCACCAGCTGAGCTGCCAGAGCCAGTGCCCCACTTCCAGTGGGATTCCCCCTTCCTTCCCTTGCTCTGAGACCCTCTCTCCCCCAGGGCAAAGGCTGGTACCGGGCCAGACACAACGAGACAGGGCAGGAGGGGCTGCTGGTGGCCAGTGCACTGCGGGAGCGCGGCGCCATCCGCGTGGACCCCAAACTCAGCCTCATGCCGTGAGTACAGCTTGGGGGGTGCCTGGGGGACCCAGCTGAGCCCCCGGGAGCTGCAACAGCAGATGAGTCCAGCACGTTTTCCCCCATCCAGGTTTTGGGTGGGCAGCTGGAGGCAGAGCAGCCCACAGTCATGCTCTGGCAATGGAGGGATTTGCTGGGGCCAGTGCCTGGCTTTAAAGACCCCTAGTTGTGCCCACCCATCGTGGATGGATGTCATGGGGAGGAGTTTCATGCAGTGGGGTCTGCACAGCTTTGGCAGGGGCTCTGCTGCCTCTATCTCGCTGCTGGCACTGGGGACAGCCCAGTGGCACAGCCCCCTCCCTAATGGCCCTTTCCTCAGCTGGTTCCACGGGAAGATCTCAGGGGTGGAGGCGGTGCAGGAGCTGCAGCCCCCCGAGGACGGGCTGTTCCTGGTGCGTGAGTCCGTGCGGCACCCCGGGGACTACGTGCTGTGCGTGAGCTTTGGCAGGGAGGTGATCCACTACCGCGTGGTGCACGAGGGCAACACGCTCAGCATCGACAGCCAGGAGCACTTCTCCAACCTCATCGACATGATCGAGGTGAGGCTCCCCAGCCCTGGGCAGGGAGTCCCACCAGTGCCAGATGAGGGCAAGAACCACGTGGGGTCACATGGGGTAGTGGCAGATCCCTGTCCTGCTCTGTGTGGTTTCCATCGGTCTTTGTTACCTGCTGTAATTCTCCATCCCTGTCAAAGGCTCCTGGTTCCCACTCAGTTTGGGGTGCAGTGGGCAGATCCAGGATGCCCCAGGTGATGTCTGTGCAAACCAGCCATGCCAGCTACAGCCCCAGTCCCCTGCCAAAAGGTCACATTCCCCCCACCCCTGCTTATTCAGTGCTTTCACACAGCAGGAAGACCCTTGTGGCCTCTGCCTCCCATGGACTTGGAGGCACTTTAATATGTCTCTGTACCCTCTCAGCTGCTGACCCCACAGGTTCTCAGGCTGTCACTTGAGCTCTCACCCCTCCACCCAGTTCTTGCTTGAGGTCCACCTTCACCGTATCTCGGAGCTTCTGCCTGTCTCCTCTCTAGAGATTTGCACTCTCATTTTTTGTCATTTAAACACAACTTCTGTTTTTGAGTGGGTCCTTTGCCCTCTCAGGTGCCCTGGCCATGCTCTGAAACTGCAAAGGTGATCCTGTCCCATCCCATCCCATCCCATCCCATTCCATCCCATCCCATTCCATTCCATCCCACCCTGCTGCATCCACTCTCTTTGTTTCTGCAAACTGGCCCCAGCTGCTGCGGCACTCACTGGAGGTGGGATACTTCCCATATCCCCTGTGGTCCATCCTGGTGTTCCTCTGGCTATGCCCAGAGGGGAGCAGGGCTGAGACAAGGGCTGCAAATCCTAGTGCTGGGAGAATGGGGTGTTCCAACTGCCCGAGCCAAAGGGGCCCTCGAGGGTGGTGGTGGTGGAGTCCCATAGAGCATCCCAAAGCTTCCCCTGGATTCACAACCCGGGCATGAGGGTAAGAGCTGGCATCACCTCCATCTGTTCATCTCTTGGCAGCACTATATGAAGGAGCAGGGAGCCATCTGCACCAAGCTGGTGAAGCCCAAACCGAAAACCGGGATGAAGTCGGCTGAGAAGGAGTTGGCCAAAGGTAGGGGGTGGTGAGAGAGGGTCATCGTCCAGGTTTTGGGGGCAAGGCAACATGGCCCCACTGGTGGCCCCTGCTAACCTGCCCTTGTGCCTGTGCCCAGCTGGGTGGTTACTGAACCTGAAGCACCTCACACTGGGAGACTGCATTGGGAAAGGCGAGTTTGGAGGTAGGTGAGAGGATGGGGTTGGAGGGTCCCTGGCTGCGAGTTTCCCCAGATGGCACTCCCTGACACCCCCTTCACCCCCCATGGCATGAGGGGGTCAGCCAGGGGTGCAGAAGGTCAGGTGTGGGGCTCAGCCAGATCCCCCATCCCCTCCCAGATGTCCTGCAGGGTGAATATATGGGGCAGAAGGTGGCTGTGAAGAACATCAAGTGCGATGTGACCGCCCAGGCCTTCCTCGCTGAAACGGCTGCCATGACGTGAGTGCCCCATTGTGGGATGACCCAACCCTGCCCCGTGGCCTGGGGATGAGCAGGCAACCCCTTGACTTGGATCCTCTCCATTCCAGGAAGGTCCAGCACAAAAACCTGGTGTGTTTGCTGGGCGTGATCCTGCACAACGGGCTCTACATTGTCATGGAGTTCATGAGCAAGGTAAGAGCACCCAGCTGCTCTTCAGACAGCACAACCCATCACTGCTCAGATTTGGGGACAAACCCCCTGTTTAGGGGCTGAGTTGTATGGACACTGGGCACTGCAGGAGGCTGCATCTCCCAGCAGCCCCACCCTGTTGGTCCTTATTCAATTATACTCCTCTGTCAGGGCAACCTGGTGAACTTCCTGCGCACGCGGGGCCGGGCACTCGTCCCGACCCAGCAGCTCCTCCTTTTCGCCCTGTAAGTCCATCTCCCTCCCTCCGGGCTGGGGACTGCTCTGCATCCCTCAGACAGCCCCAGGTGACACGGCTCTCTCTCACTGGGCGGTGGCAGGGATGTGGCTCAGGGCATGGACTACCTGGAGTCCAAGAAGCTGGTGCACCGAGACCTGGCTGCCCGCAACATCCTCATCTCCGAGGAGAACGTGGCCAAAGTGAGTGACTTTGGCTTGGCTCAGGTCAACCCCAAGGGCGCAGACACCACGTTGCTCCCTGTGAAGTGGACGGCGCCAGAGGCCCTGAAACACAACGTGAGCAACAGCGGGAAAGAAGGGGGGCCACAGGGTCCTTCCAAGACATCTCACCCTCCTAGGTCCCCCCTGCTCCTTCCCCTGTCTGCCAACCCATCCCTGCCTCATGTGGCTTCTGACAGGGTCAGCTCTGCATCTCCCAGAATTCTGCCTCTGTCCTGACCAGCCCTTGCCCTGGGGTGCAGCAGGAACTGGGGCAGCTCCAGTGGGATCTGGCAGGATGGCAGGAACAGGGGGATGTTCACACCCTGGGGAGCTGGGGCAGCAAGGGGCAGGCACTGTCCCCTGTCCTGCCCTCGGGAAACAGTTGGGACCCATCGCAGCCCCCAGCCAGGCTCAGCCTCCCCCCTTGCTGCCGCCACAGAAATTCTCCTCCAAGTCGGATGTGTGGAGCTACGGGATCCTCCTGTGGGAAACCTTCTCCTTCGGACGGGCACCTTACCCCAAGATGGTGAGTCCTGTGCCAGGGGACACCACGGGTCACACCCTGCTGGCACCAGTGGGATGGAGACATCCCACTGTCCCCTGGCCAGGGGAGGGCAGGGGGTCCCAGCCAGCTTCTCCATCCTGCCAGACCCTGAAGGAGGTGACAGAGCTGCTGGAGCAGGGGTACCGCATGGACGCCCCCGAGGGCTGCCCACCCACCATCTATGCCCTGATGAAGAGCTGCTGGGAGACGGAGCCAGGCAAGCGCCCGTCCTTCAAGAAACTCACAGAGAAGCTGCAAAAGGAGCTGAAGCATCTGAGGGATGTTTAACCCCTGTCCTGTTACCGGGGCCCAGGACCTGAAGCCTCCCAGACCCACTGGGGTTGGGAGTGGCATGGCAGTGAAGAAGGAGTGGGGTGGCCTGTAGTGCCTCTCTCACCTAGTGGAGATGGGGCAGCAGCTGGGAGGGGTCTCATCTCCCCTGGGACACCCAACAGCAAGGCAACAACCTCCCTCCGCCCTGGCACAGTCCTTTTTCCCACCATACGGCCCAGAGAAGGTTCCTGTGGGATCAATCTCTCCTGACCCATCAGGGCAGGGACTGCAGCCCCCATGGGGGCCATGCCCCACACCCCCTGTGCTCAGCCCCAGTGGTGGTTGCTGCACATGGGGTCCCTTTGAGCTGTGAATCCCAGTGACTGGAGACAAGACTGGGCATCTTCACTCACAGCAGGAAGAAACCCCAACCCTGACGCAGCCCTGCTCCAGCCTCCTGGCCCAGTGTGGGGATGCCAGCACAGCCAGCTAAACCACATGGATTTGGGCTTTTTGATTAAACCAAAGAAATTAGTTCAACATCATCTTTAAGCCTCTGGGGTGAAATTAGGCCTATCCTTTCATCAGGGCCCAGCAAAGCCCAGCAAAAAACCTTGGGGGGACCAGGAGCTCTGGCTCTCAGAGCCCCCCATGCAGTCCAGCCCCTCTCCCCTCAGGGCTCTGCAAGGTGGAGGATTATGATTTTAATCAGAGGCTGTATGGGAATTGCTTGTGCATAGATTACGGGCACAGGGCAGTGGGGAGCCCCCGGCCCCGCAGGCTCCCGAGCAATCTGGGGGCTGGGTGAGCGGGGATTAGCGGGGGCACGGGTGGGTGTGCGCCCATCGCCGCCTCGTCTGCTGCCGGTCCTTTGACCCTCGAGTGAGTTTTTTCAGTTAATCCTCTTGTGTCTCCTCTGTGCTGATTTCTTGTACCTCCAGCCCCACTGTGTGAGTGGCTCTGGGTGCCCACGGCCTGAGATCCCTCCCATGATTTGGCCTTGTGGGTACTGCCCCCTCTGGGACCTGTGTAATGGGGGGGTCTCTCAGCCAGACCCAGGGTGTGGGGGCTCAGTGGCTCTTTCCACCTCCCCACCACCCTGATGTCCCCACACACTGCTACTGCCTTCCACAGGAACCCCTGGGTGCAGCGGGCAGCACAGGAAGGTCTGTCCACCCCAATGGCTGTGGCTTCCCCTCCTAATGCCTTAATCCGTCCCTGATCCGCGGTGCCCCTGGGGCCGGTCCCGCTGACCTTGCAGGCGCAGGGACCAGGTGGGCATCGTGGGGCACAAACTGCCACCGCCACCCACCATGGCCTCCTTCTTCACGGCTGCCCTGAGGAGCTTCCAGGGGGGCAAGGAGGAGCTGCCCAAGGGGCCCCCGAGGGATGACAAGGCAGCCGCGCTGCCCAACGGGATGGCCCGCGAGGAGTTTGAGGAGTACCAGCGGCAGCTGCTGGAGGAGAAGTAAGGCTGGGGACGTCCCTGGGGTCCCCCTGCACCAAGACCAGGATCCCACCTGCCATGGGTTGTCCCCAGGGTGACACAGGACAGGGATAGGGAGGCAGCCAGGGCAGGGGACAGGGCAGAGCAGGTGCCCTTTGGTGCCTCTCTCCCACAGCACGGGAGGTCCCCGTGGGTGCTGGTGTGGGGCTTGGTGCACTATAGGTGACAAGGGGAGCCCCCAGCTGTCAGTGGCCCTGGCTATGTGTCTGGTGTCAGCCCAGCACTCCGGAGCCAAGGGATGGGGCGGGCAGCATGGGGCTGGATTAAGGTCCCACCTCCCCAGACCAGGTGCTGTGGGGATCCAGTGCCTCAGCACCAGGGAGCTGAGAGGCTGCAGAAGGAGCAATGGACACCTTCACCGAGCATCCCTGCTGGGTGGTGGGGCTGGATGGGCAGGATGTGACCCCTGCCCCCAGGTCCCCATTGCAACCTTCCTGTGGATCTCAGATCTTTTCCTCCCCTCCTGCCCTGGACCTGCTACTGCAGGAAGACTGGGGTGATGTCGGGGGAGCCCTGGAGGGGTGGCTTAGCGGGGTGGGGGTGATGGTGTGGCACCTGCTGCTGCCAGAAGACCATAGCCATGCTGGAAGGCTCTGGCAGGGCTCAGTGAGGTGAGGGTGACAGTGTGGCACCGGCTGCAGGATCGAGCGGGACAAAGCGTTCGCGCAGAGGAAGGCAGAGCGGGCCACTGTGCGGATGCACCTGCGGGACAAGTACCACCTGACCCAGGTAAGAACCCGGGTGGTTCTGATTGCAGTGGGACCCGGGAGCTCCCCCCGACCCTCCATCCCTCGGGACATTCCCAGACCCGCGGCTCCCCGGGATGGGAGGGATTCCTGAAGAGGGCAGCAGACGGCCACTGTCTGCGTCTGACCATCCGCCGCCCACTGTCCGTCCAGCGTCCGACTGTGGCATCGGACAGTCCGGGCATCTTCCAGCGGCCCCAGCGCCCCGGGCCTGGCTATCCCCTGTCCCCCGTCCCGCGGCTGGTCGGCAGCGGGTCCGCCCCTCCCGACGCCCTGTCGCACCTCGTGCAGGACGAGCGGGACGAAGCGCAGATACACGTGGCCGGCGGGGCGATGGAGCTGCCGCAGGAATTGGCCGCGATGGTGCGCGGCGAGGAGGAGGAGGAGGAAGGCGGCGCCGGGGCCTTCACCTTCCTGGCGAAGCTGCGGGAGGTGGAACTGCCGGCGCTGCGGGACCGCGCGCTGGGCGGCGTGGACCAGGTGAAGGAGAAGTGCTCCCTGATGTAGCATCGCTGCCCACCCTGCGCTGGGTGACACCGGCAGCCCCCGCCCCGCTCAGCTCCCCGCGACACCGGAGAGCGGAGGCTGTGGCTGCTGTTTCCGGGACCCAGTACAGATGCTGGGCGTGGGATTTTCCTCCGCAGAACCATTCCCAGTTGCTTTCCCAGTGTGCTGGGTGGGTGCTGGGGTGCAGGGTGCCCGTGTCCCCCGAAACCATGCTGACTAAGCCCCTCTCGTGGTGCCCCTGGTGTGAGCCCCAGAAAGGGCAGGTCCCTGATGCTCTGTCAGCCCCAGCACCAGCCCTGGTGTCTCGCACACCATTCGGCTCAATAAATGCAGTATTTTCTGGCACCAGTCTGGTCTTCTTGGTGTATCCTGCGTCTGCACAAGCCCTATTCTGGGTGGGGGGTGACAGGATGACAGCACTGCAGCAGGGCTGCCCCATGTCCCTTGAGCCACCAGCCAGCCTGGGACACTTGGCTGCTGGATCCGTCCCCACCTCCTGCACCAGCCCCAGGCACACGAGTCAGTGGCACCCAGTGCCCCCTGGGACATCCCTTGGAGACAGCACTGGCAGGGATGTGACAGCCTGTCCCCCCCAACTCGAGCATCCCCTGCCGGTGCGGGCCGCAAGGAGTTCCCTTCGGTTGGGCCAGGCTGCCCCTCTGCCTCTTGCCGCTCCAGGGCTCACTCCCGGGCGCTCGGCAGCAGCACTGGCTTAAATGCCGGCCGTGCCGGAAGGCCGGGGGCTGCTGAGATCACTAATACCTGCCTATTTTAGCGAGGTCTAATCTTCCTGAGTCGCCTGTCCCCGAGGACTAAGCTATCTGAACCCGTGTAAAATGGACGGCCAGCGCTGCCCCAACGGCACCTCCCGCCGGAGCCGGAGCCGGAGCCGCCGGGAGTCACGCTGTGTGTGCATGAAAGGAAGGACGCGTTGAGCCGCCTCCGTCCTCCCCACGCCGCAGCCATCTGCTCCGGAAAGGCCTGCGGGGACGGCCCTGCCCGGGCTGCCCACAGCCCTGGTGGCCGGGCTGGGAGGGGGAGACGGAATCCAGCGCGGGTGGGGTGGGAGCTGTGCCACGGAGCCGTCACGACCCGCTCCCGGCTGGGCCGCCCCGGATGGAGCACATGGAGCAAGGATGTCCCTGGATGCAGGAGGTGCCCAGTTCCCCTTGGGCACCCACCCCTCCAGGCACCAGTCCAGGGGCTGGTGACTGCTGGAGCATCCCAGGGAGCACGGCACAGGCTTGTCAGGGCCTGGTACCAGGGAGCCTCCCCAGGTTAGTTGGCCCTGCTGGCCCCACAATCCCTGCCACCACTGCCATTGATCTCATCCCTGCCCTCCAGCCTTTCTCCAGAACCTTTATAATCTCCCTTTAGGGACAAAGCCACCTGTATTACATGGGATGGGGCCATCGGTGCCCCACCAATCCCCCACAAGGTCCCTGACAGGGTGGTGGCAGCTGCAGTACCCAACACAACAGTGCTCCCACCCCACGTCCCTGCACTCCCCAGGGCTGGGCTCCGCACCCAGCGCCAGCTGCTGGGATGGTGGCATTGAGGTCCCCAGCGCGCTCTGTCACACAGTCCTCCATCTCCACTCCACATCAGGGCCCCATCCTGCCCTGGTGGGCAGCCCTCTCCCAGTGCTCCCAGTGGAGCTGTGTGGGGACTCCCAGCGCCAGCTGGGATTCGGGTCAGGACCCTCCGCCAGGTCTCCTTGGCTAATCATCCTGCCCCCCCGCCCTCCCCACGCTGCCACCTGCCTCCCGCTCAGCACCCTTTTGGGTCACCCCTGCTGCCTCCCCGCCTGCCCAAGGCCTCTTAATGAACTAAAAAAGTGATAAATCCCCGGCCGAGCTGGTCACGTGAGGCCGGTGGCCCCCGGTCGCCCCCCGGCCCGACCCCCGCCTCCGGCCCCACCGCCCCGGTAAGCTGACGCAGCGTCTCTAAGCGTTAGCAGCTTTGCGCGCTAATAGGATTAGGGAGGTTTAAAACTGTCATTTGAGTGAACTAAACCCCCTGATACTCTGCATTGCACCTTCTTAACCAATTTGCCTTCAATTAGGGTAATTGGGAAACTAGCAAAGAAGTATAGCATTAATATTTTAAAGTGATGAAGCGATTACGGGCCTTGGACGAGGAAGCAAATCAATTTGCTATCTGCTCCTAAAAGGCAATTATAATCATTTGGGAAATCAGCCTGCTGCCTCCCCCCGGGCAAGCCAACACCTTACGGCAGCCGTGGGGCCGGCACGGCACACACCGCTGGCCACAGCGCCGGGGCCGGGCAACTGGGCAGCCCCCCCGTCCCCAAAACCGGCACCCTGGGACCTCACCGCACCCCGCAGGCTGTGGGGCACCCTGGGGGAAGCTGACAAGGGCCGCCGGTGTGGCAGACACGGCTCCTGCACTCGTCACAGTGGCCACCGTGGGAACCCGGGCCAGTGGGGTCCAGGTGCCCTTTTGCAGCCCCAGCGCCACAGTCATATGTGAGCAGGGGGATGTCCCCAAACCCTGCCAGAGGCAGCACCTCCCTGCACTCCCCTGCACCCCCTGGCAGCTCTGTATGGTGTGGGGCTGTCACCCCATGCCCATGGCCCCCCTGGACTCCTTGTATGGGGCCTTGCTGTCCCCAGCACAGTGCCAGCCGGTGCTTGGGGTGGTGGCACCCTGTCCCCAGGGGGGGTGGCACTCTGTCCCTAGGGGGGGTGACACACTGTTCCCGGGGGAGTGGCATCCCAAAGACAGTGTCACACTGTCCCCCGAGCAGTGTCAGACGGGGTGGGTGAAGCTGCACAGCCCCAATGGGGGACAACGAGGTGGCCTTGGGGCCTGAACCAGGATGCAGAGGGGGCTGTGGGGTCCTGCCAGCAGCAGCCCCAGGGAGAGGGCACAGACCTGTGTGGGGCCAGCAGCCACCGAGCACAGGGTGCTGGGGTCCAACACCCCCACAGTGACATTTGCCATTTGAAAGGGGAACTGTGGTGGGGAGGGGAAGGGAGTGGGAGGAAGACGAGACGTGACTGGGGGCTGCGGCAGTCGCAGGTGGCAGGAAGAGGTTTTTGGGAGAAAGTAAAAACGAACAAAGAAAGAAACGGGCAAAATCTGCCGCATGGGATGGAGGTTCTGGGCAGCACCAAACACATCCTCCCTGGAGAACCCCAGGACCCCCACCACAATGTTCTCATCATCCACTGGAATTCAGGGGCAGCAGTAGGAGTGGGGAGGAGAGGGATGGTGATCAGCCGGAAAGGCAGCCCTCAGCCTGGCTGCCTTTCCCCCACACCTCCATGGCCAGGGCCTGTGGACAGCCCCCAGGAATGGTCCCCATAGCTGCATCCCACAGTCAGTCCCCACAGGGTGTCCCCATGCCTGGCCTTGGTCTTCAGTCCTGCGTCCATGAACCGTCCCCATGCCTGGTCTCATGGGCACTGCCCCATGGCTGCTCCCCACACTTTGTCCACCTGCCTGGTCCCCTGCTCTGGTCCCCATGAGTGTTCCTCCTGCCTGGTGTCCATACCAGGTCCCTGAGGCTGTTCTGGGGTCCTGGTCCCATGGCTGGTCACTACACCAGGTCCCCAAACCTGGGCCCACACCCAGACCCCAGAGCAGGTCCCCAGACCATGTCCCTGTGCTGGGTCCTCACAGCTGGACCCCACGACTGGTCCCCCATCCCTGTCCCCACACCCATCCCTGTCCCCACACCCATCCCTCTCTCTGCTCCCCACATGGACAGGGCTCCACAGGCAGCATCACTGGGAGCTGTGGGGCCACTCATCCCACCACGGGACCACCCCCAGCCTCACCCTCCCCATCCCAGCGGGACAACACCCAGCACTGCATCATCCCCATCCCACCGAGGCTCAGGGACCCCATCCCTGGGGCAGCGCCTCCGCAGCCCAAGGAAATCCTGCCCCCTCCCCCTCCATCCTTTCTTCTCCGCTCCCCCTGTTTCTAATTCTTTCTCCTCGCCCGTAATGAGGGGATTACACGGCAAACTCCAGCAGGACGCCTTTGTGGGGAGACAATCCGAGTGGGGAAGGCAGTTCGGGGCTTTGTCCGCCGCTGCCCCCCCGGACCCGTGCTGGGGGGACATTTAGAGCAATTACTTGTCCAGAAAGTAACTGTCAATCATTCTTAAAGGGGAAGGCCTCCAATTAATAACCTCGTCTTAATCCTTTGGACTCATTTCCAATCTGCGGTGCCTTGGTGACATCTGCAACACTAAATAAAGATTCTCCCGAGCCTTAGCACGGCGGTTCTGTGACAAATAAGAAGACTAGAGGCAACTTTGGCGGCCAAAGCTGCGAGATTGGTGAGGTTGAGCCGCTTGTTTGGTTCCCGGGAGGGACTGGCAAAGTTAAATACTCCTGGAAAAGCCGAGTTGGGCCCAGCAGGTAACGCCGTTTTATTTCAATTCGGGACGAAGCACCAAGGGAGGATGCTGAGGAAGGGAGTGGGTGTCCCCAGGGTGTGCCTGGGGTTGGGGACGGGGCTGGCACCCTTCCCTGGGGGCTTGGGAGGGGGTGCGGGCACCAGTCAGCCTCACTCGCCCCGATTTATGTGGGGCCAGGGGCAGGAGCCACCAATGCTCCCACCACCTGTCCCAGGCAGCCCCAGCCCAGGGAGCCAAATCCCGGCACCCAGATGGGCTTCTGAAGGCAAAGAGAGGGGTCCCATTGGAAGCCAGGGCTGCGTCTGGGCTGTCTCCTCCCCATCCCCTGCTGCCAGGGAAGGCCACTTGTCCTCGCTGATGCTCTGCTGCTTTGTAGTACTGAGGAAGTGAGTTTTTGACCCACTTCGACCAGGGTTCGATGTAGTTTCTGTTGCCTTTTTGGGTGTCTGTAAGAGCAGCTGTCCCCTCCCCCTGGCTGGCAGCCCCTACAGGAAAACCACGGGTTGGGGCTTTGAGGAGACGGGGGGAAGAATCTCCGGAGACATCGAGTCCTTCTGGTTCCCAGCACAGTTTTACAGCTTAAGGGTTTAAACCCAAAAACTGCTGCCAGCATGACAGGGGCTGCAGGAGGATGTGCTTTGGGAGCTGGCAGTCCAGCAGCTCCCCCTGACCCGGCTCAGCAGGGCCCAAATCAGGCAGGATTCCCAAGACGCTGGCAGTGAAGGCCTGGGGCTCCCGAGGCCAGTCCCTGGAGAATGGGGAAGACAGGGTGGTTGGTGTTGACATCCCCCAACCCTGTCAGGGACCCCGTTCCCCACCCAGGGACATCAGTGCCCCTGGCCAGGCCAAGGCAGGTTGGGGTGGGGGGTCCAGCAATCACCCCCCTACCCTGCAGGGCCCAGTGCTGCTGCCCCACTGCCAGGTCACTCCTGCTCCATTATTTTGCTGTTCTTGGCTCATTCCTGCTCCCAGGATGGGGTTTGGTGCTCTCTGGGGAGTTTTGGCCTCCTTTGCTTTCAGATGGGGTCAGGATGTGGGGACCATGGGTCTGCCCCCAGCCCTGGTCTGACCTCCATCCCTGCACCTTGTCCCTGTCCCCCCACCATCCCCCACCTCTTCTCTCCTCCCACTTGCCCCATCTTGTCTCTGTCCCCCTCCAGACTCTCTGACCCATCCCCTCTGTGCCCATCTCACCCATTCCCCTTGCCCCAGCTCCTCTCAGCCCCCATCCAGCCCCCGCTCCACCCCCATTGCGCCGTGGGACCTTGCTGGCAGGGCAGGCGGGGGGTTCTGGCTGGGTGCTGTGTCCCTCGGGGGTCCGTGCCCCAGGCAGGGCTCTGGGGGCTCTGGGTGCTCACCCCCTCTCTCTCCTTTCCTTGCAGGTGTGGAGCTGCGCAAATGAGAAGCGGGTGAGTGAGAGTGGGATGGCAGTGGGGCACCCCGTCCCCTCCCCGTGTCCCCAGACCCAGAACACACCTCAGCACTCACAGAGTGACCACAGGGTCCCTGTTGCCCCCAGCACCCCCTCAGCCCTGCCCTGCGGCACCCCAGGGTGCAGCACCCAGCACCCCTGCCCTGAGTTGCAGCTACCCTGGGGCACCCTGAGACTGCGGGGCCAGAGATGGAGCTGGGTGGGTTCCCCAGGGCTACAGACACCCCACGAGGGGCTCTGGGGGCTCCGGGGGGGCTTCTAAAGGCATGTCTGCTGTGCTGCACTCACAGTGCACACGCATCGCCCACGCTGCACCCAGGCCCTGTCTCTGTGTGTGTGTGTGTGTGTGGCACATGCTGGGTGTGCAACACACTCTGCAAATAACCTGCACACACACACACTGCAAATAACCTGCACACACACACACTGCAAATAACCTGCACACACACACTCTGCAAATAACCTGCACACACACACTCTGCAAATAACCTGCACACACACACACTGCACACTCTGCACACACAGCACACACTCTGCAAATAACCTGCACACACACACTCTGCACACTCTGCACACACAGCACACACTCTGCACCCACACACGCTGCACAGACTGCACAGACTGCACACACACACACTGCCCATACATTGCTCACACTGCTCACACTCTGCACACACTGCACATGCAGCGTGCACTACACACTCCCTGCACACACACTGCGTGCCCGTAGCTCCCGCTCTGCACATCCCACACCCCGCACGCCCTGCCCTGCTGTGCACACACAGACCGTGCCCCGTGTCCCGCCGGTGCCGGCCCCGCTCCGTGTGTGCTGCGTGCAGGGCACACGGGCACTGCCCCCGGCCCCGTGCAGGGCAGCACGTGGCACAAACCACCCTGCACACACCCCCGGCCCCGCTGGGCACACCCACGCTGTGCCTCACACTTTCCACTCCGTGCTCAGCCCACCACGCCTGCCCCTCACTCCAAGCACCCCTGAGCACCCCACACTGGCCTTGCGGGTGGGTCACACCGCACACCCACCCCGGTACAGGCACAGACACACTGTGGTCACCCTGCTCACACCTGCACTGCCCACTGCTCACACGGGCACTCCCCACACAGACAGCCCGCGTGTGCACAGCCTGAACAACACCCGGCACCCACCCCCTGCCCATCGCCCTCTGGGACCCCTATTTACACCCTCCCATCACGAACTGATGCTCCTTTCCCCTCCCCGCTCCCAGTCGGGCATCAGCCAGGTCTTTGCTGGCAGGTCGGGGCGATGCAGCGCCTTCCCCTCGCCCCAGGATTACGGCTTTCCGCCCCATTTCCATGTCTGCCGACATCCTCACGGTGGAAAGAGACCCTTAATCCCCAGCAAATACTGCAGGAAGATTTCAGATGCCGGATAAAAAGCTTAAAGATGAAACGTTGCGAGGGTTGAAAATGCTTATAAGCATCACCAAAACGGTTATTAGCCAGGGGACGGTGCCGGGTCACTCCTGCAGTGCCTGGGGACTGACCCTGCATCCTCCAGCGCTCCAGGGCCAGCCTTCCCCATGGAGAGGCTGGAGGAGAGGAGCTGCTCTGGAAGGAGGGGCTTGGTCCCCTCCAGGGCAGGGCAAGGCAGGGCAGGGCAGGGCAGGGCAGGGAGAGGTCGGGTCAGCTCTCAGTCAAGGCTCTTTCATAAAATCCTCCACTTTAGGGGAAATTTTACTTTTAGCACCAACAGGTGCATTGGCCTGGTGGCATCAGACAGCAGAGCCAAGCACAGGGTGCCCGGGGTGTCCATCTCCAGGACCCTGGGTCAGTCCCCGGGACACCACAGCCCTGGGATAACGCTGTGGCAGAGAGGATTATGCCTTTGCATAACCTGTTCCTGGAGCCACCCCATCCTCCTGTCCCTCCATCCACTTGTCCATCTGTCCCCGTACCGGGGGTCCACGGGGGGGTCTGAGGGCCCCCAGCCCCACTAATGCCCACAGTTCCCCCGCAGGTGCCACCATGTTCCTGAATAAGTGCGAGGGGGACCTGGGCGAGCTGCGGAAGCCGGGGGACAGCGAGGGCACCCCGCCCGCCTCCGCTGAGGAGGAGCAGCCCAAGAAGAAGCACCGGCGGAACCGCACCACGTTCACCACGTACCAGCTGCACGAGCTGGAACGCGCCTTCGAGAAGTCCCACTACCCCGACGTGTACAGCCGCGAGGAGCTGGCCATGAAGGTCAACCTGCCAGAGGTTCGCGTGCAGGTAGGGAGAGCACCCCTGGGCCCAGCGCCCTGGGCCTGTCCCTGGGCAGGGGCAGGGGGAGCCTCTGGTGCTGGAGAGCTCCGCTCTCGGCTCTACCAACACCTCCCTCCGTGCCTCGGTTTCCCCACGGCTCGAGATGGGTGCAGCACCTCTGCAGAGCTGCCCCTGACAGAGCCAGGGAAAGGGTTCAGTGGCTGAGCCTGTTTCCCCCACGGGCTCCCAGTTTAGCCCACAGGCCACAGGCTCTGTTTGGGCAGGGAGAGGGTTTTTAGAGATTGTTTTTCTCCTACTGGTGGGGGCTGCTCCCGTCGCTCCTGCTGTTGTTGTGGGAAAGCAAGCCAAACCTTGGCTGATTGAGGCCACTTCCAGGTCTTTAAGGCTGGGAAAGCCCAAGATCCTCACAGATTTGGGGGTTATAACCTTGTTGGAGCAGGGGGGACAGTGGGTCTGGGATGGTTTCGCCCCCTGGACTGCAGGAAAAGGCTCATGGAGGAACAGCACAGCCTGCAAAGAGGTCGGGGTCCCACCAGTATGCTCCCCACCATCCCTGGACTGACATGGTGAGATCAGGGAGAGGGAAAGGGCCAGTGTGCTGAAGAAGAGACAAAACCCCTGCAAAGCAAAGCAGTAACCCCCCACACAAACAAACTGAGATCCCCAGGCCTCAGCCCCAAAGACAAGGCAACATTTTCGGGGGGGTCCAGACTATAAGGACACCTCTGCTGAGCTCTCTGAGCAGTGACCAGTGTGAGAGAATCACAGAATCACTCAGGCTGGAAAAGCTCTCTAAGACCATTGAGTCCAACTGTTCCTCCAACACTACCAAGGCCACCACTAACCCATGTCCCCAAGAGCCAGATCCACACGGCTTTTAAATCCCTCCAGGGATGGTGACCTGGTCACCCTGTGCCAGGCCTGGACAACACTTCTGGGGAATAAGTTTCCCCTAATATCCAGCCTAAAACTCTCCTGGCCCAGCTTGAGGCCGTTTCCTCTTGTCCTGTCCCTTGTTCCCTGGGAGCAGAGCTTGACCTCCCTGGCTCCTCCCTCCTGTCAGGAAGTTGTGGAGAGCGAGAAGGTCCCCCTTGAGCCTTTTCTCCAGGCTGAGCCCCCCCAGCTCCCTCAGCTGCTCCCTGTCAGAGTTGTGTCCCATCCCCTTCCCCGCCCAGCTATTCATCTTTCCTCTCCCTTTACCTCTCACAGCAGACCCTGTGCTGCCCTGGGGACATGGGGACCAGCACTCCAATGAGCTGTTCCCACAGGGCCAGATGTCACTGCTGGATTTGGCTCGCCAGTCCCTGTGGTTCCTGCTGGATTTCAGTGCAACTATGGCAGTTTAATGTCTAAAAGCTTTGACCCAGGGATTGAGAAGGTCGGATAACAGTATCCCGAGGGCTGCTGGCTGTCTGCAGGGTCAGGGTGCACGTTTCCATGGAGCAGTGAGAGCAGGGGCTGTGTGCTGACACGTCCTGCTTTCTGTACCTCAGAGATGTCCTTGGTCTCTGGAGCTCGTGGGAGAGCTTTGGCAGAGGTGTGCGGTGTGCTGGGGTTGCCAGAGCCCTGAAGGGCAGCCCACATGCAGCGGGGTACCCCATAATGACACCCCACCTCAAGCACTCCCTGTGGGGTACCCCACATGGGATACAGCCCCCGGGGCAGAGCACATGGGGCACCTTGCATAGGGTATAGCACATGTGGGGCACACTGCAAGGGACCAGCTGGGCACAGTGGAGCTCACCCTGGCTCTCACCTCGCAGGTCTGGTTCCAGAACCGACGAGCCAAGTGGAGGCGGCAGGAGAAGATGGAGGCCAGCTCCATGAAGCTCCACGACACCCCCGTGCTCTCCTTCAACCGGCCCCCCATGACCCCCAATGTGGGGCCCATGAGCAACTCCCTCCCGCTCGACCCATGGCTGACATCCCCCATCTCCAGCGCCACCACAGTCCACAGCATCCCCGGCTTCATGGGAGCCCCCCAGGCCCTGCAGCCCCCCTACGGCGGGCACTCCTTCCTCAACACCCCCGCACCGATGGCGCAGGGCATGCAGCCCATGGCCCCCGCGCCCTACCAGTGCAGCACCCCCTTTGTGGACAAGTACCCGCTGGAGGAGGTGGACCAGAGGAGCTCCAGCATCGCCTCGCTCCGCATGAAAGCCAAGGAGCACATTCAGACCATTGACAAGACCTGGCAGCCCATTTGATGAACGTTCCTCTCCAGCCCCTCCGGCCCCCCTGGCCCCGGCTCCTGGCCCTGGTGCCGGCTCAGTCCTGGGGCAGGTGAGGGAGGACAGTAGGGTGCTCAGCAGGACCAAAGCCGGTGCTGGGCAGGGATGCCAGGCTGTGTCTTCCCCCCGCTGAGCCAGCACTGGCAGTGGCAGGGGAGCCAGCCAGGCGCTGGCAGGACCCCGCTGCAGGGGAGCCCCCCGGGGGAGCCCGTTTGCCTCACTGTGGCACCAGCACTGGCTGAGAATCTGGCCGAGGCTCAGGCATCCCACCGTGCCACCAGGCCACGCACCACCCCCTGGTCGGACACCTCCTCTCCTCACACCCCTTCCCCTTCCTGTTATTAATAATTTTTTTTTAATGCTGCAGACTTAAACAAAACTGAACAGAAAAGCTCTAATTTCATAGGGAGTACTTGGGGGTATGTTTTAGCTGCACCGGGGCACAGCGCCAACCTTGCCAGGCGATGCGCCGGCACTGAGAGGACGGTTGTATTGTGAGTAAAGAGATAAGATGAACGGCTGCTGCATGCTGGAGGTGTGCCCTCGTTAGCACAATGGGGCTGCCAAGCCTCTGCTGGGGAGGAATTTTATTGGGGGGCATGGGAGCACCATCCCTGGGCACCCTCCTGCCCTGCTCCCTCAGGACACTGTGCAGGGCTGGGTCCAGGGGTGGGTGACTCAGCCCTGGCTGTGGGCTGGGACCGGCTCGGCTGCACCGTGGCCTCGGTGGCTCCTCACAGGTCATCTGCTCGACCATCCCCCAGGGGCTGTGCCCACCGCCCCCCTGCCCTAACACTCCCCAGGGGTGCCAGGGGCACAAAGCTGCCGGAACGGTGGTGGTGGGAGGGCGGGTGGCAGTGGGCCCCCTGTGGCCCATGGGCAGAGCTGAGGAGGGGAGGGGACTGGCTGGAAGCCCTGTGGTCTCCGCAGCAGGGATGGCAGGGTGTGCCAACACCCGCCTCACCCCCTGTCAGCAGCTCCTGCCAGATGGGAGCTGGTGGTGGTGACAAGGTGCCACTTCCTCAGGGGTCCCCAGAGTGGCTTTGTGGCTCCAGGGGGACCCTGCCTTCCCACCCACCAGAGCTCAAGGCACAGCCAGTGTCACCTCGCCGGCAGCAAGGGCCACCTCCCCAGCACACGGCTGAGCCCACAGTGGTTTTGAGGAGCTGAAGCACAGCTGGGACTGCAAGAGAGGTGGGCTCAGCCCTGAGAGAGCAGGAGCTCCCGGTCCCCGGGGAAGTCAGACGAGGGCCAACCTTGTCCTTCCCCACACTGAAACAAGATGTTTAACCAGAACTCTTCCTGCTTCGGACCCGACGGCAGCCACCAGCCGGGGCTGTGCTGGGGCAGGCCCGTTCCCACCGTGTCCCCATGTCCCAGACCCCGCTCAGTGCCAGCGCGCCCGCCCGCCGTCCCTCTCACCACCGCCCCCGGGGGTCTCACCCCGATCCAAGACCCCCGGGGCCGGCCTATGACGTCCCCAGAGCCCCGGGGTCAGGCGGGTCTGGCCGGGATGCCAGCGGGCCAGGCGAGGCACTGACCCCGACAAGACCCTTTTCCTTGTGCCCCGTCCCCCGGCTGCTGCTGCTCGTCTGTTTCGTTAGCGACAATTAAACCTTTAACAACCCATTAAACGCATAATCGATGCTCCCCGGCCCCCCAGCCCAGCTAATGGGGTGAAGCGCCCCGGCAGAGCCGGGCTCCGGCCGCCAGATAATGAAGCAACGGCTGCGGAAGTAATGGGGTTTGATCCGGGGGACGGGACGCGCTCAATGGGGGCTGCGCTTTTCACATGACATAATTGCCGAGCCTGGCGCCAGCCCGGGGCACCCCTCGGCCTCCCGAGCGCCAACAAAGGCCGGCTGGCGCGGGGAGCGGGAGCGCCGCACCCCCGGCTCGTTTGATCGGAGCTTAATTGGGGCGAGGGTGCTCCCCTACCCGGCCCCGCAACCGCCACCCGAGAGCGAGGGCGCGGAGGGGCCCCGGGATGGGGATGCCCCTCTCCGGGACCTTGGGGTCAGGGGGCTGTGGGAGTTATTTAAATGAGCTAATCTGCATATGGTGGCACCGGTGTGCCCAGCACACGGTGGCGGGGCGGGGTGCCTTCGCTTGGTACCCCGCATGTCCTCCCGTAGGTGCACCCGGGGGCTGTGCCGCACCTCCTGCAGGAGCAGGCAAGATTTCTGACCCCAAAAATGCCATTTCAAAGCAAGGCAGGGGCAGCAGTGTGGAGTCTCCTGCCCAGCCCATTTTATTGGTGTGGAGACCCACTGAAGCCCACCATGGCATGTGGGGCTGAGTTTGGGAAAAATCCAAGCAAAATGGCTTTGTTTTTTTCCCCCCTCAGATCCCAATCCTGTCCTGAAATCACTCACTGTCGAGATGGGGCTGGTGTCTGGGGTCTTCCTGGGGGGACTAGGTGCTAGGGGCAGCTCTGGGGGCACTCAGGGGTGCTCCCAGTCCCTCGTGGCAGATCAGGAGCCCTCCTGCTCCCTCCCCCTCTAATCCCCTCCCGCGGGATTTGCCCCCTAAGCTGCTTATTTCTCTCTATTTCTCCCAGGCCTGAACGAACCCAACCCTGCCCCAGTGCGACGCCTCGCGCTCGCTGAGCCGTGGGCTCTGGGCACTCTGCCCCTGGGGCTGCCCACTGGTGGCCTGGCACTGTGGGGCTGGCACTGCTATGCCAGGGGACGTGGGGCTGGGGCCAGCAGTGCCAGCTGTGCTGTGTTGCAAGCCCCATACCCCCTGGCACAGTCCAGGATGGGGCTCAGCCCCTACCAACACCCACCTCTGTGCACATCCCCTCCACCCCCTCCATCCCCGGCCCCCCAGCAGGACAGATGTGGCTCCAGGGAACTGTGGTGACAAGGGGGGGCCACGCTGTCCCTCTACAGGGTGTGGGAGCTGGGGACGTCAGGGCTCAGATTCTCCTCAGGGGTGTTGACCCACGAGCTGCCTGTTGCCCCCCAGCTCCCAGAGGGGGAGGAGGAGAGGGGGCTGCGGGGTGGGGAGGGCGAGGCTGCCCGTTGCAGGTTGAGCTTGGCGATGAGCGGCCGCCCCACGCTCACCCGCTGCCGCTCCTCCACGAAGTCATCCACGCCTTGGTAGCGGTACTGCAGGCACACGGTGAAGGCCAGCTCCTGCTGCAGGGGCACCGGCACCGTGAGCACATGTCCTGGCACGGCTGTGGCCACATTATGCCCCTGACACCGGCCCCCACCCCTTACCCGCAGCTTCTGCAAGCCACAGATCCGGCTGTAGAGGCAGCGGGAGGGGCAGCCGAGGCTCCAGACAGGTGCCAGGGGGCTGCCCACCTCTTCTGGGCTCTCCTTGTTGGTGCACTTGAGGTCCACGTCCAGCTCCTGCCACGGGCGGCACCCACATGGAAACCACCACGAGTGCCCCAACCCCATTCCCCAGCAACCACTCTGGTGTGGCTCTAGCAGTCCCAACTCACCTCGGGGATGTCAGTGAGCCTGGCCTCGCACTTGGTGACGTCCCTGGGAGCGGCCACCACGCGCGTGTAGATGATCATGATATTGGAGAACTCAGCGGCGAAGCCCAGCTGGACGGTGACACCGCAGTCAAAGCGGAGGTGCCGGCTCTCCGGCAGCACTGGGGAGGGGACAGGGACAGCAGGGCTGGGACCTGCGGGGGCTCAGGGATGGAGCCGTACCCACAGGTGAGGAGACCTTTGGGTCACCGCAGAGCAGGGATGCTGACAGGGTAGTCCTGCCTCCAGGATGGTGGTTCTGTGTCAGCTTCTCCTCCAGCTGGAAGGAACCTGGCAGGTTCTTCCTGCAGCCTCCCCCTGCACCTCGGGCTGGCCCTGCTCCAGGTGCCAGCTCTGGACAGGGTGGCTGTGACTCACCATGAGCCTTGGCCCACTGCAGGTTCCTGGCAGAGGTCTCGTCCTGGCCCGGGGGGCGGATGGGGTCCGTCAGAGCTCGTCTCTCCGAGAGGTTGCTGCGAAGCTCCAGTGCCTGCCGGCCCCGCGTGATCTCCAGCGTGCCCATGTCTGCCGTGGCATAGGGGGTCAGCAGGGGCCACCAGGGGGGTCATTGTCCCCCACCACTCCCCACTCACCCTCAGCCACCTTGTCCAGCAGCACCGTGATCTTCTCGTCCTCCAGCAGCCAGCGCTTGAGGAAGGTGACGAAGATGCCGTTGGAGAGCTCGCCCTGGCTCAGCTCATAGGCTTCGGCGTCCGCACACCTGCAGGGATGGGGCAGCAGTCGGCTGCATCGGGGGCTCTGGCACTCCCCCCAGAACCGGCCCCCAACAGGATGACAGTCCTGGGGAAGGCAGAGCTGGGCACCCATGGCTCCTGTTCCCGTCTCACCATCTGGCCGCAGTGCCAGGGACAGGTGGGAGCCATGGCTGGATCCTGGATGCTTAAAGCATCACCAGCCCAAATCCCTCAGGGCTTCATGCCCTCAGGTGCTGCCAAAGCTGAGCAGTGCCATGGACTGTGAGGGACTCAGGGCTGCTGTTTGCCCGCCCCCCCCAGCATTGAGCAAGGGATACGTGGAAGGGGGAGAGACACAGGCAGGGGGGCTGAGCCCCTGCCCCACTCTGAGTCAGGAAGGGAGACTCAGCCCCGCTGCCCACACTGGGGAGATGGCAGGAGGGGACCCACGTGGCGTAGCCAAAGACGATATTGGCGGTGACCTCCAGCGCCCCGACCTGAGGGATGACATCGTCATTGAGGTTCCTGCAAGAGAATGACGCTGGCTAGAGCCACGAACTGCCTCCCACCAAAACCCACCCCAAGGCACCCCGGAGCCCAGGGGCTGCCCTGTGCCCCTCTGCCCACCCATCACGGTGTTTGCCAGCTCTGAGGGGCAGTGATGTTCTGGGGTGTTTAGACAAAGACATGGGTTCGGATGGGCCCCCAGGGGTGCCCTGCACTGCTCCCTCAGGAGCCAGCACCCATGGGTCCCTGTGCTGGGACATCCCCGAGCGGCAGTTCGTCCCTGGGCGGGTGGCAGGGCCGAGTCACCTCTTGCGGCACATGTCGAGCAGGAAGGTGTTGAGGCCGGTGCGGCGCTCCTGCATCGCCCGCAGCACGCGCTGCACGCACAGGCAGTGCGCCGACGTGTAGGCACTGGGCGCGTCGATGGGCACCATGAAGCTGTTGCCAAAATTTTCATAGCCGTGCCCGGCGTAGTAGAGCAAACCTGCCAGGGTGAATGGAGGGCAGGTGACATGGTGACACCCCTGGACCTGCCAACACCTGCTTCTTGCACAGTCCCTCCACCAGTACAGACCCCCCAGTTCCCCCCAGGCTGGAGCTGCCCTGGCGGGTGTTGTCCCACCATAGACCCCCTTGTCGAGGAGGAGGAGGAACTCGTTGACAGCCATCTGCATCTCAGCCTTGCACAGGTCCAACAGTGAGACCACCTTGAAGTCGAGCTGGCGGAGGAGGGCACTGAGGGCATGAACGTCCACCATGGGCGCCTGCAGCTGCTTGTGGTGCAGGTAGTGCATGTTGCCAATCAGCAGCGCCACTTTGTCTGTGGCTGGAAGGAAGGGAGGGGAAGGTCTTGAGGAGGAGGTGGGATGCTTCTGCTGTCCCCCCATCATTCAGCCCACAGAGGTGACACCCAGCTGTGGCCAGCGTCACTGTCTCTGGGTATTGGAGTGCCCCACGGTGTCCCTGCTTCGCTGATCCCTGAACCATGGGGGTAGGGTTGGAGGTTGGGCTTAGGGATTTGGGTTGAGGGATAGGATGCTGATCCACTCTCCTGGTTAAAGCTGGCGTGCTGATTTGCTCTCCCAGTATGCTACACCCAAAGAACCGCTGGCCAAGCAAAGCCTCATGGGGTGACAGTGGTGACACTGGGGGCAGTCAGGAGGCCCAAAGCCTCCTGGGCAGGCTCTTACCATACAACTGGCCTGGACTGCCACACTCTGGGAAGCCTGGGAAGAGAGAAACAGCATGCCAGGGCCCTCCAGTGCCAGGGGAGCATGGTGGGCAGAGCAGCATGGACCTGCCCTCTCTGCCCACACCTACCTCCATCTCCTTCCTGCCAGGAGCCTCCAGAGGTGAAGAGCCGTGGGCCTGTGGCAAAAGGGGGGGTCAGGGATCCTACACAGGGCAGCACCTCCCATCATGGGCTGCAGTCCCCCAAAACTGCAGAGCAGCCGTGAGGACTTAACGGGGAGCAGGGCAGGGTCAGGACACTCCATGCAAGGAGAGGGTCACAGAGGTTTGCCTGGGGCCCTCACCGATCTCCACGTCTACCTCCTGGCTCCACACCTCGTGGAAGAGGTTGAACACTCGGCAGCAGTAGCTGCCCCGCTCAGCCGTTGTCACCAGCTTCACCTGTCAGTGGGGCAGAGCGGGAGGCTGGGGCGGCGTGCCACACTGTGCCGTGCCATGCCAACACCGTGCCATGCCAGAGGTCCCACCATACCTGGAGCTGGGGTGCCTGAGCCCCCTCCACAGGACGTCGGTTCCTGAACCACTGGTACTGGGGTGGGGGGTTGCCGATGGCTCTGCACTCCAGCACCAGCGTGTCCCCCTCGGCCAGCCGGCACGGCTGTGGCTGCTGCAGGATCTGCAGCCCCGCCATGCTCGGGCAGTAGCCACTGGCTGGGGAAGGGACAGGGTGGCAAATTCAGCACCCCGCCATGGCAGCGCTCAGCTGAGCTGCTCCGGGCCCCAGGTTCCTCACTCACAGGCCCTGGCACCCAGGGGTGGCATGAGGCAGTGTGCAAGAGGAAGACACAGGGCATATGTCTCCTCTGTGAGCACTGTCACCCCAGCAAGCCCAGAGGCCCTTGTGGCTGAGCCAGTGACTGACATTGGCAGACAATGCCCCTCAGGATCCACCCCTGTCCCGATGGGCCCAGCGGTGCCTGTGGGAGCTGCCCTGGTTCCAACAGGGAAAGAAGTGCTGCAGGAGTGTCAGCCAGGGATGCAGATCTAGGAGCCCACCTGAGCTGGGGCTGCTGCTCTTCTCCACCTGGACGTGGGCCCACCTGGAGAAGGCGAAGGTGGCCCCACAGCTCACCCGGCAGATGTACCACTCAGGCTGGCCCGGGCGGGCGGCCGTGTTGATCACCAGCTCCGGGGACGTAGCTCCAGGCACCTACAAGACAGGAGGTGGCCAAGGAGTCAGGGACTCCCTCTTACCTGTGTGGGTGCCCTCACCACGGACAGGGCCCAGGGGCCCTGCTCGACATGACACGCCAGGGCCTCACCTCCCGCTTCCCGCAGAACCACTGGTACACGAGCCCCGGCGGGCCGGTGGCACAGCAGGTCAGGGACACCCGTGTCCCCTCTGCCACCACCTGTGACTCCGGCTGCACCGTGATGCGGATCATGTCCTGGACTGCAGGAGAGGAGAGCTGGCTGAGACCACTGTTCCACACCATCCCATCCCATCCCATTCAGTCCCATCATATCTTGTCCCATCGTACACTGTCCCATCCCCTCCCACAACAGCCTGCCCAAGCTCAGCCCATCCTTTACATCCTCTGTCCTGTCCCAACCATCTCATCCTATCTTGTTCCCTTGGTACATTCAGTGCCATCCCACCTCACCCATTTTATCCTGTTCCAATCTATCCCATACCCACTCTGCTCCATCCTGTCCTATCTCATCCCATCCCATGCTATCCAAACCTGTCCCATCCCATCCTATCTGACCCCATCTCAGCCTGTCCCCCATCCCATCAGACCACATGCTACCACATCCTACCTCACCCTGCTGCATCCATCCCACCCCACCTGCCCAGGACCCCGCTAGCAGAGCACAACCCCCAGAGGGAAGAGCTGCCCTTCACCTCATCCGCTTCCTCCTGCTGAGCCCCATCCCCGCTCCCCCTCCAGCCCCGCGGTTCCCACTGCCCGTCCGTACCAGCAGCGCTGAGGACCCGGCAGGCCTTTGTGTGCCCCATCTGCTCCAGGCAGCCCAGCAGGTACTTGAGGGTGCAGTCGCGCTCAGCCAGGAGCTGCAGCAGGCACTGCGTGGGGCTGCCGCGGGGCTCCAGCACCTTCAGCGAGCACATCTCCAGCTCCTCCGCGCTGTGAGCGCCCGTGGCCGTCAGTGCCCCCTCCCTCCCAGGCGGGACCCCCGCCAGGGGTCTCGGCGGTGCCCCCTGCCCAGGGGGTTGCCCTGGGGACCCACGCACCCCTCACCCAGCCCACGGCAGGGCTGTGCCCACGGGCGTTTTGTCACCTAGTCAGGGACAGCCCCCAGAGTTCCCCCCCAGCCCTACCTGCACTTGAAGCGTTTCTCAGCCCCAGCCAGCTCAGCCAGCTTGCGCCAGCCCCGGCCCGCGTTATCCAGGAGCTCACACAGCCGGGCCACCACCTCTTCGCCCAGCGCGCCGATGGGCACGCTCCAGTCCCCCATCTCTGCTGGGGACACCGATGGGACGAGCAGTCAAGTGAGTCTGGGGTGAGAGGGTCCCACTGGACACCGCCAGGCACAGCGTGCCTCTGCAGGGAGAGCACCAGCATGAGCTCACCAGTGCCAGGTCCCCTCCTGGCAGGAGCCTGGGGGGGCGCTGGGAACCAGCTGGGCAGTGCTGCTGGATCTGGCCACCGGCAGCCAGCCAGGAATGTCTCACACTCTCCGTGAGCTGTGACAGCAGCCCGGGGGACCCGCTCACCCCCCAGCCTCAGGCAAGGCGCCAGGGCATTTTAGCCCAGTCCCAAGAAAGGGACTTCATGGAATTGGGGTCCAGAGAACTGGAAAAAGGCAATGTCCCCTTTCACCTTCCCTGTCCCTTCAGGGACCACTGAGATTGGGGCCCAGGGCCCCCTCTCCCTCTGGCAGAAGCCCCAGTGGGACAGCAGCAGCCCCCTTGCTGTCACCAGTCCCCTGTGCGGTGGCTCCAGAGCCAGCACAAGCCTGTCCAGGCCACCACGAGGGGCTACAGAGGGATCAGGGGAGGGTACATGCCGGTGCTGGGGCTGGGACCCAGCTCAGCTTGTTCTGCCCCTGACCTGGGAAAGGTTCCAACAGCGAAGGGAGCATGGCATGAATCACCTGGACGGGGGCAGCACCCAGGAATGGCTCCTTTCTCCTCCCCTCAGGTCCCTCTCCAGCAACCCACCCCAGAGGAGCCCTTGTCCCCAGGACTGAGCTGCCGAGGGCAGCTGGGTGACACTCACCCGAGCAGGGGCTCTGAGATGGAGGGCAGGGATCCGGATGCTTCCTCTGCTCACCTGCTGCTGGATTTGGGGGGCTGGACACGCTGGAGGTAGTGAGGGGAGGTCGGGATGCAGGACAGGCCTGGCGGGACAGGCACTCACTGCGGGGTACAGCCGGATGAGCCTCGGCAGCTCTGAGGGTGTGCACCCAGCCAACCCCACGCAGAGGAAATGAGGGCTCAGCCCAAAATCTCCCCCGGCCCCCGCACTGCAGCACAGCACTTCTGCTTCCCTCTGCCTTCCTTCCTGTTGTGGGACATGTGGGCACACAGCTGCCACCACCCACCCACAGCCCCCAGGGAGCTGGGCATGGCCCCGGCCCTGCTGCAGGGCACGGGGCACCAGGGACACTGCCAGGCTGGGCAGGGGCTCCACCGCCCCCTCCTCACTGTGGGGGTCCTTTTGGGCGGCTTTTTGTCCCCACAGCCCAACTCGAGCCCAGGCAGGAGCTGCAGGGCAACAAGTTCAGGATGGAGGTGAACCAAGGTGACGGGGGCACCTCTCAGCCAGGTCAGACCAACACACGGGCAGGACTATGGCTGGGGAAGCTGCTGGGCTTTGCCAGGCTGGAGTCAGGTGAGGACAGGCAGGGACAGGGCAGCGAGGGCCCTGCTGCTGTGAGGGCCCTGCTGCTGTGAGGAAGACCCTGCCTCCACCACCCAGCCCAGCCCAGTCTAGCCCAGCCCTGGCATCCCAGCACCACTGTGCCAAGGCAGGAAAGCAGAGCAGGGCATGGGGATGGCACTACAAGGGGCCACTATGTGCCTCCTCACCTTGCCTGCTGCCCCACAGCACCACCAGAACCTGGTTCTCCTGCCCCCAGCACAGGCTGCTCAGCCCCCAAGACCCCCAGCCAGAGATGCAGTGACAACATGGGGGGGACATCCCCTCCCACCCCGCATGGAGCCCTTACACTGAGGTACAGACAGTGACGGAGCAGGACCTGTGTGTGGTGTGCGCTCCCTCCACAAGCCGAAATCTGAGCTTCTGCCTTCACAAACACACCCAGAACTTGTGTTACCTCAGCCCCTGGCACAGGGGGCACCCACACCAAGCTTGACAAGGGCCTAGGTTTTACACAGCCTTTGTAACAGGTATCAGCCTCACCCCAGATTTATTTCTTGTTTACATCAGGAGACCAAAAGCAGAAGCGAGTCCCAGTGCTACCTGTGGTGGCACATGGGGCAGCCCTGAGCTTGGCAACACCTACAGCTTCTTGCCCTTCTTCAACTTGTTGCGCTGCCACGTGTTGTATTTCCTCAGACGCCTCCAGTACTCCAGCGAGTCAGGGTCCAGCTCCTCCAGTTTTTTGGGGGGCCCAAGGTGGATCTTAAAGAGCCTAGGGGGGAATGCAGAGGATGTGAGGCTGCGGGAAGGAGGGAAAAAGGGACAAGCACCGGGCACAGCTATGGGCATGAGTGACGAAGATGTGCAGATCCCTCACCCCCACATCCACAGTGCACGCTTTCCTCTCTCCCTGGCCCCAGGAAGGTCCCTGGACTGCAGAGGGGTGGTCTGCCTCCTCCCAGAGCACTTCACTGTCCCTGTGCCTCTCGGGACTTCACTGTCCCTCAGTGGGGACACGGAGGGGAGCGGGGCAGCACCCACCAGTCGGGGTACTCGGAGTCGGGCTTCAGGGCCACCTCCGGGCCCTCCTTGAAGTAGTTGACCCCCATGGCGTGGGTGGCGAGCATGGTGGGGTCCGTGCACACCTCCGGCCCCTTCAGCACCTCCTTCGGCGCGCCCTTGGCCTTGGCCTTGGCGGCTGTGGGGACAAGGGCAGGGTCAGAGCAGGGGCGACAGGGATGCGGGCTGGGGAAAGGACGGGGCTCGGAGACACCGCGGGGCGGGAGCGGGGCTGGGGCAGGGGCGAGGGGAGC
>JAWMRA010000079.1:4274625-4293850 GCA_035584735.1 Pseudotriccus pelzelni | reverse complement strand
GAGCCGCCCGCCATGGACACGGAGGACGGGCCGGGCGCCGCTGGGCACCGCGCGGGGGACGCGCGGCCGGCCGGGCCCCCCCGCTCCGCCCCGCAGCTCGGCAGGGACCCCGCGCCGGAGGAGCCGCGGCCCGGCCCGGGGCCCACCGCGGCCCCGGAGCTCGGGGGAGGAGAGCGGACCGGGCTGTGCCAGGGCTCGGGAAGGGCCATGGAAGCGGAGGCGGTGTCCGGGGAGCCGCGGGGCTCTGCCCGCTGGGAGGCGGGCGCCGGGAGCGCCCCGCGGGGCACGGGGAACCCTCGAGCCCCCGTCGGCGCCGAGCCCGCGGGCATGGAGCTGGATGAGACCCCGGAGCCCCGCGGCCGCCCCGACACGGCCGGGTGGGCCGTGGATGCGCAGGAGGAGCCCTCGGAGATCCAGGGGCTGCTGGCCCAGCTCGAGACCCTCGACCCCAACCTGTGTGACCGCCCGCCCGCCCCGGAGCGGGGCCCGCCGTCCCCCTCGGGCGCCGGTGCCCGACGGTGCCCGGGCAGGTGCCGGCCCTGCCCGCTGCATGTAGCCACGGGCCGGGGCCTGGCGACGGGTCCCTGCTGCCCCCAGCACCCGGCCTGTGCCCGACCCTGCCACGGGCTGCTCTTCGCCGAGGCCGACCGGGAGGACTTGCTGAGCCTCCTGTGCTACGAGGGGGGCCTGGCCGAGGCCGGTGCCGAGACCCCCTTGGCCCGCTCCGATGTTCTGGCAGGGACCAACCTGGAGATGCTGCAGGCCCGGGAGGAACCGGACACTGTGGAGAAGCCTGAAGGGCCAGGGAGGCCAGAGAGCTCAGAGGAAGAACCTTCTGGCAGTTGGTGCTATGGAGAGGGGCTTTGCGAGGTTGATTCCACCTCTGAGGGCACTCGGGAAGGTTCCCCAGAGCCAGCATGGGTGACCCTGCCTCCCACTCCAGCCCCTGAGGCAGAGCAGCCACCACCTCCAGGCACTGTGACCGTGAGTGCTCCGGGCTGTGGTGGGGCTGCAGGAGCCAAGACTTGCCCCTTGGCTCTGCTCCCTCCTGGGGTCTGGGCTGGGGGCAGGGGGGAGCCAGGGATTTCTTTCCTCGGGTCTTACAGGGCCTTGTGCTGCCAGTGGACCCAGACAAGACCCTCGGCCACTGGCTGTGGCTCCTACTGCCCTGAAGGCGGGGAGATGCTTGCATGGCTGCCTGATTCATGTGTGCCCCAGGGCAGAGGCTGGTGGGTCCGAACAGCTCCTCTGGTCCCTGGATCCTGTGCCATTTTCCCCTCCAGCCCCAGGACCCTGTGCTGTCTCCAGCTCAACCCCAGGACCCTGTTCCCCTCTGCCCAACCCTGGGACCCATTTCCCCCAGCCTCAGGGACTCTGTGCCATCACCGTGCCACTTCTCCAGGGCCAGGCAGGCTGAATCCCTGGGATGCCAACCACAGCCTCACCTGCTCTCTCGTTGCTTTGCAGAACAGGGAACGCCCGTCATCCCGCCCAGCCTTCAAAGAGGGTGAGTTGCTTCTGTGCTCAAGCAGCAGGAGCATCCAGGAGTCCTGACTCCCATGCTCTGACCCTGAATGGGGGTGGCTGAGGGTCCCAGCTGGGGAAGGAGTGCCTGTCTCTGTGCCCATCCAGGGTGGGAATGTCGCTGCAGGCTCCAGATGGCTTGTTTGATGCTTTGCTGAGGAAGTTGAGGTGCTTCGGGGATCAGGATGGGGGGATTCTCAGGAAGGGAGAAGGGGATGCCAGATGTGCCTGAGAGAAGGGGGAAGCAGAACCCGTGTCCCAGGCACTGAGCTGCTCCGCCATGTGTGGGAATGCAGCTAATGGGCAGTAATGGTTGGTACGCCCAGTTTCAGAGGTAGGGGAGCAGCCCCTGCTCAGTCTCTCCCAATGCCTCAGTTCCAGGCCCTTGTGACCCGGAGGATCTGCTGGACGGTGTCATTTTTGGGGCAAAGTACCTGGGCTCCACACAGCTGGTCTCGGAGAGGAACCCCCCAACCAGCGTCCGCATGGCACAGGCCCAGGAGGCCGTGGACAGGATCAAGGTGCAGGAGGGGCGGGGGGCACAGCTGTCCCCAGCCCGGCTCCCCGTGGCTGTGGGGCAGCACTCAGGACCTGCCCAGGGATACCTGGCTGTGGGGCCGGGACCCAGCAGGGTCCTGTGACCTCTCCATCATCTCACAGGCACCCGAGGGGGAGTCCCAGCCCATGACAGAGGTGGATCTGTTCGTCTCCACGCAGAGGATCAAGGTGCTCACTGCGGACACGCAGGTGAGTGGGAACGGCAGCATCCACGTGCCTCTGGGGCTGCTGGAACCTTCCTGTTTGGCCTCGGGACCTCAGCTGTGTTCCCATGCTGGAGGGATTGCGCCCAGGGATGGCCTGCAGTAGGAGGGGGCATGTAATTCCACAGCCATCCTTTGTCATGTCCTTGGCTCTCTGAGTGGCTGCCCGAGGCTTCCCGTGCGAGCTGTGTCCTGGGGAGCTGCTGGGATCCCAGACCAAGCTCCAGGGAACCCTGGCCTGAAATCTTGGAAGCTCTTTGCCTCAGGATTAGTTTCTCCATTACAGTAAGAGGGAAGGGCTGTCCTGTCCTCTGGCAGCACCCAGACACATGGATGAGTCCTTGATGAAGGAGCTGTTTGTACCCAATGGCACAGCCGTGGTTTCTGCCCAGCATGTGCTGGGCGCTTGTGGCGCATCTCAGCACTGTGGCCGAACTCTTCCTGCTCGCTGTGCTGGTGGGCGTATGATTGCCCACAGGGCTGAACGTCCCTGCCTGTGTCGCCCTTGCCAGGAGGCCATGATGGATCACTCCCTGCAGACCATCTCCTACATTGCCGACATCGGCTCCCTCGTGGTGCTCATGGCACGCCGCAAGCTGCCCCGGCGGTCCGAGGTGGCGGAGGAGAAGCGGCTCTACAAGATGATCTGCCACGTCTTTCACTCAGCTGATGTGAGGCCACACACGGGTCCCTGGGGAGGGCAGGGTGGCTGTGGGGTCCTGGGCCCTTCCCACTGTAACAACTGGGAGTCTGTGCTGGGGGCGGCAGCAGAGACCCTTCCCTCCCCACAGAGAGGGCAGGAGCCCAGCCTGAGCATGTCTTTGGCACAGAGGGGCCCAGTGAGCAAAGAGAGGAGGATTGGCACTGTAGAGGGGCCCATCCAGGCAGGGAAGGACCTCCCAGGGCCAGTGTGCTGGGCACTTGGAGCTATTGGCTACAGCCCTGAGCCATGGGCAGGAACAATCCCTGTTGTTCCCCAGGCCCAGGTCATCGCCCAGGCCATCGGGCAGGCGTTCGGTGTGGCCTACCAGCGCTTTCTGGAGGCCAACAGCATCGACCCCAGCGAGCTGAGCCCGCGCCAGTACAGCCGTGCCCTCGAGGACCAGGAGCAGTACAACGCAGAGCTGACTCACTTCTCCCGGCAGGAAAACTGCAAGGATGTAAGAGCTGCTCAGGGGAGGGAGGGTGTCAGGAACCTGCTGGCACCTCTGTGCCATCCTCTCTATGGCTCCCTGAACAGCTGAGGTGCTCCCTACAAACCAGACCCCATCCCAGCTGGCTGGGAGCACACAATACCTGTGCTGGACTGGGGCACATGCCCTTGGCTCTAGTGGCCATAACCCACCCATTCTGCTCCCAGGTCTGCATCCGGAAGCAGAAGGGGGAGATCCTGGGCATTGCCATCGTGGAGTCAGGCTGGGGCTCCATCCTGCCCACCGTGGTCATCGCCAACCTGATGCACGGGGGCCCCGCAGAGCGCTCAGGGGAGCTGAGCATCGGGGACCGCCTCATGTCCGTCAACGGGACCAGCCTGGTGGGGCTGCCCCTGGGCACCTGCCAGAGCATCATCCGGGTGAGCCGGGACGGGGCCACCTCCTCCTTCCTGCTACGGGGAGTGGCTGGAACGCTGGCATCCCCCAGTGCCCCCGCTGCGGGGGCAGGAGTGCACGGGGGCTGCACCTGTCCTGTGGGCTGTGACAGTCCCTGCTCTTGAGTGCTTGGGAGGAAGGGGTGTAACAAGGCAGGGACAGACCTGGGGACTGTACTTGCTGTGGCGGGCTATGGGTGGGGCCCTGCCCGAGGAGGAGGGTAGAAGAGGAGGCAGGCACCTGTCTTGGAGGAAACCTGTTGTACCATCTAGCTCTCAGGCAGGAAGGAGCTGAAAGCAAGGACAGCGTGGCCTCGGGGGCAGAGTGCAAAGTCTTGGGCTAGGTTTATAAGTTCTTGCCCTTGGATTTGAGCATGGCAGTATCCCTGTGTGTACCTCAGTTTCCCCATTGAAAACAAGTTGCTAATCCTCTGCCCTCCCATGAGCAACTTGGCTGTGTCACCCCTCCACCAGAGCTGAATAGCTCTCCAAAATCTGACCAAGCCTCATTCCACCTTCCAGGAGCTGAAGCACCAGACTGAGGTGACACTGAACATTGTGCACTGTCCCCCTGTCACCACGGCTGTCATCCGACGCCCCGACTCCAAGTACCAGCTGGGCTTCTGTGTTGAGAACGGCGTGGTAAGTGCCTGTGGGATGGGGTCTGCCCATGACAGACAGAGGGACAGGCAGAGCTGGCTGTGCCCACAGAACAAAGCCCAGCTCCTGCGTTCCCTGTGCCTGCCCGGGCCGAGGTGTCACAGTGCTCTGCTGTGCAGAGCAAAAGGCTCCTCAGCTCTCCTGCAGTACCAGTGGTTGTATCCCTCTCTCTGGTGCTCCTTAGCTGTTTGCTTTCAGGGTGGTGGGTTCTTCTTGGCTTTCTGAGTGTGACCCCAGTGACATTTGTTGCTGTCCTCAGGACCCTGGCCACTCCCTGCTCTGGGGTCTGCTGTGGCTGCGTTGTGAAGTCAGAGTAGGGCGTTCCCAGGCCCAGTGGGAGCTGAGGGGTGGGTGGGCAGTGGAGGGGGTGGCACAGCTGCCTGGCACTCTGACCGATGCTCCCAGTGGGATTGGAGATGTGGGTCTCTCCTGCTGCCCCAGGTAGAAGCTCAGGGTCTGCAGCCCAGGCTTGCTGGGAGCAGGAGGGTTCGGTGAGTGGGAGCAGCTGCACGCCCTGTCAAGTGGGGGAAAAAGTCCTGGGGGCAGCCCTTGCCCCAGCACATCGCTCTGGTGGCAGCAATGCAGGGCAGTGGCTGCCCTCACTGTGTGCTCGTGGGCTGGAGGAGACAGCACCTGGGAGCCTGCAGGGCTATGAGGGTGTGGGGCAGTGATGGTGCAGGCTGTGGGCACAGCCCTGATCTCACCAGCACTCCCTGCTCCCAGATCTGCAGCCTGATGCGCGGGGGCATCGCGGAGCGGGGCGGCATCCGCGTGGGGCACCGCATCATCGAGATCAACGGGCAGAGCGTGGTGGCAACGCCCCACGAGAAGATCATCCAGATCCTCACCGAGGCAGTCAGTGAGGTGAGCATAGAGCAGCTGGGCTCAGAGCTGGGCACCAGCACCCTCCAGCCCGGGCTGGGCCTCTGATCCGTGCCTCTCTGCCTAGGTCCACATCAAGACCATGCCAGCCTCCACGTACCGCTTGCTGACAGGGCAGGAGCAGCCCGTGTTCCTCTGAGCCACTGGCCGTGCCTTGGACAGGCAGGAACAAGCCTGAAGGGGCAGGTCTGGCTCTGCTTTCTGCCCCAGCCCTGCGTCAGAGCCCTCAACAGGACCTGATCCTGCACCTCTTCATTTTTACTCAGGACACAGTGGGAGACTCTGGGGGGCTAATACCCAGCTTGAGCAGTGTCAGGGCCTGTGGTGCCACAGCTTGGGCACCTCCCACCCTCCACTCACACGCTCCTGCCTCGCAGTGCCTGCACAGTGCCCACAGAGTGCCTGTCCTGCTGCTGCTGGTGGGAGGAGAGGGGACCCCACGTGAAAGGTCCCCCCTATCCCGTCACTGCAAATTGTGCTTTTACACTCACCAACGGTGCCTTTCCCCAGGTGAGGACGGTGCTGGAAGCACAGCTCAGCTCCAGAGCTCAGCTCAGCACAGCCCCAGAGCAGTGCTGACCCTGCACACATCTGTGGGTGCACCACTGGCTCTCCTGAGACACCTAGCAGCTCCCAGACTCAGCCTTAAGGGCAGCAGCACTCTTGGCACCTGCCCCTCCCCTCTGGCTTGGCCAGGGGCCTGCTGGGGTGCAAACAACCCCCCATTAGACCCATTGCACCAAGCTGGGAACCTACCTCAGCTTCTCCCTGGTGCTGCCTTGAACTGCTCTGCACGCACAGCCTTTGGTGCAGCAAAAGGGAACATGGCACGGCCCAGCCCCACACTCTGGGATATTGGAACCCCAGGGAACCCCCTGGGGACGTGCCTTTTGGTGGGCAGCTCTCTGGGCCCCTGAAGCCAGGGCAGCACTGACCTGGCTGTGCCTGGGTGCTTGGCTGATGTAAAAATAAAAGTTTTGGGAAGTGTGGGAAGCTCCATTGGCAGAGCCCCATGTGGGCTGCAGTGGAAGGCTCAAGCTCTGGGTGGCACACCATGGCAGTGCCAGGCCCTGATTCCCACTCTGGTGGCTCAGGCAGGGCAGGCAGCAGCAGAGGTGGCTGGGTCTCATCAAGGCCACCCTGCTGCACAGTGTCCCCTGCATGCTGCCACCCAGCACGCACAGACAGGCCTGTCCTCATCCAAACATCCCTTTTATTTCAGTAGCAGCGGCTGTGGCCAAAAGGGAAGGAGGCACTTTGTGGTTGGGGACAGGCCAGCAGTGCCACTACACATCTGTGGCTGGTCCCCACTCATAGCCTTCATCCTGGTCCGAGTCATCCCTGGCCCGTGTGAACCTCTTCCTCACCGCTTCATGCTCGTATTCCCTGGGGGGCAGAAGCAGTGGTGGTGGTGGCTCTGGCACCCGGTTGGGCCCAGGCTGGGTGACAGGGACAGTGCCCTGCCTAGGCCCTCCTCAGCCCTGGGCCGGCTGCCACCCCCCTCCCTGCAGTCCCAGGGCACAGGGTACCTGATGCTGTCGTAGTGCCAGCCCTGCTGTGGCTGCCTGGGCACCTGGGGAAGAGCAGAGCAATGAGGGGTCAAGGACAGGGCAGGGGGTTTGCCCTGGCATGGGGTGTTTGCCCCTGGGGACCCAGAGCTGAGCACAAATGCTCCACCCCAGCTGGACCCTGCAGCGGCTCCCTGCCTGTGCCATGGAGATGGAAATTATACCCGAGACAAGCATTGTGGCCACCCCCTTCTGCCCCACCAGCCCCTTGTACCGGTCTGGGAGGACCCACCTTGTCACTCTGGCCATGTCTTGGGGACAGCTGTGCTGGCTCAGAGGAGCTCAGGCCATGGCCTGGGGACAGCTGTGCTGGCTCAGAGGAGCGGGCCAGCCCGGGCTGGTCGTAGGCATCCTCTGCCTCGCCGTCAGTGTAGGCACCTGACTCGCCATCCGTGTCCTCGTAGTCACTGTTGGCGTGGCTGTCACAGGTCAGGTAGCCTGAGGCCACTGTGCTCGGTGGGTTCAGCAGGTCCAGACTGTCCTCAGGTGCCATATCTGCCTGCAGGGTGGGGATGACAGAGACCTGGGACCCCAGCTGTGGGGGGACAGTTGTGCAGCCCCAGCCGACTGAGCCTCGCTGCAGGGATGCCATGCCCTGTACCTGCTCTGCCGTCGTCCAGACAGGCTGGCTTTGCTGCGTCCTGACGATGTCCTGGATCTGCTGGAACCAGGCATTGCCACTGCCGCTGAGGGGGACGGTGGCTGTGAAGAGGTGGCTGCAGTACTTCTTCATCTTGTTGGCCTGGGCGTAGAGGCGCCGGGAGCTCTTCCTGGAGTCTGGTGCCAGCCACTGCCGCATGGCCTTGACGCCCTGCCGGCTCTCGGGCTCGCAGAACACCACGACTGGGTAGTACTGCACGTAGTTGAGGCGCTCCACAGCCGAGGGTGTGATGTCCAGCAAGGCGTGCTTGCCCTGGGGCAGGGCACGGCTGTCAGCCCCTCTGGGGACAGGGACAGAGGCCATGGGCTCCCCCAGGCCCCACCTGGCTCCAAGGACATGGGAAAGGGCTCACCTTCTCTGCGATCTGCCGCACCGAGTCCAACTTGATGACTTTGGATGATGCCCCGTCTCGGGGCACACTCGCTGCAGGACACGGAGATGGAGCATGAGAGGGGCTGGAGGAGATGTGGCACGTCCAGCAGCCCCAGGCTGGGCCTGGCCACGCCTGGCCCCGGGGCTGTGTCCCTCAGGGAGGGGCATGGCTGGAGCCGGCTGGGATTGTGATGCACAGGGCAGGGAGGGCGAATGAGCCCAGGAAGGTGTTGGAGTGTCACAGGGAGGGGGCAATGGGCAGGGTCAGGACAGAGTCAGAGGTGAAGAGCTCCCACAGGTCCTGGATGCTGCAAGTCTGGCTGCTGGATAAGATTTCCCACGAGAGGCACTTACGAGCGATTTCAAACAGCTCAGGCAGCTCCCTGCTCAGCTTCTGCACGGCGATGTCGGCGATGGGGCCCAGGATCACCACCGGCCGCTTGAAGCTGGCTGTGGGAGGACAGAGGGGCTCAGGGGGGCTGGAGATGAGGGCAGAGCTCTCAGCACATGGACATCCAGCCCCACTCCTCATAGTGCCCACGGGCTTGGGACTCGCCCCACTCCTCCCAGAGCAGAGCCCATCAGCAGCCAGAGAGGGGCAGCCCTGGGACTGATGTCACCCAGTGGGCTGAGCAATGGGGACACAGCCCTGGTGCCCACCTTCCTTCAGGACCACCCTCTCGTACGGTGGGTAGCGACCCTGCTTTGTGAGGGCAGACAGGTCCTCCCGGCTCTTCCGCAGCATCTTCTTGGCTCCCCGCAGGCCCCGCAGCTTCCAAAACTCGGCCCGTGCCCCAGAGGGGTTAGCACCAGACGTAGCTTTCAGCACCGACTCCAGGCTGGCAATCTGCTCGGCCCTGGGAGAGGAGAGGGCTCATGACCTGCAGCCTCTGGGTTTACCTCCCCTTGTCTCTCTGGGCTCTGAGGAGTGGGGCAGGACAAGCCAGCATCACTGCTCAGTGACACGGCTGGGTGAATCTCCTCCCTCTGGGGCCTTGGACAACCCAAGCATCAGCTGTCCCATCACCCCTGAGAAGGGATTTCACTGGCTCATCCTTCCCACTGCTGCTTCACAAGCCCTTGCCTCTCACTGGGCCCCCCATCCATGTCCCTGGCTCACTGGGGAGCCTTCCCCAGCTCTGCTCATCTCAGGGCCATTCCTGGCTCTGTCCCTACCTGCTCTGGTTGGGGATGATGCCCTTGTCCTGCTCCTGCAGGTCCCTGCCCACACGCACAGCCAGCCAGTTGCCCAGCCTGCCCCGGTACATGGTGTCCAGCACGTGGAACACGTCCCCACGCACGAAGCTGAGCCCCGACGGCGCGTCCTTCTCAAAGTCAAAGTGTGTCCGGATGTAGAACGAGTCGCCCACGTTGGACGAGACCATCTTCCTGTAAACTGGAGCCCAGGGTGAGAGGGACCATCAGGGCAAGAGGTGGCTGAGGAGGAGAGTGCTGGAGAGGAAGGTGCTGGAGGGATTTTGGAAAGAGTGAGGCTGACTGGGAGCCTCCACAGTAGCCCTGCTGCGAGGGAGGGTACTGGGGACACATTTTCCTCCCATGGCTTTCTCAGGCAAGCTGGAGATAACAGGACCTGACCCCCCGGCACACACTGCCCTCTCCAGGCTGAGCCATGGTGCCAGAAAGTCCCCGTGCTTCAGGATGCCAAGGCACAAATGGGGCCGGCATGGCCTGGTCCTCTCCCATCAGCTTTTTTGGAAGAGGATGAGGGGTTGTGGGGAAGGAGGACTACCCTGCAGGGGAAGGAAGGACTATGGCAAGTCCAGCAGGTCTGATGCTTGCCCGGAAGGGACAGAATGGAGAGGCACAAGTCCAGGTTGAGTCTGGTCATCACTCACTGTCTGGCTTGCTCTGGGTCCACAGTGTGACCTCCTCACCCACGGGCAGGGCCATGAGGTGCTCCACGGCCTCCTCACGGGTCAGGTGCTGGAAACTGGTGTCATTCACCTGCCACAGAAAAGCACTTGGACACAGCCCTGCCAGCAGGATGGAGGGAATGGGCACCGGTAGGGCTTCCAGGGACAGCAGTGCCTAGGGCAGAGTGGGAGGGCAAACCACTCTCTGTCACCCAAGTGCTTGTCACAACCCCCAGTGGGCCTTTGAGACTTCAGAAAGGGAGCCTGGACCTCACTGGGTGCCAGCATGGTGCTGGAGACAGCACTGACCCTGCAGACAGTGCCCACAGAGCCAGCCCAGCAGGGACAAGTTATGGGTACCAGCACCAACTAAAAACGATGCCCAGCAGGAGGAATCCAAAACCTGGGGAGGTACCACACCCAGCAGGTGTGATCACACCCAAAAGGCCCAGGCACAGCAGCATTCGGAGCCCTTCCCAGCCCCCGGTACCTGCAGGATCTGGTCCCCCTCGCGGACGCCCTGGCTGTGGGCCGGGCTCCCCTCCTGCACGCTGGACACGAAGATGCCCACGTCGTTGCCGCCCGCCAGGCGCAGCCCCGCGCTCTTGGCCTTCACGAACCGCACGAGCCTGGAGCCGGCGCTGTACCTGCCGTGAGGAGGCACAGTCAGCCCAGGGTGACACGTGGGGACAGGGCAAGGGGCCACAGAGCCTGTAACCCCAACCCTGTGCCGGAGCAGATCCCTGTGTCCCCCAGCCATTCCCTGCCGCCTCTCACAGACGTACCCGTCCTTGAGGGCAGCTCGGGGGGCAGTGTGGGGGCTGTGGCCATCCACCTCCACAGCTTCCAGCAGGTCTGCAGGAAGGAGAGCTGGTGAGGAGCAACGGTGGCTATGCCGAGGCACAGGGAGCCCTGGCATGACTCTGCCAGGGGTTTGGGCAGCAGAGATGCACAGGAACCCAGAGCCCCCCCAGTGTCCAGTGCTGAGCCCACTCACCCAGTCCCTGAGCAGCAGCCGTGGTCACCTCAGCCTCAGGCTCCCTGTTGGATCGTCTCCTCTCCCTGGGACAAGGTCAGACAGGATTTAGGCAGGGCACAGGCAGGCAGTGCCAGTGGGGCAGTGGGACAGCAGAGCAAGCTGGGGATGGCAGTCCCACCTCCAGGGACAGTGGCTTGGGAATAGAGAACGAGCCCCCCCAACAGGCGGAGAACACAGCAGATCTGCCAGGGGACAGAGGGGCTCATGGGGGCAGTGTGGGGCTTACGGGGGTGAATTTATCCTGGCAGCAGCTGGAGATCGTGGGGAAGCATCAGGGGATGGCGGATGCGACAGCTCAGAGTCAATGTCGGAGATATCTGCAGCAACAGGAGGGAAGATGCACCTGTGACTGTTCAGTGCCTGTGCTGTGTATTTGGCCCCCAGCCCTGCCACCATGTCCCCTCACCATCCATCTGGGAGCTGTCGCTCTGACTGTCTATGTCAGGGATGTTCACCAGGAACTGCCGGTGGTCCCGGAGGATGAGCAGGGTCAAGATCCCCTCCGTCCGCTCGATGAGCTGCTGGGTTTCAGCCAAGGACATGTCCTGGCTGGCCACCCCGTTGATCTGGAGGGGCAGAGTAGGAGGCCTCAGGGCACCTGCTCTTGGGAAAGCCACCCTCAGGAAAGCCCCACTGGAAAGGGGTGCTTTGACTGCCATGCCCCCAGTCCCTTCCCAGCCACTCCAGCCCAGCCCCAGCCTTCACAGTTTCTCCTGTCCTGGACCGTGTCCCTGTTCCTGGCTGCCTCCCAGTATAACCTCATCCTACACAAAGGAAAGAAATTAGCCATGCTAATTAACACCACCTCCATCTGCCCAGGGCCCTACCTGGTGGCAGGAGCTGCACAAACCCCTCAGACACCTGAGGCTGTTTTACTTTGCCCTTGGATTGCACTGTCCTTTCACGTGCTGGCCTGGAGTCAGAGAATCAGGCCCCAATTGGACCCTGGGGCTGGGATCTCCCTGAGTTGCAGCAGCTTTTCCCAACAGTTCATAGGATGTAATCCCTTCCATTTGCCCCAGAGTCACTTTGGCACTAGTTCCCAGTAGCCACACCTCTGCCTGACCGGGGTGTGCAAACCAAGGTCTCCCTCCTTCTAATTCCTCCTCCCCAAATACTTCCAGCCTCGTTTCACCTGGCAAACACCTGAGCTCCTTGGGAACTGTCACCTGGCAAGGACATGCGCTCACGATTAGGGACCACCTACCATGGGGAGAGCAGGGTGGGCACAACCCCGCTGTGCCAGCAGGACAAGCCACCAGCCCCAACAGCACAGGGACTGGTTCCCACGAGCCCCTGCAGGGTCCTGGGACAGCCAGGGGGACAGGGCAGGGAGTCAACACCAGACAGAGCTGCCTCCAGCATGCTGGGGCCTGCAGGGCTGGGCCCTGCAGTGACACCAGGGATGAGCCCCCAAAGAGGGGCAGATGAGACCCCCAGCGAGTGGCGTGCACCCTGAGGGTCCCTGTACCTTCAGGATGAGATCTCCCTCCTGTAAGGAGCTGCCTTTGGCTGCCAGTCCACTCTCCACTATGTGCTTGATGAAGAGCTGACTCCCCAGCTTCAGGCCATACTCTGCAGGAGAGAGAACTGTGATGGTGGCAGAGCCAGGCAGATGCAAGACTCCCTCGAGGTCTCCCCTCACCACCATCCCTACAAGCCCTGGCTCCCCCTGGGGGAGTAGCAAGCCCCCAGAGCTGAGCTCTGCCACCCCAGGCTGAGGGCAGGAGGTTTGGTGCACCCAGCACAGCACACACTGTCCCCTTGCTGCAGCCAGACCCTGGCACCCACCCTGCCATCACCTCCTCCCTGGGGAAATGCAGAGCCAAAAACTGGGTGACAAAACCCAGGGACAGTGGGAACAGGAGGGGCCTCACCTTCGCTCTGCTTCTGCTTCACCAGGACTGACGTGATGGGCTTCGTGGGCACGTCCTGGCGCGGCAGCCGCTTGAAGCCTGACACCAGGGCCAGCCCGTTGGTGTCCCCTTCCTGGCCAAAGGCAGTGCTGGGGTGGTGCCGGCTGTGGCCCCTCCGATCTGAGCCACTGCCGGGACTCTGTCTCCAGTGGCTGCTGTCCTGGCTTCGCCTCCGGCTCCGGGGCACCGGCTTGTGGTGGCGACGGTCATCACGGTGGTGGCCAGAGCTCCTCTCACTGGACGAGTCCCCATCGTAGCCCTGGCTGTGGTCCAGGTCATCCCGGGAGTGCTGCAGGGCCAGATCCCCCCTGTGCAGCCCGTAATCCTCATCTGAGTCGTAGTGCCGGGGCACGGCGGGGGACACAGGGCTGCTCTTGCTCACAGGGAGGTGAACCTTCCTCGGTCTTTTCAGCGTCTGCAGGTACAAAGTGAGAAGGAGATGGTGGGTGCAGCCATCTGTGCCAGATGCGCCTGCAGCAATTCCCAAGCCCTGAACAGGAACGCTGGTGTGTGGGACAGGGTGCTGGGGTGGGGACGAACACGGTGCAGCTCCGCACATGACGGCGGCCCCCATCCCACCACAGGGCACACTCACAATGTTGGCGATCTTGCCGCAGGTTTTGAGCGTCTGGATGGCGAAGGAGGACGGGACATTCTCCATGGAAACGCCGTTCACCATCACGATGTGATCCTTCCTCCTGGTAAGGAAAATATAGCTGCAGCTCTTCCCTGGGCACAGCCCCCAGCCCACAGAGCTGGTGGGGTGGCGAGGGCACCCCAAGGGGACCCCCTCCCAGTCAGGCAGGGTGACAGCAGTGCTGTCCCTTCTCCAGCAGGAGGGATTCTCTGTCCTTCCCACCCTCACTGGCAGCAAGCACCCCACTACAGCCACATCCCCCTGCACTCACTGGAGCCGGCCCACCGCTGGTCCCCCAGACACGACGTCTGACACAAACACCGCCGTGTCCCCGGTTGTCCTGTTGGGACGGTCCCGACCTCCGGAGACAGCAAAGCCAAAGCCCCGCTGAGGGTCCTGGCAGGGGTGGGCAGAAGGAGGTCAGGCAGAGTCAACCCCACAGCCCCTGTCCCTCCCCTGCCTGCCCCAGGCCATGCTCACCTTGCTCAGTGTCACCGTGTGCTGCTCCCAGATCACCATCTCCTCCATGGTGGGCACCCACCAGCTGGGGAGGGGGACAGTGGCAGCTGCCTGGCAGGGGGGCTCGGACTGGCTCCGCCTCCTCTTTGCAGCCCCTGGCCCCTTCCTCACTCCTGCATCGGGCTGCAACAGAAAGCAGCAGCAATGCTGAGCTGTAGGCACTGGTGACAGCGAGGGTGGAGGGGACAGAGCCCTGTGGTGCTCGGGCACCCACCAGGGCACCGGGACTGGTAACTGTGTCACACCCTGGGCCGTGCATTCCCCACGTGACAATTGGCTCTGGAACCCCGAGCTCTCTCTGTGCAGCGTGAAATCAACCCCCCAGGGGTCCATCTCCATCCCCTTGGACACATGCCCACAGAAGGGGAGGTTTTACGCAGGGCAAGGTCAGGACCCATCTACATGGCTGGGACTTCCTGTCCATGCCATCCGTGTGATCTTGATCCCCACCCTCGTCCTGGATCTGGCAGATCCCAGGGTGCTGCTCTGGATGGTGTTTCACTGCCTGCCTGCCCACTCTGGCTTCCATCAGCTCTGCCAATTGCTTTGGCAGCACCTCTGACCCGGCTTCACCCTTTGGTTTTTCCAGCTGAGATAGACAAGCCTGACTGACACGGTGACATCCCCTCCAAGCTGAAACTTCTGGAATGGGTCTGAGGATCCCCTCCACCAGCTCCTGGCTCCCTGAAGGGAACTTCAGCATGAATCCAGAGAGATCCCATGTGGGTGGGGCAGACAGCAGGGCCAGAGCATCCTGCCAGTCCTCATGGGGTGGGACAGGGAGAGGCCAGTTTGATCAGGGGCTCACAGAAGCATCAAGGCTGGAAGAGACCCTCAAGATCATTGAGTCCAATCATCAACCCAGAACCATCATAATCATCAGTGTCCCCAGGTGCCACATTGAGGTGTCTCTTGAACACTTCCAGGGATGGTGATTCCAACACTTCCCTGGGCAACTTATTCCAAGGCCTGAGCACTTTTCCAGTGAAAAAAAAATTTCTAGTATCTAATTTGAACCTGCCCTGGTGCAACTTTAGGACATGTCCTCTGATCCTGTCACTTGAGATGTGGCAGAAGAGGCCAAACCCCACCTCACCACACCCTCCTTTCAGAGAGTCCTAGAGAGCAGTGAGGTTTCCCTGAGTCTCATCTTCTCCAGACTGAACATCCCCAGACCCCATGGCACACACTTGGCTCTGGGGTGGCTGTGCCAGGTGCCCTGCTGGCTCCCAACGTGGCTCAGCCATCCTTGACCCTCAAGTTAGTACCACAGGCAGATGGAAAACTCCACAGATCCTTTGGGAATAGGCCACGGGAGAGCTTTGGTGGGACCAGAAGGCATCAGATATACCCTGTGGGCAACGCCAGAGCTGATGCCAAGCAGGGATGCGGAGGTGGGCAGCCAGCCCTGGGCAAGCACTGCGGCTCAGCCCCAGCATGAGGACTTCCCGTGGCAGCCCCTAGCTGGAGCGATGCTGAGGCAGCCGCCGTGCCCCCAAAACGAGCCCCAGCTCAGCCCCTGAAACCAGACCCAGCTCCCTGCAGCCTCAGGGAGGGCTAGGGGGAGCCGGTGTAATCATTCACCCGGGCAGGGCAGGTGTGGAGGGCAGAGTCCAGGCTTCCCTCTGCGTCAGAGCTGCTGAAATCAGCCCGAGAGCCTCCCTGGCACGTGCCGGGGCTCACCACGTCGGGGGGGACACGTGTGCCCAGGGGGCGGCTGGGCAGGACCCCAGTGCTGGTACCCACAGTCCTGTACCAGCGCTGGAAAGACTGGTGTCAAACAGGAGCCCCCAGCGTGGCAGTGGGGTGTTCAAGCCGTGTCACCAGAGCTGGCTGGTCTGTGTTTACAGGCTCCCAGGGCACCCACAGGTGACATGATGTGAGCCAAAGGCCCAAGGGACCCCAGCCTGGGGCAGCCAGAGCATCCTCCTCCCAGGGTGATGATATCCACTCTGCCAGAGCCACCCCTGCTGCCACCCGCCACAGTCTCACACTGCCCCAGCAGGCTCCCATTACTGTCCTGTCACCAGGGCACCACAAACTGGCCACACACCTGAGTCCCACTGCTGCCCGTGGCTCTCCGTGGGCAGTGGTTGGGGCAGCGTGGGGGTGGCAGGAGCTCCCATATCACCAGCTGGCACCGGCAGTGCCCACAATGCCACCAAACCCCAGTCCTGTCCCCCGTCTCCCCCCCGGGCCTGGCGCAGGGCCTGTCCCAGCCAAAGGCCGAGGCTGGCAGCAGGAGGAGCCGGCTCAGCCGGTTTCCGACAGAAACCAGCCCGCACTTGGAATGGCCCCGCCGGGAGGGGCAGTATCTGGGCAGAGCTGACCACGGCCCGGCCCCGCGCCGGGCACCGACAGCACCGGGAGCCCCGCACTCCCTGCTCTGCCCCAAACATGCACCGTGGCAGCGTCTTCCAGGGATTTTTAAAACCAAAGGAAGCTGAGCTGTGCCAGGGTAGCTCGTTCCACTGCCAGGTACCCAGTTCAGGGCTGTGCCTGGCCCCGGGTGACACCGCCAGCAACGCCCACCGTGGGGACAACAACGAGTTAGGGCGTCATTTATCAGAAAGTGACACACCCTGCCCACCTCAGCCGTGCCCCCTCCACCCATATTTTGTTTCCCACTCCCCATCCCGCTGATGGGGGTTCTCAAGCTGGGACCCCAAAGCCTTTCCGAGATCAGCGGGATCCCTGCTCTAAGGCAGTGCTGCAAAACCGCGGGACCCTTGTCTGGTCCTGGTCATGCAGCATCGGGGTCCCAGATGCCCCCAGAAGTTCCTGTCCCGACCCCACCCAGACCGACCCCCTGCTCTGGGAAAAGGTCTCTGGGAAAGCTAACCCGGACCGAGTGTAAACCAGTGGGAAGGAGGCACGTCCTCCAGCCCCGGGGCGTGGAGCTGTGATCCCCCGGGGTATCTCCCTGTCATGGGGCAGAGTTCCACGAGGGTCACCGGGTCCTGGAGCCACCCAGGGAGGGACAAAGAGTGGCCGGTTGCCCAGGTGAAAGCACGGCTGGGTCCCCTTCCAAGCCGGGAAGCACGGCCGGCAGATCCCGGGGGACAGAGTTAGGAACTCACCGAGCCTTCGATCCGACCAGGAAGGAGCTGAGCTCCCGGGCTGGTGGCAGAGGTGTCACTCCAGGGTGCCTTGCGTAACCCTTTGTGGCCCAGGCGCTGCCTGCGGGAGCGAAGGGGAACGAAGGGGGTCCTCGGGCAGCTTCCCGGGCACAGCAGGACTCCCGGAGGGCTGTCCCTGGTGCCCTCCACCGTGCTGGTGGCTTAGGCACCTACACTCACTCCCGTCCCTGCCCAGCACAGGGACAGGCTCAGGGGATCCCGGCAGTGGCTGCGCCTGGGGCCGGGGGTCCTCCCCGCCCATCCTGGCCCTCTCCAGGGACGCGGTGGGACTCTGCGCCAACCCACGCCGTCCCGGACCCCCAAACCCTCCCAGCGTCACCCAGTGCCCCAAGCGGGGACAGGGACGGGGGCCAGCCGGGGGCTCTCTGTCCTGGAGGCTGAGGTAAAAGGTGCCCCTGCTGATTGATGCTCTCCCCTCTCCTCTCCTCCCCTTCCCTGTCCCCACCTGGGGACCAGCCCCCCGTCGTCCCTCGTCCCGCGGGGTCGCTTTCCTGCGGTGACAGCGGTCAGGTCCACGCCGCGGCTCTTCAGGGGCCGGTACCGCTCCCAGCCCAGCGCCGAGGCGGCCAGGGGAGACCAGTTCCTGCGGAACCCCCCGGCCCGCAGCCGCCACCGCGGACCCGGGGCCATGCCTTCCCCTCCGCTCCCTCCGCGGCACCAGTGGGAGCCCGGAGCCGTTCCCGCCGCTTCCCGGGATCAGCCGCGGCCGGGAGCCCCTGGGGCGGGAGCCGGCGCCGCCGAGCAGCCTCATTAGCGCTGGTGGCTCCAGCGCTGCCCCCAAGCTGGGGCTGCCCCCGTCGGGACACGCGTGGCCCCGGGGCCGGGAGAACCGGCGGGGCCGGCCCAGGCTGACCCGCGCCCCGGGGCTGGCCGGGGCCCGGGCCGGGAGGCGCCACTAGATGGTGCCGCGGGGCCGGGAGGAGCCGGACCCGGCCCGGGATTCGAAGCGGCGGCCCCGGGGGAAGGAGCGTGTCCGGGGCCCGGTGCACGGCAGGGCCGGCACAGCCCCGGAGGATCATGCGGCTCCTGCCAAGGAGAAGGCCGGGGAGGCGGTGCCCAGCAACAGGAGGGCCCCGAGAGGGCGCCAGTGCCGCGGGGACACGGGGGGGAACCGGGACCGCGGCGGGACCGGGAGCGCGGGGTCCGCTGTTGGCCACGCCCCCTTCGGAGCCACTCCCCCGCTGCCGTGGCGACAGAGAGGGCCCGCCCCTCGCACCTAGGGCTCCGCCCCCTCAGCGCTATAGCCCCGCCTTCGCTGCCATGGCGACCGGTGAGTCCCGCCCTCGCCGCCCCGCCCCTGCTGCACAACGACCTGCCGGCCCCGCCTCCGCTGCCATGGTGATCTCGGGCCCCTCCCCCGTTACCATGGCGATCTCGGGCCCCGCCCCCGTTGCCATGGTGACCGCAGGCCCTGCCCCCGGCCCTGTGGTGCCCCCCCCGCCCGCCGGAGGGGCCGCGGCCGCTCCCGCCGCTCCCTCCCGGTGCGGCGGCGCCGGCCCCCTCCGCTCCCCCTGCCGGGACCCACAGCCCGCCGGTGACCGCCACAGCCCGCCGCCGCATCGCGATTAAATCCGGCGGAAGGGCCCCGCGGTGCTTCCGGCGCTGGCGGGGCGTGTCCGGCCGCGGCGCCTCCCGCGCTCCATGGTCCGCGCCGCTCCCAGGGTCCCTCGCGTCGCGGCCGGTACCCGGGAGGACCGCGGAGGCGGGCGCGGGCCTGTCCGGGGCCTGTCTTGCCCCGGGCCTGGGCCTGCCCGCCGCCGCCATGGAGCTGGAGCTGCCCGAGGAGGTGGAGGGCTCGGCCGCGGCGGGTGCCGGTGCCATCACCCCGGAGGCCGGCGTGGGGGGACCGGACGCGTCAGGAGGTAACGCGCTGCGAGCACCGGGGGCCGCCCCCGCCTGTCCCCTCCGCGGCCGGGCCTCTGCGTGTCCCCCCATGCCCCTCGCCGGCCCGCAGTGGTTCAGCCCAGCCGTACCCCCGGCCGGGCGCCCCCGCGGGGCTCCCGGAGTGGTTCGGTCCAGTCCCCCCCTGCCCGGAGTGCGCCCCCCCGGTACCGCGTGGTTCCGTCCAACCGCCGCTTCCCCCC
>JAWMRA010000079.1:4259711-4272722 GCA_035584735.1 Pseudotriccus pelzelni | reverse complement strand
AAATCCAATGCGCAGGCTGGAAGGTGTAAAGACCTTCCCCGGTTCTTCGTTCGCGAAGACTGGCCATTATTATATATATATGGAGGTGCTGAATTGCTCGTGACACACCTGTACAGGTGCTTGCTGCTGCTCACCTTGTGCTCACCACTCTGCCTGTGCTGTTGATGGGAGATCACCAGCACAGCTGAAATCTGCTCTGGCTAGAGGGGAGGTGGTGTGTGCTGTGCTCTGAATGGAGGTGAGGGGTTAATCCAGAGAGGAGGGTACTGTGTGCTGTGCTCTGACTGAACAACCTGGCAGGGTTAATCCGGGCTGTGGGGCAGGTCAGCAAAGACCTCCCCCAAGCGCTCAGTAAACATCGAAGGGAGCCAGTTAGTCTGGTACAGGAGCAAAACGGGATGGAGGAGAGGGGCTGAATCAGGGAAACCTTGGCAGTAGGATGACTTAAGGCACAGAGAGTGTTCTGAAGGGAACTTTTGGAAATCTCCTGCTTTGAGGGACCAAAGCTGACTTAGTGCCGGCAGCTGGGCTGTGCCAGCAGCTGTGCTCATGCGTGAACATGGAGGCCCAGTTTGTCACTTTCTGAGACCTGGGCTTTGAAGTTTTAAAAAGTTTTGTGACCTACTGTGTTTGAAAAGCACCTTTCAAGTAATCAAGTGGGTGCCATGTCTGCTGCGCCGTCTGCCTGAATGTGCAGCCCCCTGCCCTGGGAAGTGGCTGCAGGGAGTGTAAGGGGCTGTTCCTGGGTTCTGGTGAGCTGTTGGCAGGAGCAGAGGCACTGTGTGTGTGTGGGGGGGGTTGTTTAGGCTGAGGTACTCCAACCACAGGAACAGTTGGGTGAGGAGATGGCACATCACCATCCCCTCTACCTGGATGCAGCTGGAGGCAGGGGGTCTGGAAACCTCCTTTTTTCCAAGCTGGGGATCAAGTTATGGGAGAGCGGTTATTGCAAAACTGACAGCAGAGCTGGTCTCCTCCGTCTCCTTGATAAAGTGGGAATTCTCAGGCTGATGGGGAGGTAAAGCTGACGTTGGATTTATTTCCGTTACTCAGGTTGCTCTCTGCCCATCACTTATGACCCAGAGCTGGGGCAGAAGCCTCCAACGTGTTCTTCAGGGTTGGATTCCTCTGCTTTAGGAACCTGAAATGATATAACAAGGGTTAACACTCTTGTTGGGCAGTTGTCTTGTTGTCCCTGGAGCTGGAGGAGCGAAGTGCAGATCCCAGCCCCAGCCAGCTGTGCTGGGCACTGGGGGCACCTCTGTGGCCATCTCCAAAAAGCACTGGGAGGGCGCTGGTTGCGACAGCCCAGGAACAGAACTGCAGCTCTTCCCTCCTCACAGTGATAACTTTGAAGTGACTTTTGAAGGGTGGCTGGAAGCAATTTTTCCAGTGAGCAGATTAGAGATAAGAGAAGAATTCCACCCTGTGGGGCATAAGCAGTTCAATCCATACCAACAGGATGGAGAGGGGAAATTGGAGAGAGCTTATCAGCTTGAGGAAAAATCAAATGTAAACATCATCCCCAGCATGATTATGGTTCACAGCTTAGTTTGATGTCACATGCCTGTGTGCCGTGAAATGGTGCTGGTAAGGATGATTACAGAGGGAGTCAGCCAGGCAAGAACAGGCAGAAAAACACCCCGCGCCTTGAACTCTTAAAGACCCTGCAGTTACTTCACAGTCAATAAGTCGCAGCTCAGCTGCAGGGAAAGAGGAAGGCAATGGAAATGAAATTCAGGCTGCTCTGGAAAATTAATTGTTCTTTAAGATGTGAATCGGCTGGAAGCACACAGGGAAGCTGGGATGATGGGCCTGGGAAGTGGGAAGGGCGGGGAGATGTGCCTGGAGGATGCTGAGCCCGTCAGTATCGGTGTCAGGACAGGCTGGAGAACGAGTCCCCAGGAACACAGGGCAGAGAGTGATTAATCTAATTTTCATTAACCAGTATTTGGCACTGACCTGTATGTAACAGCCCGTTCCACCCCTGCTGGGGCTGGGCCTGGCAGAGCTGCCACTGCCACGTCCCACTTGGGAGGCTCGTGGGCCTCTCCAGAAGGGGTCCCCAGGGAATGACCTGAGTGGATTCACTATGAGCAGTGCATAATTTGGGAACTATTGAAGTGATTCACTGACATGACCACAATGGGCTTTTGCCAGATGACAATCTTAATAAATATGGTTTTCCCATATAAGGTCGTTGCAGCCTGAAAAGCAGCAGCAGGAATTCCAGCACTCTCTTCCTTCATGGACACATTTTTGAGTCGGCACCAGTCGAGTCCAGAAATAGTCCTGCCACAGCTGTGTTACCCTGACAAAGACTGGAGAGCCCTTCTCATCCCCTGCTGCTTCAGCTTTGTCATGTTTGTTTGTTCCTATCCATCCTTTTGCGCTGCCAAGCTTATTCCCATAAACCACGATTAATCTACAGAGGCCTGGCAGGTGCCTCACTCCTGACGTGGATGTGGTACTGCTGGGACCTGCTGGCATGAGATCAGTTCATCTGTGTACGTGGGAGCTGCAGGTGTTATGTGGGGATCATTAACTTGTGATTTAAAAATCAGAAACTGTTGCACCTTTTGCACTGCACTGGGGCACGTCAGAAGTAGAGTGGAAGTGAGAAATATTTGCTAATCCCAGTGCAAGGAGTGTTGGCTGTGCTTAGGTGGGAGTGAACACTCTGCTCTCTCCAGCAGCATGGAGACAGAGCTGCTGGTGGTGTCACTGGCAGAAGATGTTCCCTCTTCCATCCTGGCTGCAGGGAAGTAGGAGCCACAGCGGGTCCTGCCTTCCCTGGATGGTCTGATCCCATGGGTGCACCTTCCTGGATCTCGCCCAGAGCCTGGGATGCCAGGGGGGCTGGTGGGAGCAGTGGGTTTGACACAGAAGCCTTGGCACCTCTTTTCTTAAAGATGCATGTGTGGGGAGAGGAGTGACTGTGAATGTTTGAATCCCAGAATCCCAGAATGGCTTGGAAGGGAGCTCATCTCATCCCACCCCCTGCCATGGGCGGGGGCACCTTGCACTATCCCAGATTGCTCCAAGCCCCATCCAACGTGGCCTTGAAACTCCTAAATGGCAGCAGAATAGCGGGAGATGGCTGTGGTGGGTGTTTTCTTTCCTATTAAGTCTTTCCAAGTCTCTAACCAAGATCTCTGATAAGCCCCTTTGATTTGTTTAATAACCCAATGTTGCTGTCCTTTAGCCCTTTCCCAGGCCTACAGGCTGGGTCGCCTTGTGCACATGCCCAAGAACATAATTTCTTAGTCACATCAGACTGACTGTCTGATCAGAAGCTATTTTTAAGCATTGTGCAGGTGCAAAGCCCCAGTTGTTAGGTGTGGATTCCCAGTAAGTAGCTTCTGTTTTATATATATATATATATATACACACACACACATCTTCATGGTATTTCACCATTTCTAAATCCATCTGTGGCAAGTGCAGGAACTCAAAATAGTGTTGTTTTTTGTAAGTGTTTGGCAAAGCAGAACTCCTGGCCAAGCACTTTCTGGGTGTTTGCTGCCTGCTGAGGGTGTGTGTGCAGTCACTTGTGTTTTCCTCTAGTAGGAAGGATGCTGGGATGAGGACACGTGCTGGGATGAGCCCCTCACGAGGCTGATGGCTCTTCCACCATGGGAATGCCCTTATGACCAGGAAAAGACGAGCACAGCAGAGGGGGGAATCAAGGCACTGTGAGGGTCTGGAAGCCAAAGGCTGTTTAATGCTGAAATGAAACAGCAAAGGCACAAGAAAGAAGAGGGTCATGTAAAAAACCAAAGTTGTGGGTTTGGTCTTGACCCTCATCACCAGGGACTGTCTCAGCAGAGCCTGGGTGTTGCTCACCAGTCCGCATGGAGAGTGTGTGCCAAAGGAAAAGCATCTGCTGGCTTTCCCAAGCTTCCACCTCCTCCCTGGGTGGCTCACAGACAATCCCTGGAGGGATCCCAGGAGCCCTGCAGGAGCCTGTGATCATAAGGTGATGTTGTTGCCTTCTTTAGATAGGTCTCAGTTCCTCAGGAGCCTGACACTTGTTTGAGTTTTTCAGTGTTGCCAGTAGCTGGGTTAACCTCAGGACTTTCTGGGAAGCATTTTCTGTAATTAAAAAGCTAAAAGTGATCAGACAAGCTTTTCTGTCACTTTATCTCCTTACCCACATATTTAGCAGAAAATGCTGTCAGCCCCTAATTAAGTGTCGTCTCCTTCCATCGTGTGTTCTTGTGGCTTCCCCAGCTTACGTGTGGGTTTTGGCACTGGCTTGTGGTGAATAACCCGGGCTGAGTCAGAGGCAGGCTGTGGTGGGTAGGAAACCTGGAGCCCTTGACATGCTGGGTTGCCCTGGGTGTTCACAGCCCAGCTGATGCCGTTGGTCACCACGAACCGTGGCGGGAGAGGCTCCGGGAGAGCCTGCAAGTGTCACTCCGAGTTATCCCTGTGCTTCTCTTCCAGCTTTCTTTGGATACAGCAAACCCAGCGCTCCTTTCCTAACTCTGTTTAAAAACCAGAAATGGGTACAACTAGGGAGTCAGAGTGTGATGTGAAGGGTTCTCTTGCTGTCTTTACTGTGACACGGAGGCAGGCTGGAGTAGTTGATGTGTGAAGAGCAGCAGTGTTATTTTACAGCATGTTCTTTACAGATGCATCTTGGGCAGGTGCCTGTGAGAAGAGCTGTCCCTCCGGATAACTGCTCAGCTCTGCAGCCTTTGGATCTGGAGCTGCAGAAAACAAACCTCACCATGTCCAGCCACTGCCCGTAATGGTTTGCAGACTCAGCAAGGGGGCCCAATCGTCATGTCCTTTGTAATCAGCAGTGTCTGCATGTTCTCTTTGCAGAAATTGGGACTGGAAGGGGTGGGAAAGCCTTCCTGGGAGAAAAAGAGAAGTTGGAAACCAGCTGTTTGCTTCTCTGACGCCTCTGTCCTTGCAGACCTGCCTGTTGCATGAGGAGTGTTTGGAAGGCAAGGGCCCACGTTTCAGGAGCGCACCTGTAGCTGCTCCTGCTGCCCAAGGCACTCATCGATCCAGCAAAGGAAACCAGGGCACAGCCTGGGGTTTGTCACAAGACCAGCCTGGGCAGGTCCACGTCTGCGACTGAAAGGGCCTGGAGATTAGCTGAGCATGGGAACAGCACAGGCAGCAGTGCCTTTGTTCTGGGTGAAACAGCTCAGTCTCCTATACTGCGAGGAATTAATGGATTACAAGATGAGGGCAGCTTTGCCTTGTTTGTGGTCATTAAAACACAGCAGTGCTGCTGGGATGGTGCTGCTGGCGCCGAGGCGGGTGGGGAGCTCAGTGCCCGTGAGCCTCCGCTGAGCGCAAACGCTGCTTTTCCCTTCACTGCGTCATGTTCCACCTCTCCCAGCCATGCAGGGGATGAGGTTTGATTCAGTCTTTGACATGTGCTCCGGCTGCCACCGTTAAGGCTTTCCTGCCTGTGTTCTGGACGTGCTGGGGTCCTGTTGATGCCTCAGGAGCTCTCACGTGGTGGCTCCTGCAGAATGAGTTTCCCGTGCTCCGAAGGTCTGTGTAGCCCCAGGAGTTGTTAAGTCTTCATTTAAGCCTGGGGATACTTTCTCTGACAAAGCTCTGTCAAACTACGGGCTCTTCCCAGTCAAGTTGTCTGTGTTCCTGTGCCGTGGCAGACACCTCCTGATGTCTTCTCCAGAAGATCTGGTAGTGCTTTGACCTCAGCCAGCTCCCGGAGGAAAGGCAGCTCACCAGAGGAAGGGAGTGCTGGGCTGGGAGCCAGTCGGGTCTCTCTACTCCTTCACTGAATTTAGTAAATCAGGGTAATTCCACAGCTGTTTCATGTTTTTTCCATAGGAGGCAAGGAGACCTGCTGCTTTTGCGACCGGGGAGCTGAGTTCAGAGTCATTTGGCAGGGCCAGTGCTGGAAGCCTGTCCTTAGTGTGACTCAAACTCTGGGCATATCAGGATACTGCCCTTCAAAATGGGTGTCTTGGATGTGTGAGACTGTTAGTGACCATGTTGTGGTTCTGCAAGGATAGAATTAGTCAAGATTGTTTTGCCTGTTCATTTGCTGCCTGACAAGATGTTGTTTAAATTGCCATTTATACTTTTCTTCCCTTTGGAGTTTGCCATTCTCAGTTGCTGTCACCCCAAATAGCTGAAGGTCCAGAGATCTCCAGGGGCTGAGGTGACCATTGAGACCAGTGAAGTACAACCTGGTGGGGCTGCAGACTGACACAAAACCAGCATAATCCCCATTAAAACAGGATTGTTTGTACAGTCAGTCTCTTGTGAGTTCAAGCTTGATGCCTAAACTTGCTTTCTGCCTCCCTGGTTAAGGCTGGGTGCACCCCACCTGCTTGTGCTACCTGGGCAGAGGTGTCCTGCCAACCCCTCATGGGGCAGGGAGGAAGAGGACAGGGAGAATAGAAGCGATTCTCCTGTGTATTTAAAGTAGGAGTAATGTAGGTCACCTTAATCTGTTCTCCCTCCTCCCCTTCCTGTGGGATGGGAGAATGTCCTGCCACGTGCTGCAGGGGATGGTGAGGTGGGACCACCCTCGCCTCGCTGCTGTCTACTTGTGGAACATCCTGTGACCTTGGCAGGCTTCTCTACGAGTTTATTGCCTACCAAAAAAATCAAATAAAGCTCTCCAACAGTAGAGCAGAGCAGTGTTGTTTCTGTGCATGAGATCTATAGCTTCAAGGTGTTCCCAGTTATTTTTTAGGGTGGAATTCCTGATTCGTGGGTGGAACTGTGATTCTGTTTAAAGGACAAATTAACAGCATCCTCCTCAGCTCACGGGTATTTACCTGGTTTTTCCTCAGCTGCAGTTGGGCAGCAGTGCAGTCACTGCCCAGCTTCAGACACTGCTCTGATGCTGGTCCTGTCAGCCCTCCAGTGATTCAGTTGGCTCAGGAGGGCTGCATATGGATTTTCATCTCCCTCAGGGCTGTCTGAGCTCAGGTAATTAAGGCCACTTGACACCAGTTTGAGCAGCTTGAGTGAGTGAATACAGCCCACAAAGGGTTCAGAGCACTTGAGGAGTATTTTTATGTAACTGGCAAGTTTTGAGAGATTTTATGAAATCCTTCCAAAGCTCAAGACTCATGTCCAAAGTCCTGAGGTGCTCCCAGCAAAAGGCAGTGCCTGAAACCAGGATGACAGAATCACAGAATGTCCTGGGTTGGAAGGGACCCACGAAGATCCTCAAATCCAACTTCTGGCCTGCACAAGACAACCCCAGGAATCCCACCCTGTGCCTGAGAGCATTGTCCAGACACTTCTTGAGCTCTGGCAGAGTTCAGGTGATCTCAGCCACGTGCACATCAGTGATGGAAGCACCAGCAGCAGTGGGTCCTGCTCACGTGCTGTGTCAAGATCTCGGGAGTCACTGAGATGGGACACGTCTGGTTCCTGCTCCACTCAGTTTGTTACCAAAGTGGATCCTGCAGAGCGAGCAGCCCAGCTCTGGTGATTTTACTTGAGGTTCTGAAGAACTGAGGGCTTGAAGAAAAACCTTCAGGCTTGGCACAAGGCCTAGAAACACAAGTGTGCATTGCACAAAGTAAAATGAAGGTGACAATCTGGAGCCTCCCACGGCCACCGATCGGGTCTTCCCGCGGGATGCCCGACTCTCTTCTCAGTGTGGGGTTGGGAACTGGGGCTCTCATTGGCTTTGTGACAGCGGTGGTATTTACCACACGGGTCAATGGGCAGAGGGGGAAGAGCCCAAGCGAGGCAGAAGGGATGGACTTTGTTAATTGCTCTAAAAAATCAGGGGAAATGTGCCTGTGTCTTGGTGCTGCCACGTCGCATTTGGCGTGTTCCATGGCCTGAGCAGAGGCACAAGGAAATATTGCCAAAGCCTCTGGTGTGGGCAGGATGCAGCAGCTGATGACAAAGATGCTGCGTTAGTTTTCTTCCTATAGTTTCTTTGCACATCTGATGGACCAGATTTTGTGGATTTTTTCAGTGCAAAATTGTCCATTGCTGCATTTTTCAAAGAGAGGCAGCTGGCTAAAATCCTCCTCTGGCTGAGTGCTCCTTCCCTGAATGTGCTGATAGCACTTCAGCAGGCACAGTCACTCCACTTGGATGCTGATGTGGAACTTGGTTCTCTCTCTGCTTTCCTGGTTCCACAGTTTCTGTTGGTGTAGCTGATTCTGCATCCCTGTGCCAGGAGGAAGGGGTGGTGGTGCTCGGTCCCACGTGCAGTGGAGAGGGCAGATGTAATACCTGAAACTGCTTGTCTTCCCTCTAAATGTCACTTTTAGCTGAGTATCATCTGCGAAATGACAGTTTTCCTCCTCTCTGTACGTGCTGGGTGCCGCTCCCTCCATCTGGCTGCTGTATGGTGACGGGGGCAGTGTACAAAACGGCAGAGAATTTGCTGGCAGAAATGCAAACTGTAGAGATGTAAAATAGTCCCTGACTTCAAAGCTGGAACAGAGAGAGCAGAAAATGAAGCTGAAGTCTCGAAGCTGTGCTTGTCACTGTTAATGACATGCTCAGTTACAGACACTTGCTGATGTAAAATTCAGAAATAAGGCCCAGGTTTTCAGTTTGGCCTAACAGCTGGGGATTATTTGGGGTTTAAATAGCACATGTTATGAGGTGATTTTTGGGTTGGTAAGGACTGTTTGTTCTGTGATAAGAGCTGAAATCTGGAAGGCTAATAATTGCCTTTGCTTAATTTAATGCCTTTTTGTGGGTAATTCATCCAGTCCAACTCCTGTCTCTGCCCAGGACACCCCAACAATCCTCCCTTGTCCCTCAGAGCGTTGTCCAAACGCTCCTGGAGCTCTGGCAGCCTTGGGGCCGTGCCCACTGCCCTGGGGAGCCTGGGCAGTGCCCACCACCCTCTGGGGGAAGAACCTTTCCCTGAGATCCATCCCAACCCCCCTGGCACAGCTCCAGCCGTTCCCTGGCTCCTGTCCCTGGTCCCAGAGCAGAGCTCAGCGCCTGCCCCTCCGCCTGCCCTCGGGAGGAGCTGCAGCCCCCGAGGAGTCTCCCCTCAGTCTCCTCTGCTCCAGCTGAACCAGCCAAGTGCCCTCAGCTGCTCCTCACACCCTTCTCCACACCCTTCCCCAGCTCTGTGGACACCCTCCAACAGCTTTAGATCCTTCTTAAATTGTGACCCTGAAACTGTCCCTGGGACTCAAGGTGAGGCTGCAGCCTCATACTGGTTGACAGGCATACAGGGTTTTTTAATTCCAGGATACTTCTCAACCCAACATCTCTTCAGGCTTAAATTAATTTTGATGGAAGAGAAATGCTGACATGGTCTTTCTCCTCAGTAGTCTCAGAGGGTTGAATGTTTGTTTTCATTTTGATATTGGGCAGGAGTCACTGTTGGATTAACTATCTGGGACACTCTTTTGAGAAAGAGGCTTCTGGACTGATAATGCCAGAAAATGCTTATTAAAGAAAATGAGAAAAGTGGCAATTTGGGAGGAATTTGGTTTAATATGTGCAAGCTCTGTTTTTTTATGGATTGGAATGCACAAGGGATTGCGATTTAAGGTTTATAACAATCTCAGAGAGATGCTGTGGCTTCCCAAACTCCCAGGTTTTAAAACACAAAGATTGGATTTATTTTTAATCTTTTCTAAACTGAAAACTGGGAGTGAAAGGAGGCTGGAAGGGCCCAGCACGAAGAGCAAACTGTAACCTGGAGGAATGTGGTGGGTTTTTACAGCAGCTGAAGAAGTGAAATTTAAATGCAAGTTTTGCTGTGAGGTGGGGTGAAAACCAACTTATTCTGTAAGGGTGACGTGGGTGAAAAATTACTTAATTCAAGACCTGTGGGAGGGAGGGATAAGCTGTGTCTGAATGGCAGCTGCTCATCTAAAGGGAAAAGGGATATATTGCAGCGGAAGTGGTAAGTGCCTGCAATGTATCATGTTTTCTACTAGAGCTCCTGCTTTTCACTTGCCAAGATAATGGTCCCTTTAAGTTCTGGCAAAACTACTGCACCCATTTTGGTGAAGAGGAAGCCAAGACACCCCATCCAAAACTGCAAAGCGTGGTGAAGCCCACCCTTCAAAGAGGCTTCATCTCACCTGCCTTACCCCTTCCAGGGGACAGCCAGGCACCAGCTGCTCTGAGCCTCCTTCTGCTGGGCTTTGTGAACACAGCCTGTTCAGACCTCCCTGGGCTCCCTGCTGAGGTGGGAGCGGCCCCACTGCTCTGTGGGGACAGAGCTATAGGCTTGAGCCATCTGGTCTGGGAGGAGATTACTGGATGAGGAGCCAGGAAATGTAGAGTTTAAGCTGTGGGACTGCCCATGTCAGCCTGGGGTATCCTTTACTCCCCCCTGAGAGCAGTTAGTAGGTGTTGGGCAGTGTCACCACTCCCTTATGTCTCTTTGTCCCACCCCCATAAATCAGAAAGTTGGCAGCTAGAGGGAGAACCTGAGCCCGAGTCTGGGTGTTCTCCCAGAGATGCTTTTCCCACTGACCGTTTGATATGTCTGTGCCTGGCTGGGGCTTCTGTTTCTTTCCCAGCACAGGAGCAGATTGGGAATTCCCCCCGTTCCTTTGCAGGTCAGTGGTAGTGTGTGTTTGGCTGATCCAGCCTTGTAGTGTTCTGGTTCAGGGGGACAAATTCATTTCTTGTTTTATTGAAGTCTTAGCAAACAGTATTAAAGAACCCATGAGATTCTTCTGTGCAGCTCAGAAATGCTAAAGTTCACTCTCTGCTGCTGGCTTGAATTATGTGTCCAGCAGGGCCAGGGCAGTGACTGTCCCGCTGTGCTGGCACTGCTGAGGCTTCACCTCAAATCCTGAGCCCCTCACAACAAGAAACATTGAGGGTTTGGAGCATGTCCAGGGAAGGGAACAGCGCTGGGTCTGGAGCAGCAGGAGTGGCTGAGGGAGCTGGGGGTGCTCAGCCTGGAGGAAAGCTAGGCTCAGGGGGGACCTTTTGGTTCTGCAACTCCCTGACAGGAGGGGGGACCCGGGGGGGGGTCAGGCTCCCAGGGAACAAGGGACAGGACAAGGGGAAAAGGCCTCAAGTTGTGCCACGGGATGTTCAGGTTGGATATTGGGGAAAATGTCTTCATGGAAGGAATGGTCAGGCACTGGCACGGTCTGCCCATGGCAGTGGTGAAGTCACCACTCCTGCAAGTGTTCAAAAGCCAAGCAGACGTGGCACTTTGCCATATGGTTTAGCAATAGGGGGCTTCGGTTAAAGGTTGGGCTTAGTGATCTTGGCAGTCTTTTCCAACCTTCATGATTCCATGATCCATAAGGAGCTGGGCAGATGCTGAGTAAAGCCCTGAGAAGGACTCAAGTTGTTCATGGTTGAAGGCTCTCTTTTAGGACCTGGGAGACCAGAAGTTGTTCCCAGTTGCATCTGTAGCTTACGGAGTGATGTCAGTGTGAGCTCTGTGGGCAGCCAGGGCATCTCCTCCTGAGATGGTCACTTGTGTTTGTAGTTGTAGTTCCTGTGTTTAAGGAATGCCTTTCCTCCTCCGCTCTCTCAGTGGAACAAGGCTGCTCTGAGACCCACAGCCCAAGAGCTGGGGGCTCTGGAAAGCTGGGAAGAGGGCTGACCCAGCTGCCTGAGGTTCAGCTATGAGGTAACTTGTTGTCTTTCACCTGATGAGAGTCTGCTGTCAGACACATCCCAGAAACCACAACATCACACCACAGAGACCTTGACCACCATCCCAGGTGAGTGTAGGACACCAAGGTGAGCACAGCATGTGCCCCACGCAGAGCTCTGCCATGACCATGGGCTGTGCTCTGCTGGATCCCAGACTGGCACTGCTGCCAGAGGGTTTGTGGCTGCGCTGGTACGAGTGTGTGCTGAGCCTCAGGGAGAGCAGTGCCACAAATCTGCAGGTCCTCAGCACCAGGGGGGCTAAGAGGGGTTGGGGAGAACCAGTTCCTTAACAGCCTCAGTTCTGCCTGCTCAGCGCCTTGGGACCCTGAGTGCTCTTGGGTTTTGCTCTTGGTTCTTCTGCATCGTCCTTTGGGCACGTACCTGTGCAGAGTTTGGAGATCTGCTTCCCAACTGAGTAAATAAATGGGCAGTGCTGCACTTGATTAAGTAGAAGTAATAAATGCCTGGCTCAGCCTCCAAGTGCAAGTCCTCCAAGCTGGGCTGGAGAAGTGGCTGTCCTGCCCCAGCTTTGAGCAGGCTGCAGGTCTGTGCCAGAACCAGCCTGTCCCTCAGCTTGTGGCTGCATGCACTGGAGGAGGCTGTCCTTGATCCTTGGTGGAAAGCATCTGAGGCATCCTTGTAGCCCACCATGGGCACCAGGTTACCTCTCTGTGTGTCTCACCTCTTTGAATTTCCACTAAGGGCTCTAGAAGTGTTTTTTAAAATGTAATTATTTTTTAGGTACCTTATTTTCAGCTGCTAGCTGAGTCACTAGCTACCATGCTACAGCCAGGATCCCAGGGACAGGAGAAACGTTGAGTTACGATTTTTGGCAGCACACTCCACCTTTTGAGCTTGTTCTACTGTGGCTTGTTTTGTTCCATCTGTTCAGGTGCCTTTGTTAGAGTAGAGCAGGAGCACCTGACCAAAACACTTGAGTCACAGAGAGCAGAAGAGGCCTTAACAAGGCCAGTGAGAAAAGAACTCATTGGTGAGCAATAATGGGAATTTTTTCTTACCCTCCAGCCCCCACACGTTGTGTCAGGAGCTTTTGAACCTGGAGATCCTTCCTCAGCTTCACAGCACAGGGACGTGTCTGTCCAGAGCTGTGGGGGACACTTGTTCACAGAGCCCCAGTGGAGGAGAGGACTGGAGGCTCAGAACCCCTCCTGGGTACCAGCCCCCTCAGTCTGGGGGAGAAAGGAGGTGTTGACATGTCCAGGGAGGGGTGGGATCCTCAAATCCCAGAATGGTTTGGGTTGGCAGGGACCTTAAAGCTCATCTCATCCCACCCCCTGCCATGGCAGGGACACCTTCCACTACCTCAGGTGGCTCCAAGCCCTGTCCAACCTGGCCTTGGACACTTCCAGGGATCCAGGGGCAGCCACAGCTGCTCTGGGCAACCTGGGACAGCCCCTCCCCACCCTCACA
>JAWMRA010000079.1:4246263-4259172 GCA_035584735.1 Pseudotriccus pelzelni | reverse complement strand
CAGCCCTGGCAGCATCTCCGTGGCCTCCTCTGGACTCTCTCCAGCAGCTCCACGTCCTTGTGCTGTTGTTCCCCAGGACTGGAGCAGCTTTGCAGGGGGATCTCACCTGAGCAGGATAGAGTGGAGGAACACACCCCTCAGCCTGCTGGTTGATGCAGCCCTGGATCCATCTGGGAAGGATTTGCAGTAGCTGGGATGGATCAAGCAGATGGATCTTTGCTGCTGAAGAGCTGCTCCCTTGTCGTGTGCAGGGTCTGGGTGGGCTGTGCAGGGTGGGCTCAGGCAGTGGTAGGGGGCAGGCAGGGGACATGCTGATGGGAAGCAGCAGAGTTGGGGTAGCAAGTTTTGAATGAGGCCAAGAAACCTCTGATCCCTTGGTGCTGGCTGAGCTCGGATGAGCCAGTCCTGCGGCCTGGAGAGCTTGGGCTTCTCCATGTTGCATCAGCAAAAACTTGGGTTTATTTACAAGTAGATCACAGGATCATGGGACCATTAAGGTTGGAAAAGGCCTCCAAGATCACCAAGTCCGACATTCGATCCCTCAAACAAAGATGTGTCACTGGTCTGCCATTCTGAGCATGTTTTCTTAATTTTCAGTGGTACCTGGTCGACTTGAAACCTGTATCTGAGTTGTGTAGAGCACGTGCCCTTGGAGGGCTGTACCTCAAACCCCCCCTCTAGAAACAGGCCTGGAAATTCAGCCTGCTGCTTTGGCCTGGACGTCTGTTTTTGAAACAAGTAGAAGTTACAGAGGTCCCCCTCTCCAATCCCACCCAGACCTTGTCCTCAGCATCGGGGTGCACATCTCTCCTGCAATGTTGTCAGCAGCACCTGTGGCAACCTGGAAGTGTTTGGTGAAGGAGTTGGCTGCTCACATCAGGCTGAGTACAAGGCTTTTATCTCCAGTGACGCATGTTGTGCATAACCCTGCACTGAAATCCCCTTTCAAGTCTCCAGTGCTTGAGCACCCTCAGAAAATCTCTGTCAGGTGACATTAGCCAGAGGGGAATTAAGTTTTAGAGGATTTAGCCGAGCAGCTTTGGCTATGGGGTAAATCAGGAAATACCCCACTTGTTAAAAACCCAGGTGCATCTTCAGGATGACGTGTGAAGGGTGGCCTGCAGACAGAGCAGCTGTTTTCCCTGTGGAGATTGCTGTTGGTTGGGATGCTGGGATCCCACGGGTTTAAAGACGTGTTGACTGTGGTGACTTCTCTGTGTCCTGGTGTTGTTACTGGGAAACTTTGGGTAGATTTCCTTACCTGCTGTGACTGTAGTAACTGGAGTTCAACATGTTTTTAGGAGGTCAGAAAATGGAAAATTTATGGAGGTGAATATCTTTCTTGGATTGTGTTCTTCTATTCTCAGACTAAAATAGATCAGGATTATTCCTGCTGGTGAGTTAGCAAGGTGGTCAGATCTCTTTGACATAGGATCTATAGGAAAACACTTCTAAATGATGGAAGTGATGAGTAATCTGGCCTATCCCTCCTGGATCAGAGGTGCAGAACCCTCTATGAGAGAGAAAACTGTGGGAATAGTTTGTCACTCTCTCATGCAGCCTGCAATCCAACGCTCTTCGAATCTGCTGTGCTGCTCCTGCAAGCAGCTGCAATGATTCTGCCTAGCCAGTGCTCTCCTCAGACAGGCTGAGATCCTTTGTGGGATACCCAGAGAAGGAATATTGGAAAGGGAGCCAAGCTGATGTGCAAAAACATCCTCCTGCACTAGTGAAAGGGGGTTTGCCCTCTCAGTAACAATATCCTGTGCTGGTTATCAGTGCAAGTAATTTTGGGGTTGCCTACAGTGAGTGCATTCTTCTTCCAGCCAGCAATTCCCTGTCCTGTGCCTGGCTCCTTACAGAGCCAGCAACTTCCTAAGGGAGCTTGCCAAGGTGGGCTGGTGAAGAGCCTCCAGCAGCTCTAATCCCTACCTGGTCAGGAGATGCTGAGGGCTGACATTAAGCCCCAAACATCCAAAGCCCTGACCTGTGCCACACTGCAAACCTTGGGTATTGGGGGCAGAAAAACTGTGCTGGCTCTGGCAGGCAGAGCGTAACCTTGGATTAGTCAGGTCGAGCTTCCTCCTCTTTATTGGTGGCACTGGGAGAGCAGCATAATGGAGGATGGAGGTGAGTATCCTTCCCTGCAGAGGTAGGGCATGTCAAAGGTCCCAGATCCTGCTTCTCAGCAGGAGCCTACCATCAGGGCAATAGGGATGCTTGGAAAATGAAGGAGGGAAATTAGTTCTTTCACTGTCTTGTGCTTCTGTGACCTGGGGTTGGGAAACAACCCTCTGGGACGTTGTGGCAGCTGGAAACTGCATCTGGACATGCAGAAAGAGTCCCAGGGGTGCCTGGGGGTTATGTGGTACGTTCAGGTCCCCAGTGGTTTTGCAACATGACTAGAAAGGCTACAGGAGGTTCTGTGTCCTCTCGCTGCTGAACCTCAGCTCTGGACAGCCAGGAGATGCTCCAGTGAGTGGAGTCAGTGGGTTGGAACCTGCTAGTAGGGAATGCGAAGCTTGTTCTACCCCTGAGCCAGGGTAAAGAGCAGCTGGATGTTGCTCTGGCTGTTCTGGGTGATTGTGAGGAATGTGGCTTCAAAGTCCTTCAGCCTTTTATGGCCTCACTCTAAATTGGCGTCGTGGTTTTGGAGTGGCACCTCTGTGTCATCACAGGGCAGAACTGGCTCTGTCCTGCAGAGGTGACGCTTCCTGTGGCCATGTTTGCTGTCTCTAATCCTGACCAGGCTTTGTTGTGAATGCTGGTAGGCAGATTTGGACTTGCAGGTTGTAATAAGGAGAGGAGCCAGAGGCTGGGAGGAGGCACTGCCGGGTGCCTGACCTTGGGAGCCTCTCTCCTTCCTGCTCTCCCTGCCCCCAGGGGACGTGCCGGGGAGCGTGTGTTGTTCCACTCCACAATCCTCCTGTGACCAGCATGTGGAAGGGAGCAGGAACACTGTGTTCAGATAAGGCTGCACCTTTCCCATGGAGCAGATGTTTGCCCGAACATCCCACTGGATTGCATAATTACGGAGCCGGGCGGCTGCAGCCTGTTCCGCTGCCGGGTGGCAGCTATTGTGTGCTGCTCCTGATGGGACTTTTGTTTAGCTTTTTGTTGCTGTGTCACACGCTTGAGGCTCAGCACTCTGAAATTGCCCCTTTTTTCCTACAGGCAGCTGATGTGAAACAAGAAAACGAATCAGTTCTTTTTAAATTTCATTTCCCTGTTCTTGTCCTGCTTGTTCCTCGCTGTAATTGGACTTGGGCGCAGTAAGCGCTTTTCCCAGGAGTTGTCAAGGAAACGTTCCAGCATGGAGATGTCCTGGCTCAGCTCCCCGAGGAGGGCTGCACCCAGGATGCTGCACCCTGGATACAGTGGCACCAGCAACTGAGGGTGAAGAAGGGGTGTGTTAACTCCCCACCAGCATCTTCATCTTCTGCCCAGCCTCCTGAGCTGGGATAAATGGATTTATTTCTGAGGCAGAGTTTCTGCATAAACCCAAAAATAAACGAGGCTGCCTTTACTGCAGCATCATCCCTTTGTGGCAGTCCTTGGCAGTGCTGATGCTCCATAAGCTGGAAGTTTGCTTTGATTGGCCGAGCTGGGCTGTAGAATACAGGATCAGTGGCTGATCCCTGGGGAGTCCTGCCAGGGGAGTCTTGGGGTCAGAAACCTGAGGGGGTGGTGGCTGGGACAGGACTGGGGCTCCCACCTGCCTGCCTGTCTCCAGTTAACGGAAGAGCTTGTCCTTGCCCCGGGGTGGAAAGGAGGGATCAGTGGTGTCACTGCAGGTACCACAGCAGTGCCCCGGAGCCCTGGCCTGCCCAGCTGGTACATTAAACTCCTTCGCTCCATTTGTACAAGCCATTCATTTGTACAAGCCTTGCTGTCCTAGTCTCCAAAGTTTCTGCTCAGATAAACAAGACAAAGGCCATGGGAAGAGTGCAGCTCATGGAGCTGGGGCAGCAGATCCCGGTGTGCCAATGTCATCTTCCAGAGTGACAGTGGCTCGTGCGTGCTGGGAACAAGGCATGGAGCCGGTGTGGGCGGAGAGCAGGGGACAGGGAGGAGAGCAGGGCAGCCGAGGAGGGATTAAATGGGATTACTTACCTGTGGCTGCTCCTGGTAGCCCAGTTTGGATGCTTCCTGGTGCTGCCAGCATTTCTGTCTGCAAATAGGTGCTGGACTTTTGATGGTGGCCAAAGTGTCCTGAGGAATGTGGAGCTACGTGTGTTGCAGATGCATCAGAGCTGGGTCTCTCCTCCCTTGCCCACAGGGATGGAACCAGCCTTGCCTGAGCACAGGGATAGACAGGATGAACCAGACGGGAGAGAGAGTGGGCTGGGTTCAACCAGCAGCAGTTTTGTGTGGATGATCCCAAAAATCAGTCAGCCAGTGCTCCAGGGAAAAATGGATACATTTAGGCAGCAAAGCTATATGTAGGTTCTGTATAACAAGCAGAATTTATCTCAGATTGCTTTATTTCTGTACTATTGCTCCAGGCTCTCTGGATGGCAGGAGCAGCAATCCATGCCCAGGGTGCAGAGCAGCTACAGCTCTTTCTGCCAAGAGATACCACATTTGAGGGGGCAACCCCCCCAAATTTTCATTTAGTATTGTGCCCTTCTTGATGTTTCTCATCTGAATCGAATTTTGTTGGTTTATGGGAAGAAAACGTGTTAAATGATCAGCAGGAGGTGATCCCGGGGATCTGCCTGGGAAGGGCAGATTGTTCTCAACTGCTGTTTCCAGGGGGTTGCTGAGAGTCCAGCTCCTGCTTCCTGTGGGGTCTGCTCCCCTTGCAGGAGTGGCCTGTGCTGCCTGCTCTGTGTGCTGGGAGCTGGAGCCACACGTGTTGAGTATGAGAAGAAATTCCGAGTTGTTTCTGCCTCTCCCTCTGGACACAGCGTGGTGCTTGTGCCGGCCCCTCTGGGAGCTGGACTGGCTGCTGACCCCAGGGCTACTTCCCAGCTCAGATGTTTTCTGGCTCACAAGAGAGCTGGAGAAGGACTTTGGACAAGTATCATGAAGTATCAAATAGTTAAAACTTATAAATGTGTGTGTTCGGATATATATTCTTATAAAGAAAACTGCTTTATTAGATCTAATGGGCGCTGCCCAGGCTCCCCAGGGCAGTGGGCACGGCCCCAAGGCTGCCAGAGCTCCAGGAGCGTTTGGACAATGCTCTGAGGGACAGGGGGATTGTTGGGGTGTCCTGGGCAGGGCCAGGGGTTCAGCTGATGATCCCTGGGGGTCTTTTCCCACTCAGAAGATTCCAGGCTAAGGTGCCATGACCAGGGTTAGTTGTCCCTCCTTGGGTGGCAAAAGGACTGACCTTCTTAACCTGGTTGTCTGGAAAAATTCCTCTTTTCCTTTGCCTGTGCCACGTTTTTCTCTCTACAGGGAGATGTTTGTGCTCCTGCCTTAAACATCCCAGTCCCCTGGAGATATTTTGCTGATCTTGGAGGTGCTCCCGGCTGCCCCTGGCAGGAGGAGAGGGGTCACCCCAGCTGGAAACCCCAACAGGGGTGCAGGGGGTGCTCAGAGCTGCCAGCCTGGGCTGCAGAGGCACATTTTGTCTTTGTCTCTCCAGGAGGAGATGCCCATGTTTGGGGAGCTGCTGCCATCTCGTAGCCAAGACAGATACTACAGGAGAGGAGGGTGGAGGAGAGCAGGGCACCCAAAATCCCATCATGGCATTCAAACCCTGGTTCTGTGCTCAGGTGGTGCCTGTGCCAGGCTTTGGGTGCTGCAGGCTCGGTGAGGAGGCTGTTCTGTGGGGTTGGGGTGTCTGTGGGCACACCCGGGGGTGCACGGGCTGCTCCTGCTGCTGTCAGCTGATGGAGCCACAGAATCATGGAATTGCTGAGGCTGGAACAGCCCTCTGAGTCCCAGCCATTCCCCCTGGACTAACCCACATCCACGTGTTTTTTGATCACTCCCAGGGGTGGTGACTCCACCGTGGGCAGCCTTTTCAATGCCTGCCCTCCCTCCTGGTGAAGAAGTTTTCCCTAATATCTGATCTAGATGGCTGTGAGTGGATTAATAATTACTGAATAATAATTTGAATGACCCTAGCAGGGCCCTGATGGTCCCTCAGCACCCACAGGGGTTTGGGGACCGGGGTGCAGGTCCCACGCGGTGTGTCACAGCAACAAGCAGATGCATCAGCCTTTCCTTGGTGCCCATAAACTCACCTGAGCTATTTACTAGACACCACTGAGGCTGTTCTGGGTGAACACCCCCGGGGCAGGGAAGTTTGGCTTTGTGTTTCCCCCTGTATCCATCACTGGAGTGTGTAACGCTGTCAGAGAAGCACATAAAGGCCCAGAGTTTAAGAGGCTCAGCTCCAGGTTTTATTGAAGCTGTGGGGATTGCTGCACTTCCCCCTTCAAACTGTCATTTTTATTTGTGGCTGTGCCACAAATTGTTTCTGAGAGGCTCAGGCCGTGGGAGCTGCTGTGTTTCTGCTTTGCTGAGGGTGCATTAAGTTGTCAGGTGTGGCTTTTGGGTGTCACTTTTAAAACAGCAAAAGCCTCGTGGCCACAGGAGGGGGCTGAGGGGGGTTTTGTGCAAATTCTGAGCCTTATAAACTTCACTCAGGGTAATCAGCCACTAAATTGGTGCTTGGGGCTCCCATCCAGCCCAGTTCCCTGAGATGCTCCAGTGAACCAGACTCAGCATCAACCAAAAATCATGTGAGGGTGTAAAAACACACCCTTTGTGTGTGGGAGCTTGGTCCTGACTCCCATCGTTCCTGAGCTGTGGGGGAAGCGGGGTTGGATTTGCAGTTTTCCCAGTGAAAACTGGGAGCTGGTGGATTTCACAAGTTCATGGAATGGTTTGGGTTGGAAGGAACCTTAAAGACCATCTAGTTTGGCACCCCCCGCCACGGGCAGGGACAGATTTGGCCACTGGGCTCTTGGCCTTGAGGAGACCTCTGGGTGGGCTTGGCTTTAGGGAGCATAGAGATCCTGGGTGACTTGGTAGAGGGTGTGCTCAGTGACCTCCTGGAAGTACTGGCAGCACAGCCACTCCTCAAGGCCAGCTCTTCCCCCCGCCCCGGCCGAGTTCTCCGCAAACCTCAGGAGCAGCAGAGCCCTCTTCGCCTCCACCCAGCTCTGGAGCAGAGGGAGGGTCTTCCTGCTCCTGGCAAAGAGCTCCTGGCGTGGCCCCCAGAGCAGGACCTGCAGGATGCTCCTGGCCTGGGGGATGGAGGCCCTCCTGGAGGGATCTCTGTGGAGGAGCAGCGTGGCCAAGCGCCGGAGCCCCGCGGAGTAGATGGACAGGGAGGGGATTTCGGGAAGCCTGTTGCTTCTGAACCCCAAGGCGTCCTCCAGAGAGATGTCCACGTGCAGGATCTGATAGATCAGCCTGCCCAGCTTCAGCTCATCGGCTGCTGGGGAGGTGGGTGCAGCCAGGCCCTTGGCCCAGTCCTGCTCTTGGCTGGTGGAACAAGGTCTTCGCTTCTCTTTGGCCTTGAAGAAGCTGCTGATGAGCAGCCGTGGCAGGGACAGCCCCAGGGGCTCCTTCTTGCCTTGCTGGCTCCCGGGAGGACACGGACACTGCACCAGCAGCAGGTTCTCGGGGCTGAGGTCCCCCTGCCCCACGTTCTGCCCCCGAAGGTGCTCCAGCCCCAGGCACAGCTGCAGGAGCAGGAGGCAGCCCAGGCGTTCGTAGTGCCCAGGGCTGGTCCTGTGCAAGCCCTGGGATCCCTTCACGAAGTCTGCCAGGGTCTGGTGGGGGACCTCGGCACAAATGAGCACCTGCAGGACGGGGTCGGTGGCAGGACAGGCTGGCTCCCGCCTGGAAGGGGACTGGCTGTGCTCTCCAGGGTTTTCTGGGAGCAGCAGCTCCCGGGGGAGGCGGTCGGTGAAGCGGCAGAGCAGGCGCTGGATGCTGCAGTGTGTGCCCAGGGAGCTCTGCACCCCCAGGCTGGAGCAGCACGGCTTGGGGACCTGCAGGGACAGACAGGACATGGCCAGCTGTGCCAGCACAGAGCCATGGGGTGCCTCATCCTGGCCTGGGCCACCCCAGCAGCTCAGGGCCACCCTTTGAACCCCCCTGGCAGAGCCAGAATGGCTTTGAGCAAGAACTGGGATGTGAGGGGGGGACAGAGTAGCCCCTCAGGAAAGCTGCAGAACTGCTTGGATGAGTCTCATCCAGCACTCCAGGGCAGCCAGCCCTGCTCCAGCCTCTCCTTTGTGTACGCTGGCCCCTCTGGACAACTTGCCAGGACATGTTCCCCAGCAGTGCCCTTCTCCTTGGGCCCGTGGGAGCGTCACCCACGGGAGTGTCACCCTTGTCACCACTGCCAGGAGCACCGTCTCCTTCAGCAAATGCAGAAGTAGGTGCAGAAAGGGGAAGCTGCTGCATGATGGGGCATGTCCCTCTGCACCACCCAGGGCATTTTATACCAGTTCCCTCCTTACCTTGGCTGCCAACTCCAGCTGGCTCTGCCCGAAGGTGAAGCCCACCCTGAAGTACCAGGCGTCCCCGCTCTCACAGCACGGCCCCGGCTCCAGGATCCTCAGGGCTCCCCAGCGCTTCCCCACCAGCTCTGCCTCCAGCAGCTGCTGCTGCTCCTCCAGCCCCACCAGCTCCTCCTGGATCCGAGCCGAGAGCCGGGCCAGGGTGGCTGCCTGGCAGCCCAAGAGCACCCCACACACCCCGGCCGGGCTGTGCAGGAGCTGCCCCAGCTCCCCGTCCGCCGTGCCGAAGGTCAGCTCCCTCAGGCTGGGGGACGGGCCTTTCTGGGGGCTGCTCCGGGCCACCGCTTCCCCCAGGCTTTGCGACTTGGTCAGGGGCTTCTTGGGCCCGCAGGAGGGTCTGTCCCGAGGGGCGGTGGGGCTGGGAGCCCCCTCCTCGGGCCGCAGCGGGGATGGTGGGACGCTGTAGAGGACGCTGCCGGCCCATGGTGTGGGGTCACCCTGGCAGTGGTGGGATGGTCCCTGCTCCGGGAGGGACTCTGCTCGCTGGAGCTGCTTTTTGGGCAGTGGCGGGGGAGGCAGCGGCTCCTGGCTGGGCTGAGAGAGGGATCTCCCAGCTCCTTCCCCTCGGCTCGCCTTGGGGGGGGCGAGGTGGGCCCGCAGCTCTCCTGGGGAGGGAGGAACAGACGTGACGGAGGAGAAGAAAGTGGGAGCAGGATGGGAGCACAGACACGTCGTTCTCTGCCCTCCCCCCCGGGTATTTCCAGCCCCAGCACCGGGTGCCGCCGGGGAGGACGGGGACAGCAAGCGGCTCCATCCCCACCGTCCGAGGTGACACCGCGGCGGGCAGGGGGACAGCGGGGTCGGGATGTCACTCACCCACGTTGCTGTAGATGAGGGCTGGGTCGGGGGGCCGGGCCGGGGTGTCCCCCATGGGGGTGGGCGCTCCGGGGGCACCCAGGTCCAGGCTGGAGCAGCGGGAATGCCCTCTGGCCCTGCAGGGAGCCGGGATCAGTGTCACCCCCCACGCCGGGGGGGTTCTGACTCCTTTCCGTGCCGGCTCACAGGAAGAATAAAGAGAAAAGGGGAAGCGGCGGCCCGGGGAGGTTGGTGGTGGGGTTTTGGGGCAAAACACAGCGAGTTTGGTGGCACAGTGACTCCCGTTGCTGCTCGGGGGGTGCCGCGGGTGGGAGCTGCCTCGGGGGCTCCCCGTGTGCTGGGCGACATCCCAGTGGGTGCAGGGTTGGGGTCTGCCCCGGGGGACCTGTTGGGTGACCCCGAGGAGGACGGGACGGTGGGAGAGGTGTGGGACAAGAGCAGGGAAAGCCTTTATCACCCCCAGGCGGGCCCGGGGGGGCAGGACGGAGGTCTGTGTGCGGGGAGGGAGAAGGCAGAGCCCGGAGGAGGAGGGCAGTGGGACGGAGCCGCTGCTTTCGCTTCCCCGTCCTGGCCGGGTGCTGACTCTGCTGCCCACAACGGTACCGAAACCACCGTGGCTTCCTGTAAACCTTCTCATTCTGCTGGGACAGCCCCAGGCTGTGCCCCCCTCGGGCCCCCCCGAACTGCCCCCGGGACCGTGGATCATTGCCCTGGAGCAGCCGTGCCCGAAGCTCCTTCCCGGGCCCCGTTTGCAGAGCAGTTTGTTACCTCTGAGTTTTCCCTGGCAGTTTGTTACCTCTGAGTTTTCCCTGGCAGCAAGGGAGGCCTGGGGGGCTCCAGCTCCATGTCCCGGATCTGCAGCAGCTCCCACTGCCCATCCCGGGCTCGCCGGGCTCTGGCCATGGCGCCGCTGGGAATCGCCCTTGAGCAACTCTCTGAACCCCTCTGTGGGAGGATGTTCTTTCAAAACCTGCTCCTTGCACGTCTAAAGGAAGCTGGAGGTTGGGCCTCGCTCCCTGGAGCCCCCAGAGCACCCTGGCAGCCCTGGCATCCTGGGGCAGTGGATTTGTGCCCCTCAAGCTGCTCCTGGAGCTTCTCACTCCTCCTCCTTCAAGGGTGGCTTTGGAGGTGGCTTCATGGAGGGCAGTTGTGTTGAAAGAGGGATTCCCACCATACAAACTTTCCAAGTCATGTAGTTAATTCCCTTCTCTCCGGGTTGTGTTGTCAAGGTGGAATTGCTTTGTGTTCTTCCATGTTTCTGCCGGGATTTCCTGCAGCTGCTGCACCAGGGGAGCGCAGTCCTTAGAACACACATTTTTTGGTCTCCCAGAACTTTTCAGGTGCTCAGAGAGCACAAATGACCCAGCTCAGCTGCTGGAAAAACTCCTCCCATTGCTGCCTGTCCCCTCTGGGATAAAGTCACCTTTTTAACCCTCTAAACCTCAAGATATTTTAATATTTCCTCCTTTCCATTCAGCCTCTGGAATAATGAATCAGTGATGGCCCTTGTTAGTGGTGGCACTGTGGGGTAAATAAGTGACTGAGCCCCTCTCTGGGGAACCAGCTGCAGGGATTTCCCCTGGGAGCAGCGAGGCTGGGAAGAGGATTTGGGAGATGAGGATTCCATGAAGAAAGTGGATTTATCCACAGTATTTTCACTGTTGGAGCCTCACTACAAACCCCTGGGACTGGGTACCTCTCCAGGGCTTTGGGGGCCCGGGGTGGGACTCGGTGGGTGCTGTGAGCCCGAAGGAGGAGACTACCCTCCTCCAGGGTTTCTTCCCCATGTGTTTATTTTCCAACCCCCATTTCCCAGCCGACCCCAAGCAGACTGGGAGGTTGTGCCTGTTGGCCCTTGGCCAGGGGCCGTTTCTGCGAAGCCCAGGCCATGTGTTAGAGCTGATAAAAATACATGGGGGGGCTGAGTCATCTCTGGATCTGGCACCAGGTCAGGGAGGGTGTGCAGGACTCTGGGAGATGCCACCTTACACTGGTTCCTGCACCATCCAGCTCCTTTCCAGGGTGCCCAGGGGCTGCAGCCCACCCTGCGTGGCAGTGAGCCTTGGCTCGGTGCTGCTCCCTCAACACCTCACCCAGGGCTGAAATGCTGGAACAATGAAGAATGTAAATGGAACGTTTAAGATCCAGTAGGATTTGGGGCTTACTGATGGTGGTCAGCAGCGGGGTCAGTGTAGGAGTGTCATTTGTGCTGGTGACAGGGACACAAACTGCTCTAAGCAGCAGCAAATCACAGAGCCACAGGATGGGTTGGGTGGGAAGGGTCCTTAAAACCCATCTCATCCCACCCCCTGCCATGGGCAGGGACACCTTCCACTAGCCCAGGGTGCTCCAAGCCCCGTCCAACCTGGTCTTGGAGACTTCCATGGATGGGGCAGCCACAGCTTCTCTGGGCAACCTGTGCCAGGGCCTGCCCACCCTCACAGGGAACCACAGACTCTTTGATTCCTAAGGAAATTGGTTGCTGTTCCCAGAGGGAAATAGGACCTTTAAAGGTACCTGCTGGAAAATTGCATTTTCCTAATGGTCTTTATTTTCTGGTGTGGTGTTTTTTTTTTTCCCATGACATTATTCCCAACCCATCGCTGCTGTGGGGATGCTCCAGGCCCGGTTCAGGGCAGGTCGGGATGATCCCCGTGGGCACCGAAACCACCTCTCAGCATCTTCCATCCTGGCAGCTCATCCCCAAAAAGCTGCTGAACGAGTGAGGATGACACTCCCTAACTCCCAGGGATGTGCCCAAGGCCACGGTGCCCCCAAACCCTTGGGCACAGGCAGGAACTGTAACCCCAACCCTTCACCTCCTGGGCACTCCAGTGCCAGGCAGGACTTTTCTGTGAGCAGGAAATGAGCAAATAACCCCCTGATTTCCTCTTTTCCTCTCTTGCCCAGCCTGCGGGGGCTGCAGCATCCTGGGCGTTTTGCAACCACGGCCACCCTCCCTCGTGCCCATGACGGGGGTGCTGGGAGCATCCCCGACCCCCGAGGAGCAGTGGGGGATGGAATTTTGGGATGAAGAGGCTGGAACCGGCCCAGGGCCCTGTTCTCCAGCAGATGGAGGCATTGCTTTGCTTCCACCAGCCCGCAGCCTCCCAGTCCCTGCCCATGCCGGGAAAGCCGGGACTGGGGCTGCCATGGGAGCAGGGCCTGGGAGAGGGACATGGTGGGATTTGGGGAGGTGCAGCAGCCCCTTTGTGGGGGACACAAGGACGGGGGGCCCCAGCCAGCTGGGCGAGGGACGCTGGGGTGGCCTTGGCCTCGTGGGGATGGTGATGGCAGCTCAGCCAAGGGCTGGGACGGCCTTGTGTGGGGTCAGGCTGGTCCCTGGGGCTGGCGGGACGGGAAAGGGGACCAAGGGAGTCACTTCAGGATTAGAAGAAGAACCACCTCACAGAATCACAGAATATGCTGAGCTGGAAGGGACCCACAAGGATCACTGAATCCAACTCCTGGCCCTGCACAGGACCATCCCCAAGAGTCACACTCTGTCCCTGAGAGGATCATCCAAACGCTCCTGGAGCTCTGGCAGCCTTGGGGCCGTGCCCACTGCCCTGGGGAGCCTGGGCAGTGCCCACCACCC
>JAWMRA010000079.1:4211124-4237241 GCA_035584735.1 Pseudotriccus pelzelni | reverse complement strand
GCCAGGTTGGACGGGGCTTGGAGCAACCTGGGCTGGTGGAAGGTGTCCCTGCCTGTGGCAGGGGGTGGGACTGGGTGGGCTTTAAAGTCCCTCCCAACCCAACCCACTGCCTGATTCTCAGTCTGGGTTTGCTGAGTGGCAGCTGCCGGGCTGCTCTGGAGGGAAGCAACGACCTGCACACAGTGTGAGCTGTGTAAACCCTGCAATGGGCTTCCCTCTCTGGTCCTTGTGGTAACAATAACTCACTGTGTTTACAAGCCAAAGGAGTTGTGTTCTGCTGGGTGCGACCCTGTAATGTCCCCTGGGGCTCTGAGGACAAAGATGGGAATTTTTCCTTGTGTACTCACTTGAGAGCTATGTGAATGTAGTTATTTTAATCATCTTACAAAGACAGAATAAAACACAGCTTGTTCTTGTGCTCTGAAAGCTCCTCAGAGCTGGAAAGGCTGGTTTTCAAATACCTTGGAGTACAAGCTTGGAGTGCACTGGGGTTAAATTTGGGCCCTTGCCTATATGTGACATCCTGTTCTGTGTGAACTGGGGAAGGAAACACATCCAGGAGTGCACACCCTCCCTTTTGGAACAGCCCTTTTTGTCTGCCTTCAGCTGTAGAGAGGGGTGCTTGTAGCTGAACACCTGCCAGTGAAACAAACCTGTGTCAGTGCCTGGTGTGAGGGTGGTCATGATCCCCACCTATGCCAGCCAAATTCAGAACTTGGGAGGGCAAGGAGCCTGCCTTGCCTCACTTGCAAAGGTCACAGCTCTGATTTGTTGTTTCTGCGTCCCCTGATTGTCTGTTGCCTGCCACAGCAGCAAATGCCTTTAATTATGCATGAGATGATTAACTTGATCAAGTCCTAGATCGTTAATCTGTGCAGGGCTGAAAGCTGTTTTCAGTACATAATGATGAACATTTAATTTATTGCTCTGATCAGCTCCTTTCTCCCCCCAACTCCCTCTCCCCACCTCCCCTCTCTCTGGGCAGCTCTGTGATCCTGCCCTGAACCCCCACAATCCCCACAGGTACCTGGGTGGGCACTGAGCTGCAAAGTCCATCTGCTTGTGCTTTCTCTTTTTTTTTTTCCCTGCTGCTGGGCATGTCCTCGTTTGAGGACCTGCTGTTTGCATCCTGGTGACTAGAAATGTCCCCCCAGCTCAGCTGCCTTGCTGAGCTTGCACAGAGCTGATCCCTTTTGGCTGCACACCTCGGCTAAGACTTTTCACATGTTCCCAGCACACGAGGGGGTGAGGTGTGACTGTAGAAATCCTCTGGAACAGGGGAGCACACGGCCAGGGGAGGCTGCTGAGAACAGCCAGTGCGTGGTGTTCCCTCCAGCGCAGTGAGACGTGGTTCCCTGAGCAGATTGTCTGGTCTCCTAAAATCCCGTGTCCGTCTGCGCGTGCGGGGATGTGCTGGAAGCGCCTGAATGTGATACGTGCGTGCAGGCACAATGGGAGCAGATAAGATGTCATTAGGAAGGCTGGATGTTCCCGAAAGCACATGATTAGCTGTATTCTGAGCAGTTGGGATGCTCTGAACTGCAGTCTTGGTCTCTAATTGTAAATTGTCCATCAGCTTGGCTGCTCAGAACTAACCTATAGTGAAAATAGTTCTCACTTGACCTTTGCTACCCCTGGGTCTCCCAGGGAGACAACATGCTGGGGAAAGCCCTTGAGGGTGTAGAACTCGATCTGCAATAAGGAGGGGGTAAAACATCACCTTTTTTTGCTTTCCTCCCCAGTATTCGTTGTGTAACGAGCCTCTGATCGAGCTGTCCAACCCCGGGGCCAGCGGCTCCCTCTTCTACGTCACCAGCGACGATGAATTCATCATAAAAACTGTGATGCACAAGGAAGCTGAATTCCTACAGAAGCTCCTTCCTGGCTACTACATGGTGTGTATCCCCCAGCACCTCGGGCCTGGCTTGGGTTTGTCCTGGCAGCTTTTCTGTCCAGAGCATCTCACAGGGCACATCCTCCACCTGGGTGTCTTGTGGCCTGTCCCCCTGCCAGGGACAGTATTAACAGCATGTCACAAAGCCAGTCCTAGAAGCACAAATTCTGCTGGTTATTTGTAAACTCTGTGGGTAAACGTGAGGCAGATAATTGTGGCATAGCTTGGAAGTGTGTTCTGGCCTCAAAATGGCTTCCCAGGTGGGTGTTTCTGGGTGTCCTTTTCCCAGCACTAGTTTGTTCCTCTTGGTTTGGCACTGTGTATCTGTCCCAGCCTGGATTTGGGGATGGCTGTTGACAGCAATCATAGAATCATAGAACTGGTAAGATTGGAAAAGATCTTTAAGATCGTAAGTCCAACCATCAGCCCAGCACCACCACCATGTTCACCACTAAACCACGTCCCCAAGTGCCACATTCACACGTTGTTTGAACCCTTCCAGGGATGGTGACTCCACCACCAAGCCCATTCCAATGCTTGACAACCCTTTCCATGAAGAAATTTCCCCCAGCATGCAACCTAAACCTCCCCTGGCACAACTCGAAGTCGTTTCCTCTCCTCATGTCCCTTGATACCTGGGAGCAGAGCCCAACCGCCCCTGGCTCCCCCCTCCTGTCAGGGAGTCAGAGAAAGTGAGAAAGTCCTCCTGAGCCTCTTTTCTCCAGGCAATAACCACCTTGGTTTTGTGAGGAAACAAGGCCCTGGCCCTGGATCTCCCCCATTCCTGCTGTTTGGCAGTTACTCTGGAGGCAGCTGCTGGTTGTCCTGGCTCCCACTGGCTGCAGTTCCAAGCTGAAGGCCCCCATAGTGCAGCCAGCATTGCACATCAGTCCTGCAGAGAGCTGCTGCCTAAATCTTGGGGCTGGCAAAGCAAGATACTGAGACCCAGAGACTTGCATTGGGTGAAAGTAAATTGGACCCAAACCTGCCGCTTTGGTGTAGCAATCAGGAGCTCTCTACCTGCACAACTGTGCTGAAGGCTCCAGCTTTATGAATGAGGGCTCTGAAGTTCAGTTAGAACCACCCAAGGATTTGTTTGTTGTGGAGATGTCGAGGAGCAGGTGATGGGAAGCAGTGCTGCTGCTCCATCTGCATGCCTGGTGCCATGCCTTTATGTGATCCTACACTGGTTTTGTGAAAATCCTTTTCTCACTCAGTATTTACTGGGGGAATTTACCCGAGGGAGAGAGGTTATGGGGTGTCTGTGTAAGTGGCAGCCAGGCCAGGAGGGAGTTCCTGGGGAACCCTCCACATCGAAGGAGTCAGGGAAAGGAAGCAGAGTGGTTTCATCCTGAGTTACTTTAAAGCTGTTTGCATTTGGTTTACCTGCCTCTGCTGCTTTTAGCCCTCTCAAAGAGGGCTCACTGATGTGCCCAGGTAGATGAGATGAGAAGGGAATGAAATGTTAGTACAGTCACGCTTTTGCCATCTGTCAGAACCTGTCAGGTCTGTCCTTCCTGCTGTAGTGTGCAGAGATGTTCTGCTTCCTTCCCAAACGTGCCCAAAGCTGAATAAGCAAATCCTGGCTGTCATGTCATTCCTAATCATACTGCTGCCTAAAAAAGGATGCTAGCAGAGCAGGATATCCGTGCTCTCTGGCTGACTGCTTTATAAAGCAACTCTGCAACAGGAGGAGAACATTTATGTTGTTTTGTTTTAAAAAATAATCCTGTCCCTGGTTTATTCTGGGCCACAGAACGGCTCTTGATTCTGACACTTGTGAAGAGATCAAGAGAGCTGTTATTTTTAAACCTGAAGCTCCCACATAATTGTGTTTATTTCTCTCCCAGTTTGGTTTCCCTTTTTTAGCTGGTGTTCTTGGGGAAAGCAGGGAATTTCCGGACTTGGTGATTTGCCCAGAGAGTGCTGAGCATCTCAGTCCCTGTATTTTCAGGTCCTAAAGCCACTGAAATGCAGGAGTTTGTCAAATGAGTGCACTGAGCCCCTGTAAAGTTCAGAAAATCTCTGGGCAAAGAGCCCCAAGTCCAGCTGTTGCAAGACCTCTCGACGTGCTTTGTGGTGAAGACAGCAGGAATTTTCTGCCCAAATGACCTTCCTCTGTGCTTTTTTTTCCACCCCTGCTGCAGAACCTGAACCAGAACCCCCGGACTCTGCTGCCCAAGTTTTACGGACTGTACTGTGTTCAGTCCGGGGGCAAAAACATCCGCGTGGTGGTGATGAACAACATCCTGCCTCGAGTGGTGAAAATGCACCTGAAATTCGACCTCAAAGGCTCAACCTACAAACGCCGGGCATCCAAGAAGGAAAAAGAGAAGTCCAGCCCTACATACAAGGATCTGGACTTCATCCAAGACATGCCCGAGGGCCTGATGTTGGATGCAGACACCTTCAGTGCTTTGGTGAAGACGTTGCAGCGAGACTGCCTGGTAAGGAAGGGGCAGCCTAGGGAGCAGGGGAAGGGAACTCTGGTGGCTCTCAAGCATGAGGAGGAGCAGTGATTGAGAACCTTGCTCATCTGCTAACCCCAGGGCGGGATCAATCCCTTCTCCTGCCCTTCTCCCTGAAAGCCAAGCCATGGAGTTGGATTTCATGGCAGCCTCTGTGGGCCAAGCCTGTGTTCCTTTGCCTGGTGCATCACACTTGTGGCAGCCTGCGTCACTTGTAGGTGCTCTGCTGGAATTAAACACATTTTCCCATCAGTGTGCAGCAGATATAAATGTTGTTTGCGAGTCTTCAGCCCTTTGGGGTAATTGTGGGATGGCCAAACTCTGTGCAGTCAAGCCCAGGGGTGACTGTTGGTTCAGAAACTTTCAAGCTCTGGCAAAGGAGTTGTTAGTGGGAATGTGGATGGGCTGTTCCATGCTTTGGGGTCTGTGCTGTATTGGAACTGCTGACTTGATATAGTTTATTCTTTGTTCTTAAACTCAACACTGACCTGTAGGTACTGGAAAGTTTTAAAATCATGGACTACAGCCTCCTGCTTGGGGTTCATAACATAGACCAGCAGGAGCGGGAGCAGCTGGCCGAAGGAGCCCACAGCACATCGGACGAGAAGCGGCCCGTGGGGCAGAAGGCCCTGTACTCCACAGCCATGGAGTCCATCCAGGGAGGGGCTGCCCGGGGCGAGGCCATTGACACCGACGACACGTAGGTGAACCCTCGGCTCCCTTGTGCTGCTGGGAGGGGAGGAGGGGGAGGCTGAAATGGGAGATCGCCGATGAGGCCCACGGGGACCCCCCTCCCCTGGGGTTATGGTAGTGCTGCCAGTGGGAAATGGGGAAGCTGGGATGGGAAATAGTTCTTTAAAGTTCTGGGTTCACAGCAGTTTCTCTGCTTAGGCCAGGCCATAGGTTGTCAGCTTGTGTAACAGCCTCTAAACATCCACCTGTGGTCTGACGAGGAGACACAAGCTCAGTTCTAGCTCAGCGCCCAAATACTGGAGCAGAAGTAGGGATCAGCCTGTCCCCAGGAGCTTGGAGTTTGTTCTCCATCACTGCCATCTTTGGAATCCCGGGCAGTTCCCCAAGGCCATCCCAGTGGGGTCAGCAGACAGTAGTGGAGCCAAGTGCTGGAGTCACTGCTGGAGCTGGAGAGGTTGTCCCAAACCTGTCCTGTGCTGTGCCCCATCTGGGGATCTGTGCCTGTATCCCGGGCTCTGTGCCTGTGTCCTGGGCTCTGTGCCTGTATCCTGGGCTCTGTGGACCAGGCTTGCTAAGGAATGGTGGAGTTTGCTGTTTGTTGCTGTCTGAAACCAGCTGCTCTGGGTTTGAAGGAGGATCAGTCCTGGTGGAGCCGAGATAATACTGTGGTATTCCCAATCTTTCATGCAACATCATTAATTGCAGTGGCCTGCCTGGTACCCATGTGCTTTGGTTGTGTGCTGGTGCTGGTGGTTGCTGGTCCTTTGGCAGGATGATATTTGTGTGAATGGGACTAGAAATACCCTCATCCTTAAGGGTTTGCTGCCCTGCTGGCAGACAGCTCTCACTGACCTTATCAATAACCTGATCCCCAGAAAAAAGGAGCACAGAAAAAACTCCGTGGGGCTTTGTGGCCCAGACAGGGCTGTGCCACACGACACAGGCCCTGGGGTGACAGTGGTGCTTGGCCATGCAGGCAGTGACCCCAGGACAGCCGGGGCCAGGCCAGGTCAGGCGGTCGCTCCCGTGGTTGTGCACAAAGCGACCCCACAGATTTTGGGTTGTCCGACCCCACACCAGAGCCCCTTGTGGGGGTGCTGTGGCCCTTCCCCAGGGCTGGGCTGTTGCAGGAGCTCTGGTTGAGGCTGTGCCCTCTAAGGTTCTGCTTTGCCTGCAGGATGGGAGGGATCCCAGCAGTGAACGGCAAAGGAGAGCGTCTCCTGCTGCACGTAGGAATCATAGATATCCTGCAGTCTTACAGGTGGGTAAGCTGGCAGTCATCTGTCCTTTCAGGGTGGGAACATCTCTTCTGATACTGAATGAAAGCAGGGAGGTTTTCCTCTCCTGGAGACTGTGAGGAGTAGACAGGCTGCCCCAGGCTGGCTGTGTCTTTCCACCCTGTCCTTAGAACAGCTGGGGACACTCAGCCATATGTCCAGGATGATGAGTAGCTCCTAAAGAAGTTTCCCACCTCACTATGGGAAGCAAATCTCCAGGGGTGGAAGGCTATTGTCTGCACCTCTTACAACCCAGCTCCTCCTTCCCTGTGGTGTTCCCCAACAGTCCTGGCCTGACTGTGGAGGTGCTGGAGGAGAGCTCAGTCCTGGTGACAGAGGAATCATTGGCAGCTCTGGGATCTCCCCTGTTGGGGTATGAGAGGTGACAGTACAGAGTACATGCCTGAATCTGTCTCTTTTTCTCTCTACTTCTCCCCTGGAATTAGGTTCATCAAGAAACTAGAACACACCTGGAAGGCCCTTGTCCATGATGGGGTGAGTGCCTGTGCAGAGGCAGGAGCTGGCCAGGCCTTGGCAGGATTACCTGGTGCCATTACCTGGCTATTTATAGTGCCTGACCTGGCACAGCTACAGCTGATGAAAGGAGCAGTTCTTGCCTCTCATGCCTGCACAGCAGGGTGGGGCCGCTTATTCCCAGTCAGGTTTCCTTGCTCACTCCACCTCCTCACATGTTGAGCTGTCGTGCTCCCAGCTTTCCTCCCCTGCTCCCATCTGTCACTCTCCTCCTCCCTGTGACACCAGGAGTGCACAGGTGTGTGTGTTCCTGGGGGGTGGAGGAGCCCTGTGCTGTTCCCTTGGTGACAGGCTGTTTCCACTTGGACAAGCTCTCTGCCAGTAAATCCCTTCCCATGTTTCCCTGCTGCTTCTCTCCTGCAGCGGCCAGGTGTGTGTTTCTGAAAGGCCAGCCTTGGATGTGGAAACTGTTTTTCAGCGTTGCATCCCCTGGCTTCCCTAAATAACAGTGCAAAGGAAACGTGGAGATGCTAAGTCATGGTTAAACATGAGAAGCAGAGAGAGCTTCTGTTTTACTATTTTAAACAAAAATATTTTAAATGTACAGAGACCCTTGACTGAATTTGGGTGTCTGTGTTGCATGCAAAGGTATCCAGGTGTGCTTGGAATGGCAGCCAGAAAAGCCAAAAGAAATATCATGGGTGCAATCAGGCCAATAATTTTTAAAATCCAGGAAGTTTACAAAGGAATAAAATCACCAAAATCCATTATAAAATCACAGCAAGAATATAATCAAATGCAATCAGAGGCAACGCTTCAGGGTTATTTATAGCATTAATCAGAGCATTTCAGTTAAGCCTTTCCATTTTAGGGCTCTATCAGTGCTAAATGTTGGAATAAAAAGACTGCGTTGGTTGTTACAGAAATTCTGCCTTGAGGGATCATTTTCAAATTAAACAGTTGTTTCTTGCTGTTATAGGACACGGTGTCAGTACACAGACCCAGCTTTTATGCAGAGAGATTCTTCAAATTCATGACCAACACGGTGTTCCGAAAGAATTCCTGTAAGTACTGAGGCCAGGAGCTGCTGTGAGGCTTTACCTCGGCCTTGCTGCTGCAGCCCTTATGGGGAGCCTGGGCTGGAGCCTGAGCAGGGCTTTCCACTGTGATAGAGTTGAGAGAGCTGGGAGTGTTCACCTGGAGAAGAGAAGGCTCCGGGGAGACCTGAGAGTCCAGGGCCTAAAGGAGGCTTAGGAAAAGGGGGGAGAGGGAACTTTTTATACAGGCAAGGGGCAATGGTTTCCCACTGCCAGAGGGCACGGTTAGATGGGGTATTGGGAAGAAATTCTTCCCTGTGAGGGTGGGCAGGCCGTGGCACAGGTTGGCCAGAGCAGCTGTGGCTGCCCCATCCCTGGAAGTGCCCAAGGCCAGGTTGGACGGGGCTTAGAGGTGGGTCTAGTGGAAGGTGTCCCTGCCCATGGCAGGGGGTGGGACTGGATGGACTTTAAGGTCTCTTCCAACCCAAACCATTCCATGATGCCATGATACAGAACAAAGCTGGGAACTGCAGAGTCCTCAGGCTGTCACAGCTTGCCTTGGCCTGCTTGGGGTTCCCCCCAGGAGCTGTCCCTGCGCCTGACCCCATGTCTGTGTGTGTGTGTGAGTGAGGGCAGAGCCTCTTCCCGTGAAGGGAAAGGTGCCTTTGCAGTGACAGCAGCTGCTGCTGATGGTTCCATCTTCTCCCTCCCTCCTCTCCCGCAGCTCTGAAGTCCTCCCCCTCGAAGAAAGGGCGCAGTGCCTTGCTGGCTGTGAAGGCGGCCGGTCCCACCGCGGCGTTCTCGGCCAGCCAGCTCACCTCCGAGAAGGACGACACTCAGTACGACCTGCGGGCGGCCAGGAGCTACCCCACGCTGGACGATGAAGGTGATGGTCCCGCTCAGGCTCCTGGCTCTCTGTTCACCCTCTCTTTCCTAGCAGTTCCTTAGGATCCTCCCCTGTTCTCCGCAAGTCCCCCACTGTGTTCCGACCGCAGGTCTTTCCTCACGGATAGCTCTTCATTGCATGTCTTGCTGTGCTTTGCAGGTGCTAAACCTGACCAGGACAGGGGAGAAGGTAAGAGTGTGTTGTTTTGTGGCAGCACCAGCAGGTACTTGATGCGACACCTCTGCATCAAAGGAGACCAAATCCCTCCTTTGTAGCACTGTGTCGGTGTGCAGTGAAAATGGTCGCTTGCATCGCTGCTGCAGGGCAGCTGCTACCAAGGACACCACCAGACATAGTCCAAAAGCCATCAGAAAGTTGCATTTTCCACCCTTTAAAAAAAAAAAAGTGGGAGGGAGATGACTGGGAACTGCAGGACTCCAATGACAGTGTTTGGGCAGTTACAAGGGGCAACATCACGCCACTGAAAAACAGAGGAATGGCCTGGTTCTTTACTGCCTTTCCATCACTTCCATCTTGACTGGATTTACAGCTGAGTGCTGGATGGATGTTGAATTACTCCCTGTGCAAGGCACTGAGCACGCAGTTCATCTCTTAATTCACTTGGATATTTATCCTTGGTGATCCAAGCCTTTAATCCAGCGTTGGTCACCCATGAGGTGTCTTCATTGGCATTGTTTCCTGCCTGTCGTGCTGGGAGTGGTGCTGTCTCCAGAGGATGCCTTGGGAGAGGCTGTTGAGTTCATGGACCAGTTAAACTTCCTGCCTGTCTGTGGTTTGAGTTCCCAGTCCCAGTGTGGGTGTGCAGGTTGACGGTGGAACAGCCTCACACAGGGATGGTGTAGGTGAGGTGTTGGTGTCTGACCTATCTCTTCTTCCTGCCTCTCTCCTGCCCTCACCCTGGGCCAGCAGGCAGGCCAGACCTGCTGCCCTGCACTCCTCCTTCCTTCGAAGAAGCTACCACGGCCTCCATAGCCACGACACTGTCGTCAACATCCCTGTCTGTTCCCGAGCGATCCCCTTCGGAGACCTCTGAGCAGCCCAGGTACAGGTGAGGACACTCACCCCCTGCTCCCCCTGGAGTGGAGTGGCTGCTGTTCCTCTCAGTGCTCTGGATCCCGGCAGGCTGCCCTGTGCTCTGGAATGCTAATGACCGATTTTAATTAAATCTCCCCTGGGAGCAAGCAGACACAGCTTTGATGGGATTAATTATTGCTGGGAGAAGTGTCAGCTGTTAAGTAGAACATCTCCCTCATGGGGTGGGAAGGTAGATTTGGGGACAGTGCAGGATTTCTGGCTTAAATTGCTCCTCAAACTCTTCTCCTCTGGTTTCTTTCTGCAGGAGGCGCACACACTCCTCAGGGCAGGATGGCAGGTGAGAAAAGGGTCTCATCTCTTTTTGTCTCATCTTCTCTCTACTGCACAGAGACACCACGTTTATCCCTGTGCAAAGATCTCCTGGAGGGCTGAGTGGGAATTTTAACATGGTCCTCTGCAAGATACTGAGCTGCTTCTGCAATCACGCGATCCCCATTTCTTACACAGAGTTTTTCTTACAAGCAGATCCCCGAGTGCTTTACCAATACGACCATTATTTGATGGGAAGGGGAAACCACAGAGTTGTCCAGATTCACCCACCCAGCCAGCACTAGAGTCAAGGAAGGTCTTTTATGTCCCCTGTGAGTAAGCAAACTCCAGAAGTAGGAGGAACCTCCTCTGAGCCTCTGCCTGCAGCCTGGGCGAGGTGGGTGTGTGTTTGGGAAGGGGCACTGTGAGGCACTGAGCACCCTCAGTCCCCACAGAAGTAGCTTCCAATGTTTTCAGAAACTGTGAGATTTGAGGCACTTTCAGGTACTGTGAGGTTTTTTTCCTCCTGTGGTGCCTCAGAGCCAAGGGCAAGGGAGGACAGAAATCCTCTGCTGCAGAGGGATGTCTGATTTAGAGGCTCATATTGTGGAATTACTGTGCATGATTTTACACCAGTAAAAATGACCCCATTACCCATGTCAGCAAGATCTGCACGAGGACCCTGCATGTGCTGCTGGGTCTGCCCTGGCTTTCCAAGACATTGTGTAGGTGTTGTAGGCTTTGAAAAGATATCAGAGACTCAGTCCTGGGATGTGCCATAGCCAGAGAAGCTGCCAGACAGGCTGATGTCCTCTCTCCTTGCAGTCAGTGTTTGGTGCTTCAGAGGAAGGGATGGATTTTAGAAGGCAAGAGTTTGCACCATGTTACAGACATCTGCCCTTGTTCCTAGTTTTGAGTGGTTTGCTGACTTTAGACCACATACACTGGGAAAAAATCCCTTTCTGTGGCATTTCCTAATAAAAATACCTCTGGATGCTGCATGCCACTGAATCTTGGTAAATTCCTGTCCCTAGAGGGCAGGGACCTGTGAAACACTTCACCTTCTGCAGAATCCATTGTTGGAAATTGCTGAAAATTGGAGACCTAAACCCAGGCCCCAGTGGTGGGACCTGTGTGGCAAATGCAGGGACTTCACCCAAAATACTGGCCAGTACCTGATGGAGGGAGGGAGCTGCTGTAGGGTGTGACTGCTCATCCAGAAATAGGTCAGGTGAATCAGAGTGACTGTCCTGGCACTGTTCAGGGAGCTCAGTGTCTTGGTCAGAGTAGATCCATCTGTCACAGATTTGTCAGAGCTACACCCACCCCCCACAGCCATGGCCACTTTTGCTGGGTTTTGCCTATTTTCTGATGCCTCAAGTGCCCTTCCTGGGGGAGGAGGGACCTGTGTAGAGCACTCTGGGATCCCTTGGTGAAAACCAGTGCAAGCACAAAGTTATTAAAGCAAGAATTTACATTCCTGAGCTGAGATGGAAAAAAACTTACGCAATTTGCTCAAGAATGTGTCACACCTCTGGTTATTCTGGTCTGCTGTGGAATTTACTCTGGGTTTGAAGTCCAGCCCTGTGAGGAAGAGGGAAGTGAGTTCCCTGGCACGGAGCTGGACAGAAGTGCTGCCCACTGGCTCTGGCTCCAGCCAGACCCAGCCCAGAGCAGGGCAGTGCTGCCCTTCCCCAGCACTGTGCCCTCTGCCTGGCAGGCTCCTGCTCCTCCCTCCCATGGGGACAATGGAGCCAGCCCTGCTGGCACAAACAGTTACTTTAATAGCATGAGATATTAAAGTGAATACTGTCAGAAACAGCTCCAGTGTGCAGATAAATCTGATGTCAACCCTGGAGCAGCTTTGGTGCACTGGGAGTCTTGGAAGAGGTCGGAGGCTCTGGCCTTGTGCCAGGCTAACTCTGGACACAAGTTTTTCCCTGGAGGCCAGTTCTCTTTCCTCCCATGCTCCATCTGACACTGCCAGTCTTTCCTGCAGCAGTGGCTGATTAACCCCTTCCCTCTTGTCCTCTTTTCCCACCTTGTTAGTCCTGAGCACTACATCTGCCAAGACTGCCTCTTTTTCCCAAGGGTTTTGTTTATCCAAACCCTCAACCCTGGCAGGTCTGACTGCTCCCTCTGAGCTGGAATCAGCTGCTGTCTGTGCTGGGAGCTCAGTGCCACGGTGGCAGCAGCAGCTGTGTGCCAGGGCAGAGCTGCATGAGGGGCTGGGCTGGCTCAGGACTGATTCAAGCTGACCTAAAATTGAGGGCTGTGCATAACTCGTGCCCAGCTGAGCCTGTGGGCCTGTCTCTCTCGGACTTCCAGGTCACACGAGGAGGTGCGGGTCGAGGAGGAGCAGCAGATCAGTGTCGAGCTGGAGCCCAAGTGTGACGTTGAGATCGTGGCTCCTGAAGAAGAAGACAAAGAGTGAGTGTTCCAGAGCGTTGGGCAGCTCTGCAGAGCCCACACAGGGCTGCTTGTGCTGGAGGCTTTGCTGGACTCCAGCTTTCCTGGAGAGATGGGTGCTCCCCCAGACACCTCAGTGGGACTGGCTGTGATTACTTCTGACCTCACCTTTCTGGATGTGACAGTGCAGTGTCTTCAGCCCTTCAGTAAATCAGTCTTGCTTGCTCCTGCTCTGACTGCAGTGAATAAACTGTCGTTCCTTTCCCCCTTGCAGAGAGGCAGCTTCTTCAGCCTGTGCCATTGTCGCATCCACAGCCACCATAGAGGTGGAGACAGCCAGCCAGGCCTCGGAGCCAGCCAGCCAGGCCTCGGATGAGGATGATGTGCCAGTCACAGACATATACTTTGTAAGAGACCTTCTCCCCCTGACCCTTGGGGTGTGATGGGAAGGGTTGGACCAGGCTGCCAGTCTCGGTTCAGGGCAGTGAGTGCCCTGTGACATCTTGGTGTGGAGCGCCTTGAGATCTCAGTGCTGGGTGGGTTTTTGAATGCAGGGAACTGGAGAACTCAAACCAGAGCCTAGTGAGGATCACAGAGATAGCTGTGCTGCTCTCCTTCCAAGCGCAAGTGCTGAAGGACCAGCGTGTTCGCTTCTGGGACAAGCCAAGGTGATGTGGGTGCAACAAAGAGGTTTTTCCTTCCTCAGCCAGAGATCCTGGCTGCTTTCCTGACACAAACATGGCCTAGACCCATGGGGAAGTGGCTGCAGGGGGTGACCTCGGGCTCTGGTGATCTCCGGCTTTTCCTTTCCCTGCAGGCTGCATTAGGTGATGCAGTGGGAGTCTAGGGCTGAGCCAGGGAGTAAGTTGGTGGTTGGCAGCAGAGTGCCGTGGAGCCTGTCCCTCACTCCGCTCCCGCCATGGCTGAGCAACTTCTGCAGTCCAGAGAAGAGTTGTTTTAGCAACATGTACCTGTCCCGTGGATTCCTAGAGCAGAGCTAAGCATCTGCCCCAGGAGAGCTGAGCTCTCCGCTGTGCCTGGGCACTGGAACCCTCATTAAAAGAGGTGCCCAGCTCCCCCCTGCTCCGACTCGTTGCTGTTGGTTCTGTGGTGCTGGAGATGAGCTGAGCCCATGTGATGGGCTCCTTCAGGCTGAACTAAAAATGGCAACACTGGCCTTTCCCTGGGCTCGTGTGACTGCTGCAGAGCTGCTCACTCATTGCCGAGTCACTCTGAGGCTCGTGGGAGCTGTGGAAGGAATCAGCTCTGGTTTACAGCTTGTTTGGATTTTGGTGCATGCTGTTCAGAGTGCAAAGAGCTCCTCAAACACCGCTGCTCCCTCCTTGCCTCTGGATGGCAGCTGTGTGCAGGCAGATCCTGCCTGTTCCATTGGCAACTGTCTTCTAGCGAGGGTCAGCTCCTCTTCTCCCTGTCCCTGGGCATATGAACTCCCCCAACTCGAGAGGCACCTCTATCCAAGAGAAAACTCTGCAGTGAGTGCTCACGGAGAGTGTGCCTGACTGCTCATCAGCATTTCATACTTCATCTGAGTTTTGCATTAAATGTGTGTTGTGTGCTGTGGAGTGTTTGTCACTGCCGGGATGAAGGGAAAAGCTGATTTGGGTTCCCATGGGTGCTCTCCTCGGAAAACCACTTGAGCTGGAGCTCAGGTGAGGCTGCAATGGAGTGCGGTGGGCTCAGACCACAGCTGCTCCTGCAGGAGTGCCCTGGGCGGTGGGTGAAGGGATGCTGTGTGCAGAGGAGGATTCGGCAAGTCCCAGGGGACTCTGATCTGATCACTGGAAGTCTGCTCCTGAAAGGAGAGCAGTTCATCCTCCTGTTCATCCCCAGGGATAAAAGTGCAGAGTGTGGCAGGGCATGGGCGCTGCTCTTCCCTGCATGGCTTTCCCACCCGCTGACCTGTTCAGGCCTGGAGTTGCCCAACGCCTTGTTTTTTGCTTTCTCTTTCATCCTCTCTTTCACATCATCCTTTTTTTCCTCTGTTTCCTTTCTCACCTCACTTGCCCTGGGTCCACCCAGTTCACAGATGGGAGGTACTGGATTTACTCTCCCCGCCAGCGCAGACTCCGAACTACCTCGCGTTCCTCTGGGATTGTAAGTGAACACGCTGGCACAGCACATAGGGGAGCAGAGCTGCAGCTTTGAAACACTGGGGGCAGCACCCCATTTCCCTGGGCTGCTGGGGCTCTGGCTTGGGTGGGCATTAGCCTGGAACCAGCCCAGGAGAAATGGGGGAAGCATACTGAAATCCCACCAATGGATCTCCTTGTAGGATCTGGGAGAATTGTGAGCTCTGCTCTGCTTTTCTGCAGACTGGGGGGACAGCTCCTGCCCTGAGATGGGCTGCAGTGTCACCCAGCCCTTGGGCAAACTGTCAAGTAAGGGTGATGAGCCCCTGGCACAGGTTGCCCAGAGCAGCTGTGGCTGCCCCATCCCTGGAAGTGTCCAAGGCCAGGTTGGATGGGACTTGGAGCAACCTGGGCTAGTGGAAGGTGTCCCTGCCCATGGCAGGGGGGTGTAACCAGATGACCTTTAAGTTCCCTTCCGACCCAAACCATCCTAATGATTCCATGTTTGTCTTTCCAGTTCTTTGTTTCACTAGTTCAATTTGAAAAACTCCATTATCATAACAGACATAAAAGACAAAATTATCGAAGATCTCCTTTCAGGCTGCGAGCTTTAGTTCTTCCCTACTGGTAGTGGTTGCTATAAATACCTGTGATGAGCAATGCTTTCCCCCCCCAAACTTCCTATGGTAAAATAATATTTATGATCATCCTGCTGGGAATGGAGAAGAATCTAAGCAGAGGTGGTTTGATATTTGGTGTATTTTTACTGCTGCTCCAGCTGACTGGAAGCAGAAGACTGCTATTCCTTTCTTCATTTGAGTACATTTTGGCAGTAATATCTTTCTCCTCATTATAGAATAAGGCTTTTAGAACAGTGATAAGGTGAGCAGGTGTTTATTCTGTCTCACACACACATAATTTGGAAGAGAAATATTAATTAAAATACAAAGTCATTATTTGTAAAGGAATTGTAACCTTCATCTCAGTTCCTGGGTACATAATAACAGTTGATTTGGTTTAGCTGAATTATAGTTTTCAGCTTTCACACTTCCAGATAACTTATTCCTGAGTCTCCTTTGCTCTATCCAAAAGGTATTTTTTCATAAGACACTGCATATTGAGAAATATTTTTGCATTTGGCTGCCGGTGAAATACAAAATGGCTTAAGACTTTGAGTTATTTTTGAAAAGTCAGGGACGGAAAAAAGGGTTTGCTTAAGACCCAGCCCTTGCTTCCAGTTTTCATTAGCTGCTTCAGTCTCCTGTTTATGAAGATAATTAAAGTTGTCCATGTCATAACTTGAATCTATTCTTTCCAGTAATTCAATATAGATTTTTTTAAATTCAAGTAAACATCTTATTGAGGAAGGGTATCTTGTTCTGTATAATTTGGCAGAATATTTGATAATTGTTCCCATTGTTCAGGAATGAACATTTTTTCTGAAGAAATGTAATAAGAATTCTAATTAGTAAATATTTGATTGTGTTTTTAAGTTTATTTCATAGTTTTTTTGAAGTGGCCATACGCCAAATTAAACACATTAAGAAAAAAAAGACAGATTTGAAGCTTGAAAAGAGAAGTTGCAACATAAATTTGAGATTCTTTTCCTTCAGGAACATTTCTAAAAAGAACCTCTCATTGATTAAACTCCTCTTTTTCAAGTAGTACTCTGTGCTAATCATACACAGACACCTGCTGCTTTTTACCTGGTAAAAACTTCATTTTCGCTTCAAAGCAGCTGATTTCAGAAAATAAGAGAGCAGGAAGAAGTAGCAGCATGGCTCTCCCTTTCTCCCTCTCCCCCCTCTCCCCTGTTTAAGGCCATAGTATTTTAAGCTGTGGATAACTGAGACTTCCCATATTTGATAAACAACTTAAGCCTGACTTTATTTAAATCCAGTTGAAACCAGGGAGGCTGGAGTAGGTAATTTAGGTGGGGTCTTTATTTCAAATGAGCTCCTTTTTCTCTCTTCTGCTTCCCTCTTCTCATTGTAATGTAGAGGAGAGGTCCAAACCCTGATAAGCATCCCACCAGTGGGAATTATCCTCAGATGGAACAAGGACCAAGGATTCCAGTTGGGGCAGTGAGAGATGTGGGTGCTTGATCTGCAGAAACCAGTGGAATTTCACCAGTATGAAAGGAATTAGCAAGATGCTTTTCAAGGTGCTTTGTAGATCCTGACACTTCCTGGCAAGCAATGGTTTTATAGCCTAAGGCTACTTCAAATTCCATCTTATTTTAGAATGCTTTGAAACCTTTCCTTGGAAAGGGTTATAACTCAGGTCAGTGATCATATTTGTATCCTCATGTTTTCCTGTTGTTCAGTTCTCCGTGGAGAATTTACCTTCCATTATTAATAAACTTTTTCTCTATATCTTGTACTTCGACTTCTATACCAAATTCACTTCAAATATCAGAGCTAATGCCTAGAAGTAGGTGGCTTAATTTTATTTTGGTAGATGTAGGATAACAAATAATTTCTAAGCTGCCCTATCTCAGGTTTGAATACCTGAGAAAACGAGAAGTTTTAGAAATGGAATCTATGCCTTTGTTTTGCAGAACTTCCTTCAGATGCCATAAGGGTCACACTGGGAAAGGGGATTAACCACTTCATCCTCTCTGAGTTAGACCCACCCATTGCCCATTTGGGAAGAAAGAGTCTGTAAAACTCTTCAGTTTCACTTGGGAAATATTTAAGGATATACATTCTTGGAATTGCATGGGTGGCAATGATAAATCCACACAAACCACAGATGAAAAATCATAAAAATACATGTAGCCTCAGAGGACCATATGGCAAAGCTTCTTGCTCTTTCTGGCAGTATCCAGCTTGGTGCCATCATTTTCTAGGCTTTAGAAAGAAAATGAATATCTGAAGACCTCAGATTCCATTTTTCATTAAATGCCATTTCAGATTTCTTTGGAATACATCTTACCCAAAATACCTTCAGCTATTTCTTTGAACACTCTGAGAAGGCTGTTTGTGGGGGGTTTTGCCAACATGAATTGGGATATAAGTTGGTACTCTAGTTGGAGTACAGCTGGGCACTCCTGAATTTTTAGCCTTTGGCACCCCAGTGATGAAAATTAGTAATTCTGGTACTCAAAATTGGTGGGAAATACAGTTTCCATGTGCCCTACACTGTCTTTTGCTGCTTCCAGGGGAAAGGAGGTTGCCTAAACCCTGAATTTGGTTTCCATGGGTTGGAGCTGGCTTTTTAGGACTTTCAAAGCTGAACACCACGTGGATAGTTTGTTCTGGATAAAGGCTCTGTCAGGACACAGGCACAGACAGGTGAACAGACTGAAGCTCAGGATACTCTTTCTGACTGAAATTTATATGTGAGGGTTCTTAGTTTCTAAAGGGACTTCCCAGAATTTCCCTCCCCACTTTGAGTGAGGAAATATTTTCATGATAACGGCCTCAAGGGTCTTAAACTGGTGCCAAAGGAGGGAGCGGGATGAAAGATTACTTCGTGTGTTCCTTTCTTTTTCCCATGAAAGACCTTCAGTTCCTCAGTCCTGATTTATAGACAGCTTTGCCTTCTTTTCAGGCAGGTGTTAACGAAAATGATTTTTATGATGGTGCTTGGTGTGCAGGAAGAAATGACCCTTATCAGTGGATTGAAGTAGATGCTCGAAGGCTCACAAAATTCACCGGAGTCATCACACAAGGAAGAAACTCCCTCTGGTCGTAAGTACATGTTTCCTTTTCTCCATCAGCTCCTGAGCTTTCAGAGCAGGGAATTCATCTTGTGTTGTGGTTTGGTTCTTCAAGGAAAAAAAAAAAGAAAAGAGTGGAAATTTTCTGTCATCCCATAATTGAATGGAGGAAAGGCAATGTCATTACATATGGTATGAAATACAAGTTTAAGGGTAGCAAACTTGTATAGTCGTTACCTACATCTTGCAAAGGAATCAAGATTCCCTCAGACTGTGGGCCTTTATACTCACCTGGTCCAATTTGCTTGTGTCAAGCTTCCTCATTCTTTTCCAATGTTTAATTTGATTAGTTTAAGTACTACTTTTGAGGGGGTTTTATTTAGTTTAGAACAACCACTGACCTTTGAGACTTCCTGATCCCTGGGCAATCACCAATTGGTATCATCCGAAAGCAAGAAGATTTTTAAGCGAGCAGTTAAAACAAACTTTATAGCCGTACTTTTTTCTTCTAAAGAGGAACTTCATATAACCAAAAAACCAATCTAATTCTGTGTGTGTTGACCAGGACTGCAGTGTTTGGTGCCAGACTTGTGTGCATTTACTCCCTTGCGACCTGCACCCAGACTGCTCTATAGCACAGGTCCCCTCGTTCGTCCTGGCTGTATATGGGGGATGCAGCAGTCAGAGGGCAGGAACAGGAACTGCAGGTGATGATCTGCTTTTTTTCCCCTGATCTTTACAGTGTTTGTTTAGTCTCTTAATTTCTCATTGAGTCTCACTGCGTAATGTGAGCAAATAATCCCAGTTGTGAAACTGGACCTTTTGACAAAGCATGCAGGGAACCCGCTCTGGCCAGAGCTCTCAGTTAAGAGTGACATGGAATTAGAGGCAAACCAGAAAAATTACACTATATCTAAGAAAAAATATGCTTTACTGTCCACACTTTAATTTTCTGTGGTTTGGTTGTTTGGTTTTTTTTAATTTCTTTTAACATGGCTCTGGGAGTAGGAGCCTTCTGGGCAAGAAGATTTCTATATTTATTCCACCTTGTTCTGTGTTAGGTAGATAATTACTGTGGCAAAGTCTTATTCTCTGCTGTATTCATTCTCTTGACATTGCTGTTTCTATCAACACCAGTGCTGCACTGCTTCATCCTGTTGTATTTCTATTTTTAGCTCAGCTCTGCTGTGAGTTTACAGCAGGACTTGACACTGTATTTATAGCTGATGTTCAGTCATCTTGTTTTGTTTGTTTGTGAGTTGTTTTTTATTTGTTTTTTCTGGTTTTTTTTTTTTTTAATTGTAGAAATATCGAATCACAGAATGGTTTGGGTTGGAAGGGACCTTAAAGATCATCTAGTTCTAACCCCCCCGCCATGCACTGGGAGTCTTGTTTTGCCCCTTTTCCCCTTAAAGACCCCTGAGGATCTCCAGGAAGAGCAGGATTGGTGCTGGGAGAGCAGGTCCAGCCTCCTCCTGGATTTCTCCTCTTATCTGAGGAAAGCCAGGCCCATTTCTGCCTGATAAGAGCAAAGATGTTTTCAGTGTGGGGCAGGTTAATGTCTCCTGGAAAACACGTCCTGCAAGACTGAACTGTGCCCCGTGGATGGACCAGAGGAGTGGGGAGAAACAGTCCCAGAAAGGAGTGACCTCATTCCCTACTTCCAGCTTGCACACAAGGGACAAAAATACAGTGAAACAGGTGGCTTTTCCTGTCAGGGTGTGATGCCTCCATCCCACTTGGTGTCTCCTGATACAGCTTTGGCAGTGTGACTGGCTGCCCTGCAAGCCACCTCGTTTTCTCCCTCTGGTCCTCAGACTGAGAAGATTAAATCAGTGCAGTTGATGATGCTTTGCTCTTGCATCTGTATGTCCGTAGATTTTTAAAATAGCTTGTTACTCCCCAAGGTACCAAAGAAGATGTTCATGCTTTCAGAAGAGTTTAGGCTGATGTTTGCAGCCCTCACCTGAGCCAGGAGTGGTGTCCTGGGGGGTTCCTGAATACCTGGGGACATCATACTCAGCAAGGTGGCAGATGCTGCTTTCTGAGCTAACCATGTTACTGCACGTGAAAGGAGGGGATCTCTTAGTGCTTTCTGTACCAATTCCTCCAGCAGCCAAGAAAGTGAGAGGAAAGGGGGGGAAAAAAAGTGAAATTCTCTTGTGAAGAAGAGCTGTGCAAAGGGAAATTCAATCCAGGCAACAGTAGAGACCATGAGCTTGGAGCAGAAATTGCCTTGGTGGGGGTTCAGAGGCACTGGTGGAAGTTTCAACAAGTGTGGTAAATTTGGGAAACAATGACCTGACTGCAGCCATAGGGGTTGCATGCAGTGAACAGACTTTTGTAAACCAGCCCAGGAAAACCAGTTCCTTTGTGACTGTTTTGCTCTAATGGGCACCAGAAACAAAGGAGAATCATCAGCTTCCTTCCCTTTACTCAGCTGCTGCCTGTGGTGGCATCAAAAAGGACTGTTTATGATACAAAAGCTTGTACAAAAAGATGCCATTCTGTTACCTGAGGCACATTCCCAGCTTCTTGAGGGTATATGACAAGAACAGTGTGCTTTCCTGACTGATGGAAACATATGTTGGAGAATAATCTTATTGTAGATAGGAGAGCCAAAAAACACCTCTTTGATCTGTGTTGTATTAGAAGCAAAAAGCCTGCCAAGCAGGGGAGCCGAGGTAAGATCTTTATTTAGTCCAAAGCCTTGGGGACTTTCCCAACGTTATATATTAAAAATAAAAATGAAAAATCAAGGCACTGACAGAGGGCAGGTTTAGGTTGGCTGTTGGGAGGAAATTCTTCCCTGAGAGGGTGGGGAGGCCCTGGCACAGGTTGCCCAGGGAAGCTGTGGCTGCCCCATCCCTGGAAATGTCCAAGGCCAGGTTGGACAGGGCTTGGAGCAACCTGGGCTGGTGGAAGGTGTCCCTGCCCAGGGCAGGGGGTGGGATGAGGTGAGCTTTGAGGCGCCACCCAACCCAAGCCCAGTGATTCTGTGGTTCTGTTTAATTCCCTAATCCCTCAGTTCAATTGTATTTGGATCTCTACAATCTCTTCTGGTGTAGATCTCTTTCATTTTCTTATGTGACAAAAAATTCCCTGATTCCAGAAGGGTCCACTTCACTACTGCAAGGGGTAACAAGTGAAAAGCCCAGGGCACAGCACATGTTTAGGAATCACCCATCAGAGAGATGTTAATTGCTTATTAATTTGGCTGCATTAGATCCCCCCAGCCCACTTTGCCCCAGCACACAACCCGTGTCTGGAGCTGCAGAACAGAGTTCTAAGGGCTGGAGGCCTTTTTTGCCTTGCACAGCCCTGAGCAGCAGCACTGGGGAGTTTAAAGAGACTGAGGGGAGATACAGGAAAACCACCCAGAGTATTTTTGCAACTCAGCAGTGTGGAAAAAGGCTAACTGAGACAGTCAGGTTCTGAGGCATCAAATGCACCTTTTTTTCTTGCTGTATTGGGTTGCCCAGATTTGTCAGTAGAACTGTAAAAACATACTTTTGAATGCATCACATATTTATCTGCAATTGTTGATCTCTGTGTTATTGGTTATTTCCAGGGTTTGCTTTTGTTTCATAATTTCTAAGTGCAAAGTTGTCTGTCAGTTTGTTAGTTTGGGGAGAGTGATGATGGTTTGCTGGGTGGGGTGATGTGGGTGATCTTTGCTTCCTCTTCATGTGTTCCAGCCATTTCTGGGAGCAGATGTCTTTAATCATGAGAATCCTTCACTTGAGAAATAAATCATGGAAGGATTCACAACCGCATTTAATTAACTGCCAGGATCAGTCTGATAAGGAGCAGCAATTCAAAAATTCAGCTTCAGGGAGAAACCTTCAGGTCTGCTCTCACCTTTGACCGTTTGTAAGATAAAGAAAGAATTTCATAGTTCCTTGGGAGAGCTGTGTAGGTCTGTACAATCCCTGAGAAACAGCTGGCTCCTGACTGTCTTGCTTTTATTTGTATCTTAAGGCAAACATTTCAGACATGTTGAACTTCCAGCTGAGCTATTCCTCACAGTGCCAAACAAAAACAAAGCCAGAAAAAGATATAATTTCCTCATTCTGCCAATGTAAAAAATTTTTCAATTCTGTAAATTTGGGCTCAATTCTTCCCAAGTTTAAAAACTGCAGGTTGAGAGATGGTTCTATATAAGACCTATTTTTGACTGTTTGATGCTTGGTACCAGATTGCATTTGTACACTGTAGTTCTGCTCTTCTAAAAGTATTTTCAAAATTCAGATTCAGCCTCAGCACACAAAAATATCTTTATTTCCCTGTGATGGAAAAAGACTGAGGGTCCATAACTCTCTTCGTTTAATAAAATGTCCCATTTGAGTTGATTGTTTTACAGAGTGTTTCTTGTGGTTAGGGAATGTTTTTATGAGCTTTGGTATTGTCATAATAATACAGTGGATTTAGGGCATTAGGAAATAAGGTTTCCTGGTAGTCAAAGACTCTTTGATAATATCTGGGAACTTCACTGAATATTAGGACATACTAAAAATAACCCCACCTCTCTGCCTAGTGCAGCGTCTCATGTCATTGGTGTAGGGGGTTTATGTCTAACTAGTTTATGGACACGGGAAAACCAAAGACAAAATAACCCAAAGATTTGAAAGCAGAAGATGCAACCTTCAGGAAACACATTTCTCCAGAGCTTCTTCACTCTGGTCTGCCACACCTGGATTTTTTCACACTCCTGGGTTTCCATTGTAATTTCTGATGTGGGTGTTGAGTCTCTTCTTGTGGTCACAGCAAAACAAAGCAAAGCCAAATCAGACTGATTTTAGTTAAGAGAGAGAGAAGCAGAGGAATAATGGTTATTGTGGAAAAAAAGAAGACATTAGTACAGAAATGGCCTCATTTAGGAGAGGAAATGTGCAAGTTACCCTTTAGGTGCAGTGTTGCCTTTGAAGAACCTGGATGAACTCTGCATAAAACCTGTGACCCGTAATGTCAATAACAGTGTGTGAATGTTTATGGTGCCATTATTCTCAAAAGGGCAAACAAGGTTGTCCAAACACTACCTTCAGCCATTTAACCGAAATATTTTATCTCCGGAAAAGTGTCTTTCATACAATCTATGGGTTTGTTTCTCTTTCCTTGTGATACTTGGATGAGTTCTTTACAGAGGACATACAGCTCTGACCCCAGAGCTGCCTCTGCTTTGAGCTGAAGGTTGGGTAGGAACCTCCTGAAGTCCCTTGCAGCCAGTTATCCTGTGAGAAGTGGTAGGGGAAATATTTGCATGTGGATGTGGGGGAGGAAGGGCAGAGGCAAACTGGCTTAGAGGAAATGTCACTTTTCTGTGACATATATGTCTATTAAATTGTCTTAGAGCAACAAACTGGAAATTAGGGGTGCATTCACTCTGCCAGGTGTCAATGGCAGGAGGCAGCAGCCTGAAGATCCAGCTTTAGGCAGGGCCCCAGCCACACCATTTCAAGTGAGGCAATGGATAAGCAAATGGCTATTTTTTGCTAGGAGAAATCTTAATAGCAAGATTTATGCTTTCCTCTCCCCCTGTGGTTTTGTAGGTAACAGATTCAATGATTGTCACCACAGAAAGAGAGTTATTTTACCTTGACAAGAGTAAACACCTGAGGAACGCCTTGGAAATGTGGAGCAGGAGGACGCCCTCCATGGAATACCTTGGGTTTGTAAGCCTGATCAAAGAGTGATCTTTTTCTGATACATCATGAAGTGTCTGGAAGAAAATAGTGGGCTTGTGTTAAGCATCTGACAAAATACCCCTTTTGGTTTACTCAGTTGCTTGTTTGTCCTGATATTCCCACTCTCGCTTCTCCATGCTTTTCCTAAAGTTGAGCCTGAGCTTTGATGGCCTCGAGGGCACATCAAAAGGGCCTCTGTAATTTGTCGTGGCTTCCCTTACAATTCTGCTTCAGAGGAGGCCTTTGTGTGCTTGCACAAGATAGTTGTTAGTGGGTCGAAATCGGCTGAAATTAGAAAAATAAACTTCACATAAAAGAAAGGTTTCTTTACCCATTCCAAGATTAGTTGATGAGGACCCCACAAAACCTTCCACAGGCACTATGGGGTGAGTAAGGACCTGCAGGGTGTGTGGGGAAGAATGAGAGATGGGGGGAGGCAGCTGCTAAACTTCCTTTGTCACGGGAAAAAATCAGTAAACCATGAAACTCCACCCATAATTTTCATGAAGTAGGACTAAGACCAAAAACAATTCTATGAAATAACAGGAACAGTCATAACTTAAAATTGTCTGAGTTGTTTCCTTGGACAAAGAGAGAGAGAAAAATCAGAGTTTTGCTTATCAGAAGTAACTCGGGGAGTTTTGATGGAAATACTGGAGTTCCCCCGTTTGCTGGGGTTGTGTTTATTCCAGCATTTGCTATCTGTAAAACCACAGAAAATACAACACTGGGAATCGTGCTTTGGATAACTTTGAAATGCCAAGAAAGAGAGTTGGAGATAAACCCTTGGGTTGCAGATGACCCTTCCTTGGCAGAGTTCAGGGGCAGCTGATCAGGCCTGTGAGCAATATGTGGCTCCACAGAAGTTTGTAGCCGGAGCAGGATTGTGCCAGGGAGAAAGTGGAGTAACAAAACCTCCAGGAATATGGATCACACCTGCAATGGAGCTGTGGGTGCTTACAGTCACCTCTGAGACACAGGCAGCTCTGGAAACTCTGCCTCTCCAGTGCTCAGCAGTGTCTTAGACACTTAAAAATAAGTATACTGGGGGGATTTAGAGCACAGACAAGGTGGTCAGACCCTCAGCTTTGCCAATCAATCCACAGTCAAAGGGGAGAAGGGAACTAATTTGGTAAGAGCAATTTTATTGATGCCTTTTGTCATTTCTACATGTCTCAAGACCAACAGTGAGTTCTTCTGACACATTTTAGGTCCTTTCCTACCCAAAGAGGAGGTGATCTCCAGACGGTGGTTGACGTGGAGGACAAAAGGACCCGAATAACGGCACTGTCATGGGCTTGCTGCATTTTTCTGGGTAATGTTCCCTCAAATAGGCACGATGAGGATGTGGGTGTCCACATCAAACAAGTGCTTTCTGAGCTGGCAGCCCTTGGTTTGCTCTCTAAACATAAGCTCACCCTTCTTTGTGACAACACTTGGGGCACACACTTTCCTACCCTGCCTTTTTCCCTTACGAGATGAGACAGACCACGAGGTCAAAAGTAATGGCCAGAGTGGCTCAGCTCCTGCAGTGCAACACAGCAGGGGAGCAGGAAGACGATGGAGAAAATGAGGTTTCTGGCTTGCTGTCCTCTAATTGTGGCTACCACTTTACCAGACATTAAGAATACGAGCAGTCCTTACGTGGCCTTCACTTGTGGAAGAGAATCCTTTGGTTTTCTGCACTTTGAGGAGGTCCTGGTCACGTCACTGAAGCCTTTTTCTCTCCCCCTTCATCTTTGCTTTTTTATGACCACATTTGTCAAAGAAATGAGCTCCAGTTTAGGCACTAAGTATGCACAAAGCCCCAGCAAATTCTAACATAAAAGTGGGTATTTGGAAAGAGCTTGGCATCAACACTGAAGTGAAACTCAGTCTCATCTTCTGGTGTGTCTAGAGAAGAAGTAGCTTTTTTGAAGTCTGTTATGTTAGAGTGCAAGTTGTGGGTGAGCAGCAGCCGAGATTTGAGCCTGTCAGGTTCTCTCACTGACTCACCATGAACGCCACAACTCCAGGTGGGAAACACTTTTTTGGGTTTTAATCAAAGAATCACAGAATCCCAGAATAGTTTGGGTGGGAAGAGACTTTAATGATCATCTCATCCCACCCCCTGCCCTGGGCAGGGACACCTTCCACCAGCCCAGGTTGCTCCAAGCCCCGTCCAACCTGGCCTTGG
>JAWMRA010000079.1:4185922-4211024 GCA_035584735.1 Pseudotriccus pelzelni | reverse complement strand
CAAGGCCAGGTTGGATGGGACTTGGAGCAACCTGGGCTAGTGGAAGGTGTCCCTGCCCATGGCAGGGGGTGGAATGAAATGATCCCTTACAACCCAAACCAGTCTCTGATTCTAAGTACCAGACTTGTCCAGAGAGGCACCAGGGCCTTTGTAGGTGATGGCACACTCAGCTCCCTTGGCCCAGAGAGAGGATTTTAAAGAGACCATTAAGATGTTTTGAACCTGCTAAAAATCCAGTTGCAAATCAAACAATTTTTGCTTATGGGGAGCAGCTCATAAACTAAGTGAGGCAGAAGGTGGTGCTGGGTTAGGGCTGGTTTCTGCTCTCCAGCCCTTCTCAGCATTATCAGTGTGCTCCCTCCTCACTGCAGATGCTCAGTGAGCAAGGAGGGTTTTCCTTTCCTAAAGATGCAGGGAGGCATTTAGGGGCTGAATTCAGATTTCAGAGTGCTCTGGAGGTTAGTATTTCCCTTCTCAGGCTCTGGGAGAACTGTGGGCTCCAGGCAGGGTGCATGGGAAAGCAGGAGCAGGAATGTGCTCCTGGCCATGGCTGATGGCATGAGGAAGGTGCTGCACCTTTGTGAGCAAAGAAGCAACTCCTCCTGCAGCTCCTCCTGCAGCTCCTCCTGCCCCTGGGCTGGGTTTGGCAGCCCCAGCACCGGGAGGGTTAATGCCAAGCACCGGATGCTCCTTTATCTCCCACAGCTCCCTGCATGCATCCCAGCTCCTAAAAGGCTCTGAAAGAGACTGGCTGGAGCATGTGGTTCAGTCAGGAGGGATGAAAAACAGGATGTGGGGCAGGCTTGATGTGGTGGGAAGCTTTCCTGTAGCTCCTTCAGAGCCCAGTGAGAAGCTCCAGGCAGGGGTTTCTCATCCCTCCTTGCTCCCAGCAGTGTCTGCTCATGGAGCTGCAGTTACAGAGGGTTCAGCATGCGGAAACCAGTGCTTCAAAGCTTCTCTGGCTTCTTGTAGTTCTTTGTGCATCATAGACTGTCACACTCGCCTCCTGGGCTGGGAACCCCCCAGGCTTCTTCCAAGTATCCAGTCCTGTTTCTCTTCCTTTGCAAATACCAGGCTGGGTCAGAGTGCACAGTTTCCTCTCTCTAGGAAGAAAAGAGCCTGTTTGCAATGGAAGTGTGGCCCCCTGTAACCCTGAAAGCAGACACCAGCCCTTGGATCTGTGCTGTGTCAGCAGCAGAGTGTGTCTTGTCACGCCAATGCCCAGTGCTGTGATAACGGTCCCTCAGTGCACACCCCCTTCCCCTCATTCTTTCCAGGATCCAGTTGTGTTTTGCATTCTGTGTTTTATTTGTTCCCATCACCCCACTGTCTACAAGATCTCAGTGATAACTTCCCTTTCTGTGGGCACCATCCGCCATGGTCTCACCCCTGCTCCACTGCCTTCTCCAGAGAAGGAGGAAGACACAGCAAACAAATGCAGTTTCCCTGTAAAAGCCTCCCGGGACACCAGTTTGTAGCATGCACAGGGCTCTGGAAGTGGGAGGGTGAGAACTGGGAGGAGAGAGCAGGAACCCAGAGCTCTGTCACTCCCTTAGGTCATTTCCGGAGTCTCTCTGGAGCTGGGGTGATGCCATGGCAGGGAGCTGAGGTTTCCCTGGCATCTCAAAAGCTCTAGAAGTCTGTGTCTGTGAAAGGGGGGGTTGTGCCACCCCCACTGCAGCTGGTGCAGGATCCCATGTCGCAGCTGGCAGGGAGCAGGATGTGCTGAGGGTGAGGAAGGCTCCTCTGCCAAGAGCTGGCTCTGAGCTCAGTGCTCTCCCTCCAGGTGGACAGCTGTTCTTACTGTATTGTTTCCTACTCTTTTTATTTTCTCCTTTTATTTTCTCCTCTTCTCTCCTTTGCTCCCTGCTCTGCTGCTGCTCTCCCTGCATTCTCCCCGCCGTCTCTGGCCACTCTGGCAGCCGACAGACGAGAGGAGTTGGGTTTACTCCCCGCTCCACTATAGCGCTCAGCTCCACTCTGTCTCCGATGAGGAGAGCGATACAGTAAGTGTCCAACAACGCTGTGCTGGTGCCCAGTGGGTCGAGCTCGGAGCTTGTGCTCCCTCTGCAAGGTCAGCCTGGCCTCTGGCAGCGTGGGGCTCCTGCATGGCTGCAGCAGAGCCCTGGCCTGCTCAGCAAGGGCTGTGCCTTGTTCCCAATCATTTGGTGCAGGGAAAGCTTTGGGCAGCTGAGGTTTTCCAGTCAGGTTGTGGTTGCTGGAGAGTGTGGAACAGCCTCTTTCCTTGTGCTGATTGTGCTGGGGAGCTAGTGGGGTACAGATCTGACTCACATGGGGCAGTTAACTCTCTTGCTCCTCATCATAATAAAGACATGGAGGGGCTGGAGCGTGTCCAGAGAAGGGAATGGAGCTGGGAAGGGGCTGGAGCAGCTGGGAGGGCTCAGCCTGGAGAAAAGGAGGCTCAGGAGGGACTTTCTTGCTCTTTCCCACTCCCTGACAGGAGGGTGGAGCCAGGGCGGTCAGGCTCTGCTCCCAGGGAACAAGGGACAGGACCAGAAGAAACAGCCTCAAGTTGCAACAGGGGAGGTTTAGGTTGGATATTAGAGAAAATTTCTTCATGGAAGGGGTTTCAAGCCCTGGCACAGGCTGCCCAGGGCAGTGGCGGAGTCACCATCCCTGAAGTGTTCTGTGTGTGGATGTGGCACCTGGTGACACGGTACAGTGGTGAACACTGTTGTGGTGCTGGGTTAACAGTTGGACTTGATGACCCTGGAGGTCTTTCTCCACCGTAACGATTCCGTGGTTCTGTGACTCTCCTCTCTCTGCCTCTTGCAGTAATCTCTATGCAGACACAGAAGTCCCAGAGAGCAGCGATTCCCTCTGCAGGTCGATGTGTTCCCTTTTCGTTGATGCAGCCGTTCCAGTGGGATGGGGAAGAGCTTGCTGACACCAGTATTGCTGCACTGCAGGACCCCAGGCACTGCGTTTCAGGACGGAACAAAACTATAACCGTGTATTTCTACTCACCCCAGACGTGGGCAGCAAAGAAACCACCCACTCACCCGCAGCTCCCGGCAGAGAATTCCAGCTGGGTGTAGAGAATCCTGGGTAGTAACACAGTGTTTTCCAGACGTGCACTACCGTAGCTACCTATCCATGTGTGATACTGTGAACCTTTTTAATTTTTTAATCATGTATTTATTTCTTTTATCTTTGCACAGAGACAGCACAAGTGTGCTTTTTTAAACATTTAGTTTACTGCACTTTTTTTTTTTTTCCATATATTTGTGCATCAGAAAGGAGCGTGAGACCTCACCACAGAAGGGGTAGGAGCACGTTGCTGGGGAGGGCAGGGACAGGAGTGGCTTCATTTGAGGCAGCAGCGTGATCTGACCAACTGAGGGAGTCAGGAGGTTTAAGGCTGTCCAGACTCTGCCATGGTTTTGCTGAGTGACCCAAGGCAAGTCACTTAAACCACTCTGTGCCTCAGTTTCCCCCGTGCTGACGGGTGTACAGTACCCACGTCATTACAGCACTTAAACCCTGGGATGAAAGGTGCTATGAAAATGCAATGTATTAAAGGCCATGGAATAGAATTACTCCCACGTTACCACAATCCAAAGTAGCCATGCCAACTCACTTGGATCCAAACTCTAGTGACTTCTCCTGTCTGTGACACTGTGTGGGGGCAGCGCGCAGTTCCTGCCGACAGTGACGTGGACTCAGCTCTCTCTGGATGTCGTGCTGGGCTCTGCCTTCCCCCTGTGCTGCACTGCTGCCTCCCCCCTCCCCCTGTGCTTGGAGTCAGTGCTTCATCTGACTGGCTCCGCCTGCTCCAGACCCACGGGCACGGACAGACGGGAACTGGGCACCTCCCGGGCCTGGCCGTGCTGGAGGGTGAGCTCCCTGCTCTGCCAGGCCCACGTGGGGCTCGTCTGGACACTGATCCTCCTGGAGCCACTCAGCCCCCCACGTCATCGTGCGTGTATCCCGGGCTCACCCGTCCCCTCTGCTGCTCGGGGCGGGCAGGGAGGCGCGGGCACATCCACACCCGCCGAAGGCAGAAGGAGGCCCGGCTGTGCCACGGAACTGTGCCAGCACTACTGTGCCAGCCCTGCTGTGCTTGTGGACTCTGTTGGACAAAAAACCGTGGGACTGGGGTGTTGCCTGGGGTCACGTCTGCTGGTGGAAATCACTGCTGCGGGTGTCTGAGAGGGTTTGCTCTGCGGGGGCCATAGGTGAGAGGGTTTGGCGTCACGGCGTGGTGTGCAGGCTCATCCATCAGCAGGACACACACCACAGCGCTGTCTGGAATCCAGCAATCCCATCCTCATCTCCCAGAGAGAAGACAGGATGTCCTTTAAGCCAGAGGGAGCCAGGTCTTGTTTGTGTGCTTTATGAACCTCGCTTGAGAAAGAGGGTCAAAATCTCTTTATTCCCATTACAATCTTCACTGTCCTTGGGATTCCTTGTAGAGGGGTGGGGAATTGGAACCCTGCTCTCGGTCCCCCAATCTGTGTTCACAGCAGCACTTGGGAGGGGTTAAGTTGGGTCCCAGAAGGTAGCTGGGCTGGTGGGAAGCTCTTCCCTCTGCATTGTGCTAGACTTGGTGAGGATCTTCAGGAACTGATGTCTTCTTGCCTGGAATACGGGACCTGGACTTCCCTGCCCTGCCTGCGGATGTGGAAGGCTGCGGGTTGTGCTTCTCAGGAGCACAGCTGGGGGATCATGCAAGCTGCTGCTGTTCCATGTATCCATGTATTTACCAAATAGTCTATCAAAAGTCTCTCAAGAAACTTTCCCCTTTCAGTTGCTGCTTGACAGCTCGTTCTCACGGCTGCAGCTCCTGCCCCATCCCACCTGGGGGGCTCTGCAGGCCTTGGGGTGGGGGAGCTCAGGGGTTGGTGGAGGGGACATGGGAGCAGTTCAATACCTGCAGCCTCATCTGCCTTTGGGCTCAAGGCAAGAGGCTTCAAAAAGCTAAAAATGTAACCTCCTTTTACTCCAAGAGCATGTGTAGAATGGCCAGAGGGAGCTGCTGCTGGTGGTGGTGGGTGCTATGCTGGAGGAAGGGGGTCAGGGGGGAATCGGGGTGGGCTCAGGATGTCTGACCCAGTCCCGTCTGGGATCACCTCAGTCAGGGGCTGGAGGCTGCAGCCTCATCAGGACTTTCCAGCCAGCTGAAGTCAAGCACCTTGGTGCAGATGGTGTAAGCATCATTGATGGGGGCTTTACTCCTTCCTTGAGTGTCCCAGAGAATGAACTTTGTGAGCTGGAGCTCTGTTTGGTCCCAGGAGAGGGTGTGAACCCAGAGCTCCTGCAGCACATTCACTGCAAGCACTGCTTTTCCTTTTTGAGACAATCCCCGTGCAGTTCAATAATGCCAGATCCTTTGGAGCGAGAGGTCTGGACAGGGAGAGTTGGTCTTGTGAGAGGACAGGCAAAGGCTTAGAGTAGCTTTGTCACTGGGGGGGGACAAGGAGGAACCTTCCTTTAGGCAGATGCTTTTCTGAAACACAAACTGCCCCTGTCCAGCAGCTCAGTGCTGGGGAACTACTCAGCCTCTGCTTTCCCTGGAGGCTGGAAGGAGCTTGGATTTTAAAGCTTGGTCTCAGCCCCTCTCGCTGCACCAGGAGCAGCAGGAGCTCTGGGGCACATCACAGGCAGTGTCAGTACTGCCTGGGCAGGAACAGGTTCTGCCCAAAGGGAAGAGCATCAGCCCTTTTTGGGGAAGAGAATCCACACCTATCCTTGGTCTGAATGTTCCTCCAGCTGCACTTCAGTGCATCCTGCACTTGAGTTGCCTGTTCTGTCTCAGGGCTCTGTCTGGTGACTGGCAGGTGCTGTCCCTGCTCTCCATCATTAAAGGAGGTTCTACAGTCTTGTACCCCGAGATTTGAGCCCCACAGAGCAGCCCCTTCCCACGCAGGGCTGTGGCCTCTGTGCCACCACTCTCCTCCATCCCGATCGGGCTCTGTGGGACACGTCCTGACGATTGCCTGCGGCTGAGGCTGCAGATGATTTCTCCCTGCCAGGTTCTGGCCTGGCAGGAGAAAATGGGCACCTGTGTCTCTGGGTTTGCTGTCAGGCTCCTGGCGAAGGCTCTGGGGCAGAGCCAGGAGCTGGTGCGGAGACCCTGAACCCGCAGAGGGGCCCCACCCTGGGCTGCCGCTGCCCCTCCTCGGCCGCGTCAGTGGAACGGCCCTTGGGGGTGCTGAGCGAGGGCAGAGCCCAGGGCGGGCAGAGCCGTCTGCGGGGCTCTGTCTCCCCGGCCCTGCGCCAGGCACAGCCCCGCGCTCCCCCCCTCATCCACAGCCGCTGCTCCAGCGCTTCCCGAACGGACGGGGACAAGGCAGGGCGGAGGCGTCCTGGGGCACGTCTGAGCTTGCTTTCTGTCCCTGTCCCCCCGTGTTTCCCTGGGGATGTCCCACGGGATGTCTCTGTCCCCACACGTGCCCGTGTGACGGGTGTCTGGCGGCGGTGCCGCTTTCCGGGGGGTTGTCCCGTCTCCGTTCCGAGGACTCGAAGCCTGGGCGCGCTTTTTCTTCTCTCGGTTGTTTTGAGGGTGTTTCCCCTCCGTCTCCGCGGAGCCCTTTCTCCAGAGACCTGCCCCCCGGTGTGATGACCTGCAGCCCGTGCCGCGCTCCCCGTCCCGCTCCGGGGGTGGGCAGAGCCCGGCACTTTTTGGGGCAAAAGCGGCCGGAATCGGGACAGGCGGGACAGGCCCCGCCTCCCCCTTGCTGGGCTGCCCCTCTGCCCGCCTGTCCGCGCCAGGGCTGCGCGCGGGGAGGGGCGGGCGCAGGCGCGCATTGGGGCAGCCCCGCACGGCGAGGCCCCGCGAGGTCCCGGGGCGGAGCCGCCGCCGCCGCCGCCGCCGATGGGCTCCGGGACGCGCAGCCCCGGCCGGGACCGGGAGCGGGACCGGGACAGGGACAGGGACAGGGACAGGGACAGGGACAGGGACAGGGAGCGTTCCGGGAGCCGCGGAAGACGCCGCCGCAGCCGGAGCAGGAGCCGCAGCCGGAGCCGCGGGCGCCGCCGGGAGCCGAGCTCAGGGTGAGAGGCGGCCGGGCCCGAAGCGGCCGCGCCGCGCCCGGGGGGACGGGAGCGGGAGCGGGGGGAGCCGGGGCTCGGTGTGCCGGGAGGAGCCGGGGCCCGGGAGGTGTCGCCGGGCTCGGGCAGGGCCGGTATCGCGCGCTGTGCCGGCGCTGCCGCTGCCCCTGCCAAGCCCGGCAATGCCCTTCTTCCCCTGACACCCGATTGTGCCCCCGCAGCTCCGACTCCGGTGGCGGGAGACAGAAATGGAAGAAGAAAAAGAAGAGCAGCAGCAGCCGGGACCGGGACCGGGACAGGGACCGGCCCCGTAAGGAGCGGAGGAAGCAGCGCTCGCGGTCCCGGGGCCGCTCGTCCGGCTCCAGCCCCGAGCGCGGCCGGAGCCGGGAGCGCAGCCGGGAGCGCCGCAGGAGGAGGGATGGATCCAAGTCCTCCGTGTCCTCTGTCAGCTCCCCGTCCCCGGCCCGGCCCCGAGGCCGCGAGGAGCCGGGACAGACCCTGAGCCTGCAGGAGCGGCTGCGACTCCGGGAGGAGAAGAAGAAACAGGCGGCGTTGCTGAAGGCGCTGGAGACGCCCGAGGAGAAGCGGGCGAGGAGGTTGGCCAAGAAGGAGGCCAAGGAGAGGAAGAAGCGGGAGAAGATGGGCTGGGGGGAGGAGTACATGGGATACACCAACACCGACAACCCCTTCGGGGACAACAACCTGCTGGGCACCTTCATCTGGAGCAAGGTGAGCTCTGCCCTGTCCCTGTGGCTGAATGGAACAGGGCAAGAGGGGTGGGGGGTCGGGGGGACCTGTGACTGAGGTGGGGTCTGTAACTAAGGAGTTGGACTGAGAAGATGGGGCAGGGGCAGGAGTAGGAGCTGCAGGCTGAGTGCTGGGCATTTCCTGGAGCAGGGACACAGAGGTGGTAACAGGGATGGAGCATTGCTCCTGTGAGGAATGACTGAGACCTGGGGATGTTCAGCTTGGATAAGAGAAGGCTCTGAAGAGACCTTCGAGCTCCTTCCAGTGCCTAAAGGGGTTCCAGGAGGACTGGGGACAAGGGATGGAGGCACAGGACAAGGGGGAATGGCTTCCCATTGCCAGAGGGCAGGGATAGATGGGATATTGGGAAGGAATTGTTGGCTGGGAGGGTGGGGAGGGGCTGTCCCAGGTTTCCCAGAGCAGCTGTGGCTGCCCCATCCCTGCAAGTGTCCAAGGCCAGGTTGGACAGGGCTTGAAGCCACCTGGGCTAGTGGAAGGTGTCCCTGCCCATGGCAGGGGGTGGGACTGGATGGGCTTTAAGGCCCTTCCCAACCCAAACCATCCCCGATCCTATGATACAGCTGTGCTGGCACACACCTTGGCAGGCTGGGTGGGCTCCTGGGCTGAGCCTGGGTTTGCTGAGGAGCTTCAGGAACAAGATTTGAGGGACTTTGGGACCTTTGACAGGATCAGAGCTCACAAGAGCAGCAGAAGGAGGTGGATGTGGTGGCATTTGCTGGCCAGTGAGGGGCTGTGATGATCCTTGGGTTTCACAGCTTCTCTTGGCCACTCTGTTTCAGGCACTGGAAAAGAAAGGGATCAGCCACCTGGACGAGAAGGACCTGAAGGAGAGGAACAAGCGAATCCAGGAGGACAATCGTCTGGAGCTGCAGAAGGTGGGGTAGGATGTCCCTCCATCCCCCTGTCTGATGGAGAGCCCTGGGGACAACCCAGTTGTCCCCATTACTCACCAGAAAGTCCCCTCCTTCTCTTCCCTGAGAGTGTCCATAGGTTGTAGGATTAAGGGGGGCACAGCACCCTGGCTATTCCAGCCTGAGAAATTTCTTGCCTTGGGGTTGAGCCTAGCTCAGGAGGTGCTGAGGAGGACAGTGCCAGGTCACTTCTCTGGGGCAGTCTGTGGTGGCCCACCCACGGCAGCCTCACAGCCACCTCGCCCTGGGCAGGTGAAGCAGCTGCGCCTGGAGCGGGAACGGGAAAAGGCCATGCGGGAGCAGGAGCTGGAGATGCTGCAGCGGGAGAAGGAGGCAGAACACTTCAAAACTTGGGAGGAGCAGGAGGACAACTTCCACCTGCAGCAGGCCAAGCTGCGGTAGGTGTGCGGCTGCTCGGGGCCAGGCCTGGCAGGGAGCAGAGGGTGGCACTGCTCAGTGTCACTAACTGTCCCTCTGTCCCTCTCCCAGCTCTAAGATCCGGATTCGGGATGGGAGAGCAAAACCCATCGACCTTCTGGCTAAGTACATCAGTGCCGAGGACGACGACCTGGCCGTGGAGATGCACGAGCCATACACCTTCCTGAACGGCCTCACTGTGTCCGACATGGAGGACCTGGTGGAGGACATCCAGGTGCCAGCCCTGCTCCTCTGCCAGGGCTTCCTTCCCAGCTCTGCTGTCCTGCCCGGGTATGGGGCACGTGCCTGATGCGTGGCTTGTCTCCTGCCTGCAGGTATACATGGAGCTGGAGCAAGGGAAGAACGTGGACTTCTGGAGGGACATGACCATCATCACAGAGGACGAGATAGCCAAGCTGCGCAAGCTGGAGGCCTCTGGGAAAGGGGGCCCAGGTGAGCAGCGTGGGTGTCAGGGGCAGAGTGAGTGGTGGGTGGCACAGGGTATAGAGTCTGTGCTTGGGCTCGGAGGGACTCTCTGGGACCTGCTGGAGGAAGGCTGTGAGTCTGGCACCTGTCCCTGGCTGGGATCCAGCATACTGCTGTCAGGAGGGCCAGGATGAAAGTCAGTGAGTGCCCACAGACTGACCAGCTGCCCTCACCTGTCCAGGGGAGCGCCGAGACGGCGTCAACGCCTCGGTGAGCTCGGATGTGCAGTCAGTGTTCAAGGGCAAGACGTACAACCAGCTGCAGGCGCTGTACCAGGGCATCGAGAGCAAGATCCGAGCGGGAGGGCCCAACCTGGACATCGGCTACTGGGAGAGCCTCCTGCAGCAGCTGAAGGCTTACATGGCTCGAGCCAGGTGAGGGCAGGGGCTGGAGGTGTCACAGACTCCACCATGCACAGAGCTAGGGAGGTACAAACCCACTTGTTGGTGGGGGTTTATACCTTTTCCGAGGCAGCTGGTTCCCAGGATCGGAGCAGGGCTGGACACTTTGTCCAGTGAGGTCTCCAAGAGGGGACCAAACTGGGGGTTATTCAGCCCAAAACCATCCCAGCCCAGCAGGTTTCATCTCTCTGTGATGGGTGTCACAGCTCTGGGCTGTGGGTTCTGCTGAGTGGGATGCAATGCCTCCTCTCCTCTCACAGGCTGCGAGAGCGGCACCAGGACGTGCTGCGGCAGAAGCTCTACAAGCTGAAGCAGGAGCAGGGTGTGGAGAGTGAACCGCTCTTCCCCATCATCAAGCGGGAGCCAGCCTCCCCCAGCGACAGGTGAGCAGCCCTGTCCCTGGAGCTCTGCCCTTTTCTGGGAGCTCTGCCCTTTTCTGGGAGTACTGCCCTTTTCTGGGAGCACTGCCCTCAAGGTCTCTCTTGTGGGACACCCTGCATGGAAAGGCAGCCTTGTGCTCCCACCCTTCCCCAGGCAGGGCTCAGGTGAGCTGAGAATGAGGGTACCATCCCCGTCCCAGTCCTCTCTTCTCCCTTCCGTGCAGGCTGGATCCCGAGGAGAGCCTTGAGGCACAGCCAGGGCCGTCCTCGGAGCCGGAGGCGGAGCAGGACACAGAGGCCAAGGGCGAGGCAGAAGGGGAGGCCGTGCTGATGGAGGAGGATCTGATCCAGCAGAGCCTGGACGATTACGACGCGGGCAAGTACAGCCCCCGCCTGCTGGGCCCCAACGAGCTGCCCTTCGACGCCCACGTGCTGGAGGCCGAGGAGGACACGCATCGGCTGCTGCTCCTGCGCCAGCAGCTCCAGGTGACAGGTGAGGCCCAGGGCAACCTGCCCCATGTGGAGGGTGTGCAAGGCTGGAGGGGACACTGCCCTCAGAAAAGGCTGAGCTGGATCTGGAGCTGGCACCCAGAGCTGGCCTGGCAGAGGGGTTCCCCCCAGAGCAAAGAGTGCTGTGGGCTGGGTAGGAGCAGGGAGATGGGGCTCAGGCTGCTGGTGTTCCCTATGGGGACCTACCTCAGCACCACCAGGGCATCGGGGGGCACACAGGTGGGAGGAGTGTTCTGGATGAGTTTTCCAGCACAACTCAGTCCGGTACCCTGTGGGAGTCCCCAGGGCAGTGTGTGCATCCCTGTGTCCAGCTCTGCATCCCCTGCCCAGCACCTGCTGCTCCTTCCCGCCGTGTGCCCAGTGCACGTCCCACGGCACTGCAGGATCCCACGTTCACCTCTCCTCCCCCACAGGTGATGCCTCGGAGAGCACCGACGACATCTTCTTCCGCAAGGCCAAGGAGGGCATGGGCGCGGACGAGGCTCAGTTCAGCGTGGAGATGCCGCTCACGGGCAAGGCCTATCTCTGGGCTGACAAGTACCGGCCGCGCAAGCCCCGCTTCTTCAACCGCGTCCACACGGGCTTCGAGTGGAACAAGTACAACCAGACCCACTACGACTTCGACAACCCGCCTCCCAAGATTGTGCAGGGCTACAAGTTCAACATCTTCTACCCTGACCTCATCGACAAGCGCTCGACACCCGAGTACTTCCTGGAGGCCTGCCAGGACAACAAGGACTTCGCCATCCTGCGCTTCCACGCGGGGCCGCCCTACGAGGACATTGCCTTCAAGATCGTCAACCGGGAGTGGGAGTATTCCCACCGCCACGGCTTCCGCTGCCAGTTTGCCAACGGCATCTTCCAGCTCTGGTTCCACTTCAAGCGTTACCGTTACCGCCGGTGAGGGGGTGCTGAGCACTCCCTGGACTTCTGACAGGGGGTCTCGTCCCCCAGCACAGACACTGTCGCCTGGATGTCCCCAGGGCCTGGCCCAGCACAGGGCACATTCCTGCGGCTTTTCCCTGTCCTTGCCTTTATCCTGAGGGACCCTGAGACTTTGTTATAAATAAAATAGGGGTTGTTTTAGCTGTGGGGTCCTGGGCATGGGTACCACCACTGCTCTTGCATGGCAGCACCAGCCAGTACCACACTGGGCTGGCACTGGGAGCTCCCCTGAGGGCTGGGTAGTGTTTGGGATGGGGTTTTCCTCATCCCTGTGTTGCTGGGGTCTGTTGCTCCATCCCCGCATGCTGTCAGCCCTGTGTTCTCCTTGCCCACTCCAGCCCCTTCCCAGCCCCACACCTCCAGTGTCAGACCAGTCCAGCTGCTGGTCCCCAGCTGGAGCCACAAGGCTCTTGGCTTCACCGGCACAGCACTGCTCCTTCTCCTCCACAGATCCCCCGGGGCCCCTCAGCCTCCCCCTGGCCCCATCCCTGGCACATTCTCCCCTGGGATTTGGCTTCCCCAGCCTGGGAGTGCCGCCACATCCCTCAGCCCCGGCTGTGGCATGGGAAGCTTCAGTGGCTGCCAGGCGTCTGCTCCAGTGGGGCGGAGGAGAGGGGTGCTGGCTGGGATATCTCCTTACAGGGGAAAATCCGGATTCCATGGCCTGCAGTCCCTCCCACATCGTGCCTGTGAGGCTCTTGCTGCCCTGGGCAAGAGGCAGCTGCGCTCCCCAGACTCCCATCGCTGAGATGGGGGTCCCTGAGGGCCCCTAGTGATGCTCAGTCAGGTTTGGGGCATCTGGAGGGTCACTTCAGGGCTGAGCTGGGACTTGCTGGTGTTGGTCCCTCCAGGTACTGGCCATGGGGCACAGCCACAAGTGTCTGGAATGGCTCCCAGGATCAAACAGTGTTAGTGTGTGAGAAATGCCCAGGGGCACAGGAAACCTCCATCCTGGCAGTGAACTGTCACAGCAAGGCTGTTTCCTCCCTGCATCCACTGCCCCCCATACAGCCCCATGGCACAAGAATACTGGGGGGCTGCCCCAATCCCCCAGCACTGGGGCACAGCCAACCCTGCTGTGTAGGGGCCTCCAGGCCTCAGTGGCTGCCCCCCGGCTCAGGAGGGTCACCCTGTCCTGCTCTGCTGGCAGGATCCAGCCCTGCAGACACCGTGGGAGCCGGTGCTCAGGAGGCTCCCACACCTGCCCTGGCTGCCCACGCATGTGGGGCTCAGCCTGGAGGTGGGGGCACCCCAACTGCCTCAGCCCTGCTCGCGGGTGCCCCCTCCCCATCCTGTCAGATGTCCCGGGGCCGGCAGCTGCACCGGACACATCCCCTGCGCTCTCCTTCCTGTGAGTTATTTCCAGCCGCTGCCTGCACAGGGGTGTTTCAGGGCTCAGCACAGGAAGAGAGTGAAGGCCCAGCCAGGGATGGCTTTGGAGGAAATGGGAAAAGCCAAACCCCAGGGTCTGGTTGGTGGTTGGGTGCCCCCCGTGCTCAGCTGCCTGGCAGAGCCACCCTGCCCACAGCCCCTGTCCCTCCTGGGCCCACACACACACAGGGGAACTTCCCCCCAAAACATCCCACTGTGTCCCCATGGTCCACGTTCCCTCCCAGGCACTGCGTTTCCCTGTGCCTCTGACTCCAGGCCCTGGATGGAGCCACTGACTGGGCACAGGGGCCCCCGGAGCTGCTGTGGCTGCCGGGCACACGCTGGATCAGGGGCTGGATCTGGCTGAAGCCCCTCTGATGGCTTTTCCCTGCCCTGACAGCTCTCAGTGCCCCTGTCTGCATCTCCCCTCCATTGCACCGGGAGCTGTCTCGTGGTTTGGCACGGCCCTGAGCTGGGTTTGGGGGGCACGGCAGCTCGGCCGGGCTCACGCCCGAGGGGTGGCAGTTGATGGATCCGCCCCCCGTGCCCACATCCCCGTGAGCGCAGCTGCTCCCGGGCACACCCGGCACACCCGGCACGGCCCGGGCACGGCAGCGGCTGCCTGAGCCCTGCGGCTCCTGCCCCTGGCACATGATCCTCGCCGCGACCCAGTTCTGCGGGCTGGCCCTGCCCTCTGCCCGGGCTTTCGCCGTGCCAGTCCTTGCTCCAAGCCAAGGCACGGCCGGATGATGGGGGTCTGCAGCCCCGCAGTGCCGAGCCAGCGGCAGGAAAACCTGCCCGGCCACCACTGTCCGGCCTCACCGGCCTTGGCGGGATGCTGCGCGCTCGGGGTGTCCCCGTGTCCCCCGCGGGCTCAGGCGCTCCCAGCGCTCCGGAGCCGACGGGGCCAGCAGAGCACGAGGAGCAGCAGCGGAGACTGTCGCGTCCTGGGACCGCGGGAGGGAACAGTGCCTGGGGACGCGCCACCCCGGCTGGCCGCGGCTTTGGACAGCGCAGCGACACCCCGAGTGGGAAAACCTCCGGGCTGCGAATCCTCCCCGCGGCTGCGGCGGCACCGAGTTCGCTGTGGGGACTCCGACCATCCGACACCCCCCTTCCCAGATCCGGGGGCCACTACGGGGCTCGGTGGGGACCCCCTCTCTGTGGGACCCCGCCGCTGAGGGGGCGGCACGGCCGGATCCCCCCCCGGCCCCGATAGGGACCCACTCGGGTAAACAAGTGAGTAACCGGGCGGGTCCGGCCCCGAGTCGGACCAGCCGCGGGTGCTGCGGCCGCCGCCCGGGGGTCTTTGGGCACCGTCACGGGGGGGCTGCCCAGGGGAAGCTGCGGGGGCGATGGGGTCGGGGCGCGACCCCCGCCCGGACGGAGCCCCATCCTGAGCGGGGAGGGAGCGGGGAGGGACGGGGCCGGTTCCGGGGGGAGCGGCGAGCCCGGCCCTTCCCCCGCCCTCCCGGGGCTGAGCCGAGCCGGGCTGAGCCGATCCGGGCTGAGCCGAGCCGGGCTGAGCCGAGCCGGGTCGGTCCCGCCGACAGAGAGGTAGGATCCTGGTCTGCGCGGGGAGGGGAGCGCTGGAGGGGGCCGAGGGATGCGGGGGTGGGGAGGCTGAGGAGAACAAAGACTCCTGAAGTCTGGGATGGACGGATAGAGAGACCGGGAAGGATGGACAGAGACCAGGGTGGGTGGACAGACCGCAGGGCTGGGACGGACGGACAGAGGGGCTGTGCGGGGCCCGTGAGGGACTTTCGGCTCTCTCGGGACTCTCCGGACACTCGCGTTCGGCTCAGCCGCTCAGTTCACACACAAACCGCGGATTGGGTGCGTTTCGGGGAAGGGAAGGCGAAGACCTCACGGGGGGGACGGAGACTTGGCGTCCCCCGCTGTCTGTCTGTCCCCGGGGCCAGGGGTCCACGGCGGGCACGTCCCGGGCTTCCCCTCGGCACCAGGATTTGCTCTGGGGGCTCCCCTGTCGGGACGGGTCCCCCCCGGCCGCTCCCGACGGACCCAATGTGCCGCCGGCTCCGCTGGGAAAAGCCGGGAAAGAGTCAGGAAAGGACCGGGAAAGGGCCAGGAAAGGAAAGGGCTATTTTGGGAGGCCAGGGTGGGCAGCCCAGCGGCCTTGACGCCCTCGAGATGCCGCGATGCTGCGGGCAGGGGCAGTCGCGGGGCGAGGGGCCCTGGTCCGGCCCCCCAAGGGCTGCCGATCCCCGGCTCCCGCACCCAAGGGCACCCAGGGTGAACCCTCTGCCACTCCTGCCCGGCTCGAGGGCCCCGGAGGTTGGGATGGGGATGGTGCCAGTTGTCTCCAAGCCAGCCCAGAGGTTCAGGACCTCTGCCCTGGGCCACAGGTGAGGAACCACTCTGTGTGTCACTGCTTCCCAGGAATGTCCTCTGTCCTGGGTGTCCCGGGGATGTCCCTGCTCCGGGCCAGGCCAGGGCAGCTCCCCCAGCAGGTCCCTGGGTTGACTGGGGGTCCAAGGAGGGACACTGGGGCCCTGCCAGGTCCCCATTCCCGTGGTGTGGCCACGGCCATTCCTGTCCCAGCTGATGACCTGGAGCTGATTTGCTGCCCCCAGAGCCCCAGCCTGGGGTGGGTGGCAGTGGGACCATGTCCATCCCTCGCAACCATGGGACCACCCACAGTGGGGACTGTGGAGGCAGAAGGGATCCTGAAGGGAAAGTCCTTGTCTTGGAGAGGTCCAAACAGGGAAGAGGGACTGGCCACACAAGGGAAAAATGTAAATGTAACCCTGAGGCCAAGCACCAAGTTCAGTAGCAGAGCCCAGGCCAAGGGTAGACATGGGGTGTGTGGGGAGTCACCGTTGCCTGGTTTGGGGATCTCTTGGCAGGTGTCTGGTGCCCCACTGCCCAGCAAACCTCCCCTCCCAGCTCCCCGCCCTGGCCTGACCCTGCAAGCCCCATGTTCAGTCCTGCCTGAGGAAGCCTGGGGAAGGAATGGGCTGGGGCAGGAGCAGATAAGGAGCAGCCTCCTGCTCCCCAACAGCCTCTCGCCTTTCCCTCGGATGTGGCCAGGGCAGGAAGCAGTGCCTGGCACAGGCAGGGCAGCCATGGTGCATCTGCAGCAGAACATCAACCCTCGGGCTCAGGCGGTGCCAGGAACCCCATTAGTGCCTGCAGCAGCCCCCCCTCCCTTGCTCCTGCCAGTGCCTCGCAGCCTCCAGCAGCACATTTCGGGTACAGCTCCTCTCCATGGGGTTTTACCCCAGCGCCCCTTGAAAAACCCTTTTCCCATGGGATCTCTCTGGGAGGGTTTTGCCAAGTCCAGAACCCCAAAGCCGAGTGCTGCCCATGATGGGGGAGAGGGTGGGAGGGGACTCCCCCGCCCCCACACGATCCCTTTCCCGGAGACGCTGCTGGTTTGCTCTGGCACTGCCGGGGTTCCCTCTCTCGAGGCCCTGTGGCTGTTACGTGGCCCCTCGTTAATATTTGATTCTCTCTAAGTGCAGTGCCCGGCTGAGGCAGCTCTGAGCAGGGGGGCCCAGCTGCTCGGCCCCCAAGCCCACCCCGGGGTACCTCCCTGCCCTCGGGGTCCCTGCCTGGCCGCACTGGGTGGTCTGAGTTGTGATTGTGATGGGGCAGGAGGGGAAGAAAGGACAGGGAGGGCCATGGGTGATGGCTGGTTTGGAGCTTCTGGGCCTCGTGGCACCTTGCCCAGCCACGGTGCCACCGCAGGGAGACCCCCACGCTGGACACTGTGGGGAGGGGTCGGATCCTACCACAGGGAGCCAGTGGGCAGCCAAGAGCATCTCATGGCTCTGAGTCTCTGGGGGCTCTCAGGGGCAGCATCGACCCACGGGCTCCTGACCCTCAGGGAGCAGAGGGCGTGCTCTGGGGCAGGGGGGACATGCTCGGGGACAGCACCCCAAGAGAACCCCGAGAGAGTGAGCAGGCACAGGCAAAGGACAGCAGGGGCGGGACCGCCACGCCAGGCGCCCATGTGGCATCACTGTTGGGCAGGGGGGAATTTGTCACCTCCCAGAGGACGTGGGAAAGGCTGGCGACTCCTCAGGGATCCGGAATGTCACGCCAAGGCCTGACCACGATCTGGAGGGCCCCGACACTTCTGGGGCCATCATGGACATCCCTCAGGGACCAGCGAGAACAAACAGCAGCAAGTTTTGGCTCTTGGCTCATGGAAAAAGCCAGGCCCATCCTCGCAGTGAATCACTGCTGTGATCTGCCAGCCCCCTGCCCTGGGATGGGACAGGGATGGGGACAAGACCCGCTGCCATCCTGAGCCCCTTCGCCGCTCTCCAGGGCTGCAGCACCCACAGCACAGCTGGTGACAGGGGCACAGGTGGGGCTGGGTGGGTGCCAGCACCCTCAGCCCCACGTCCCGCCTGGGTGAGGCCCCACAGGAAGATGTTGCAACGCCTGGCCCTGTCCCAGCCCCCGGGCTGTGGGATCGGCGCGTGCCTCGGGTGTGTTTGGTGGCTCCCGGCCCTGCGGCCACCCTGGAACCAGGGGCTGAGGAGGGGGTGGTGAGGGGTGTCCAGCTGTGGGACACGATGCAGGGATCACCTGGGACAGGGGGACATGGAGCAGGGTGGGGTGATGGACCAAACGCCTGGTTTGGCACCGACTGGGGCCAGCTTGAGGCTTGACCTGGGGACAGGGGACAGGTGGCAGTGCCACCCTGCACAAGGAGGGGGTAAGGCTGCCAGGATCCCAGAAGTGGTGGGCTCTGTGATGGGGGCTTTGCAGGGGTGGATGGTTGGGATATGGCTGGGCAGCCCACTGGGCATCTCACTGGGGCCACTGGGCTGAGGACTGTGCTAGCCAGCGATGGGGCAGGTGGGGTGATAAGAACATCCACAGCCTGGAGAAATGGGTCCCAGGAGGAGAGGACGGGTCTGCTCCCTGCAAGGCATTGTGTCCCCAATTGGTCCCCACAGTTGCTGTGTCTCTGCTCTGTCCCACATCATCCCATTTGCAGCCGGGACTAATTAGTAGTGGAAGTCTGAGCAGGACCAGGACTCTGACTCGGTGATCCTTGTGGGTCCCTTCCAACTCAGGATGTTCCATGATTCTCTGATTCCCGGCTGCCAGATGCTTCCTGGCACCGGGTCACTGCCCAGTGAGGCAGAGTGGCACCGACCGGGCTGCCCACGGCCAGTCCATGTGCTCTGTCACCATCCCAGTGACAAACCCTCGGCTCCCACTGCGGAGGTCCAGGGGAGCAGAGAAGGGATGTCACCCACACTGGCTGTGGGTTGGCCACAGTGCCAGGGTTGCAGCACACAGCTCCAGACATGGATGTCCCAACCTGTGCCTCAGTTTCCCCCACACACTGCAGGGATGAGGCTTCTCCCAACTGAGCCAGGAGTAGGGCACAGGGATAGGTGGAGCTTCAGGATCATTTCCCAGGGAGCCACCCTGTGCCCACACCCTCCAGAGCGGGTCCCTGCACTGTGACAGAGGACAAACATCCCAGGGGTGTCAGGCTGTGACCCCCGGGAGCAGGAGCGAGCCAAGCCGCCAGCGTTGGGCCGTGCTGGGATCCGGCCTCGTGCCTGCAGCCCCACGTGGCTCGTGGCCCAGGACGGTTAATCCCGGCAGCTGCAGGGCTGGTCCCTCGGCACCCACCGCGGCTGCGCCCGGAGCCAGCACCAGCCAGGGGCCCGCTGTCCCCCTCCACGGGCTGGGCTTCTGGCAGGGTGGCCCCCTCCACAGCCCTGGGGCACCCCACACCTGCAGGCTCACGGTGGGTGATGCGGAACAGCATTAAACACCTCCCCTCTCCCCGCAGGGCAAGGCGGGCTCGGCGCTGGCAGTGGGGGCCCAGGCCATGGAGCTGAGCCAGGAGGGTGCCTGAAGCTGCCAGAAGGAGCGTGGAGGGAGCCAGAAGGGGGTGGGGGATATGGAGCCCCCCAACAGCAGCATGGCAGGGCAGGCACACTCATGTTTCGGGGTGTTCAACGCCAGCGACGGCCGCGCCAACGCACGGAACAGCATCGCCTCGCCCTGGTTCTCCACGGCCTTCGGCCTCATCGGCCTCTGCTCCAACCTCTTCGCCCTCTGCGTCCTGCTCAGCTCGTCCCGCAAGCTCTCCAGCCACGCCCGCTCCTCCTTCCTTGTCTTCCTCTGCGGGCTGGTGGTCACGGACTTCATGGGGCTGCTGGTGACAGCCTCGGTCATCATCCCCTACCACTTCATCAAGTTCCCCTGGGCCGAGGTGGACCCCAACTGCCACCTCTGCAACTTCCTCGGCTTCTCCATGGTGTTCTTCGGGCAGTGCCCACTGCTGCTGGGGGCCACCATGGCTGGGGAGCGGTTCCTGGGCATCAACCACCCCTTCTCCCGCTCCACCAGCATCTCCAAGCGCCGTGCCTGGGCCGTGGTGGGGCTGGTGTGGGGCTTCTCCTGCCTGCTGGGGCTGCTGCCGGTGCTGGGGCTGGGCCGGTACACGCTGCAGTTCCCCGGCTCCTGGTGCTTCCTCACCCTCCTGCCCGACACCGGCGACATCATCTTCTGCCTGCTCTTCGCTCTGCTGGGCATCCTGTCGGTGCTGCTCTCCTTCGTCCTGAACACCATCAGTGTGGTCACGCTCTGCCGTGTCTACCACGACCGCGAGTCGGTGCAGCGGCGCCGCGACAGCGAGGTGGAGATGATGGTGCAGCTCGTGGGCATCATGATCATCGCAACCATCTGCTGGATGCCCCTCCTGGTGAGGCCCCTGACCCGATGCCCCCCAATCACCTGCACTCCTCCCTGTCCCTCCTGGGTCTTGGGGTGTCCCCCTGCTCTTCCCAGTGAGGTCCAAGGTCTCAGTGTGTCCCTGCCACGTTCCTGCTGGTGAGGTCTGGGGGTGTCCCCTTGGTGAGGCCCCCCCGGGTCTCATTGCCCCCTGTGCCACCTCTCTGCACTCCAGGTTGGCCCTTGGGTTGTGGGCTCTGGGGCTCAGCAGTGCCTGCAGGCAGAGCAGGTGCTCCCTGGGGCCAGCCCAGGACCCCCCTCCAAGGGGCTCGGTGCGTGGACCCTCAGCATCTCCCGCACCCCGACGCAGCTCACAGACCCCCCCAGTGATGCTTTGCTCCTCTCCCTCCCGCAGATCTTCATCGTGCAGACGGCGCTGCAGCGCCTGCCCGGCGGACGGGCACAGGAGCTGCCCACAGACACGCAGGAGATGCTGCTGATCTACATCCGCATGGTCACCTGGAACCAGATCCTGGACCCCTGGGTGTACATCCTGTTCCGGCGGGCGGTGCTGCAGCGCGTGTACCCCCGGCTGCGCCCCCGGCCCTCCATCGTGTCCCTCACCCCCTCCCTGCGCCGCAAGCTCACCGCCGGCTCCGTCCTGCAGTAGCGCCCCGGGGTGGGGGGACACGGCCAGCCCCCCTTCCCGCCCCCTCGGTGGGTCCCCATCACCTGCATCCAGGGGGTCTCCCTGCTCCCCCATCCCCCCCGAGCCCTGGCAGGGGCCACAGGGCCGTCCCCATCCCCGTCCAAATAAAGCACAGCTCGTGCAGCTCTCGGTGCTCTCTGGGGGTGAACACGGAGGGGGGGTCCTGGGTGGGGCCCATCGCTGCTGACAACCACGGCAACAGCCCTTCTCCTCCAGTCTCTGCTTTAATGACCCGCAGCCACTGCCCACCGCGTTTTGGGGGTTCTTGGGGAGGTGGGTGGGCTGGGTGCCCTGCTGCCCCCAACCCTGGGGACAGACCTGGGTGCGCTCAGGAGGGTGCAGAGGACAGGATGGGGACCCCCACCAGCACTGCCAGCCCCAGGTGGGGTAGGGACAAGGAGGGGACGGGAGCAAGGGGCACTGCCCCCCCTCCAGCTACTCCTGCCCCTCCTTGGGGTGACAAACGGCTGCCCACACCTCGGCCACGAACTCCGGGGGGAAGGCAAACTCGCCCAGCACCGAGTCCAGCCCGCGGGCCAGTTGGTCCGCGCCGGGGCTGCCCTTGGCCGCCTCCACCATCGTCGAGGCTGGGGGGGAGAAGGGGCAGGTCAGGGGCTGGAGCTGGGGAAGGGGCAGGGGTTGGAACTAGGGAAGGGCCCTTGCAGGAGCTGGGGAAGGGGCAGGGGTTGGGTCAAGGGGGGGCCCAGGCAGGGGCCAGGCCCCCCCAGCTCACCCAGCTCGCTGTCGCGGATGCCCATGTAACTCTCCAGCAGATCGTCCACCCGGCGAGCAGCTTCTTCCTCGGAGGGGCTGGGCTGGGGGACCCGGGGGTGAGTGCTGGGGACCCCCTGCTCCCACCGAGCCGTGCGGCGGGCGCTGCAGGCGCGGGCAGCAGAGGGGGCACCCGGGGGTGTGGGGATGCTCATCCCACCTCAGCACGGGTGGGGTCAGGGTGGGGGCTCGGGGCTGGTCTTACCCCCTCCTCCAGCACGGCCGGGCCCTGTGTCCGCAGCCGCAGCGTTTCCTTCCCAGTGGCCACTCTGCCTTCGCCCGGGGATTTGCTGCTCCGCGTCCGCTGCCCGATCATGTCTGTGCCCCGGCATGGGGGCCGAGGTGGGGTGAGGGCCCAGGCAGGGCCTGGCACCCCCAGCCCCTCTCTGCCCACTGCCCAGCCATACCCCAGCCCCCCGGGGGGCACTGCAGGGTGAGCTGTGTGCGGGACAGGGTGGTGTCTGGGGGACACCAGGGGTACAGGGTGGGGTTGCTCGTGGTTACGGGATGTTCATGGATGCCTAGGAGAGGGCACACAAAGGAACAGGGGTGCCCACAGGGAGTATGAGCAGGTGAGGGGATCCCCCGAGGAGTGCCTACATAGGTGCAATGTAGGGGTGCCCTGGGGTACACAAGGAATAGGGGTGCAGGTTAGGGGTGTACATGAACAGGGGTGGATCCTACGAGGCACTTGGTCCATGGGGAGGGGGCTACGGGGCCACAAGGGCTGGGGACAATTCTAAGGTTTCCCTAGTCCCCAGCACAGGAGCAGAGGGATCCCCTGACTCACCAAAGGCCTTTTTGGGCTGGACCAGGCGGAGGGTGAAGGGCTGGGCCCGCGGCAGCTCCCGCAGCATCCGGGCGACTTCGTAGTGCCGGCAGCCCACAATGGTGTGGTCGTTGATGGCCTCGATGCTGTCCCCCACACACACCGTCTGCAGCCGGTTGATGATGCTTCCCTCCTTGATCCTCTGGGAGTGGGGGGACAGGGACACACAGCAACAAGGTGGCACAGTGGGACAGTCAGACACAGCCTCCATCCCACCCACCACACAAACACCTCTGTGGTCCCATGGCCTTTAGTAGCTGGGTCAGGCAGGGAGGGTCCCCCCAAACTTCCCCATGGCAGGGGAGACTCCCAGGATCAGGGTGGACCCAGGGGGGAGTCAGGGAGGAGCCTGGTCCCAGGGAGGGGGTGCAGCAGGGATGTCACCCACAGGGCCACAGCCCCCAGGGCTGCCGTGGCCCCAGCCCGGCCCCCCAGGGGGGTTCACCTTGATGAAGGCGTAGCCGGCCCCGTTGTCTGTGATGGTGAGGCCGAGCGCGTCCTCCGTCTTGGTCACCTCCACCTCCTTGGTCTCACCCCGGACGTGGGCAAAGATGAAATCCTCGAGGCCGATCTGCCCCCCCAGCAGCTTCTGCATGTCCACCTTGTGCGTGTTGAGTGTGCAGAAGAGGATCTGCCCCGGAGAGCCCCGTCAGCAGGGGCTGGCGATGCGCCGGCAGGGCAGGGGTGTCGGCGTTGGGGCCCGGGGCGAGTCAGCCATGGCAGGGGCTGGTCAGGTCTGGGCACTGCTAGAGCAATGGGGTCCAGGGCCCCCCAGCCTGCCCGAGGACCCCACACTGCCCCAGCCCCACACACCTTCCCACAGTGCCAGACAGCTGGAATCAGCCAGGGAATGGGCAACTCTGGCTCCCTGCCCACTTGCAGGGTGGAAACAGGCAAGACCCCCCAGTCCTTCCCCAGAGGAGCCAACATAGACCAGAGACTAAAGCATTCTTTTCCAGCACATTCTGGGGACTGCATTTACAAGCCGCTGGGGACTCGTGGGAGCACAGGCCACAGCCAGCGCGCCAGGGCTGGTGTCCCCCCTCAGGCACAAAGCCCCCTCCCCAGGAGGCCACAGCCCCTCACCTCGGTGGGCGAGATGTCAAAGACCTCGGCGATTTTGGCGTAGAGCTCCTTGACGTTGGTGAAGCCCTCGATGCGCCCCGTGTGGCTGCCGTGGGCCAGCTGCGTGTGGAACACCAGCCTGGGCCGGGAGCGAGGGGGTCGGGGGGCCGCGGGGGCCTCGGCGGGGGGAGGCTCGGGGGTCCCCGGCTCCTGCCCCACGCCGTTCTCCAGGGGGCCCCCCTCGGGGGGCTGCCGGCCGTGCCTGCCCACCCGCTGCATCCCGGCGGCACCGCTGAATTATGGATGGGGCTGGCTCCCCGCCGGCCGTAAGGTGATCCCCGTGCCCGGGAACCTGAGCTGGGGGGGCAGGTCACCCGCGGGGATCGGGTGAGCTCTGCCACGTAAGAAGGGCCCTGGACAGGCTGGAGGTGGGAGAGCCGAGCCGGTGCCATCGCACCCTCCCTGGCTGGGCACTGACCTACCCCAGCACCTCCAGGAATAGGTCCAGGATCAGCCCCAGAGTCCCCTCTGAGCACGAACACACAGAGAGACCAGAGTGGTTTTCTTCCATGTTTATTTGCTCCCATCTCCATCCCAAGCTCAGAGGCACCAGGAGATGGCAAACCAGAGATGCAGCTACAGAGCACAGGCCTGGCAGGCGAGAGGGGGGGGAAGCACCCCAGCCCCCCATTAGAGCCAGGCCAGGCCCACATAGCGCTAAGTAAGAAAATAAGACACTCTCTAATTACACAGTCTGAGATTAATGACAGGCAGCCCCAGGGACACCGACCCCGGCACAGCACAGCCAGATGTGGCTGCCAGCACAGTGGTCCCACAAGAGCAGGGGGGCTCAGGCAGGGGGCGAGGGGCAGGAGCAGGAGCTGAAAGCCAGTGCAGCACACCCAGGGTCCCCACTGAGGGAAGGGGTCAGTCCCAGCTCCCCCACACTCCCTGCCATGGGAAGGGGCAAGTCCCAGCTCCTCCCAGCCCACGGGTCCCCACTGCAGTAAGGATCTGCCCCAGCTTCCCTCCGGCATGAGGCAGTTTATTGCCTTCAGGAACTCCCTGCCCAGTCCCAAAGGTGGGGGGGAAAGAGAGGGGCCAGGCAAAGTGACAGGGACAGTGGCTGAAGGCACCCATGGGGACAATTAAATAAAGGCAGAGGCAGGGGGAAGGAGCTGCTCCCAACCCCACTGCGGGATGGGACCAAGGGGTTCCCAGGCTGGTCTGGGGCTGGGAGGCAGTGCCAAGCTCCAGGGACTCCTGGTTGCCTCCCGCTGTCCCCCCAGCACCACAGCCCCTGGCCACCCTGGAAGAGGAGGATTCACTCCAGACCAGAACCCGCCAGCACCTCCCCATCAGGCTCTGGCGAGCTCTGGTTGAGCAAGGTGGAGCTGGGGGGCTCATGGGAGAGTAGGGGGTGCTCACACCACCAGTGACCCCTCACCCCACACTGGATGGGCTCTCAGCTCTGCCACCACCTCTCCCTCGAAGCTCGAGGTCCCTGGAGCCGGTGCAGTCGTGGGGTCGGGCGCCGAGCTGGGGGGTCCCGGCTCACGCTGAAAGGTGCGAGGGGTGCGGGGGAAGCAGCCGGACCCCTGGCAGAGACTGTCCCTTGTGTGAGCTCCAAGGGACAGGGACAGGGTCCAGCCAGCCCCAGGCTCCACAGGGACTGGTCCTCTCACAAGTGTTCACTGAGGAGGGAGGAAAGCACAGATCAGTCACAGAATCCCAGAATGGTTTGGGTTGGGAGGGACCTCAAAGCTCATCTCATTCCACCCCTGCCATGGGCAGGGACACCTTCCACTAGCCCAGGTTGCTCCAAGCCCTGTCCAACCTGGCCTTGGACA
>JAWMRA010000079.1:4166176-4180373 GCA_035584735.1 Pseudotriccus pelzelni | reverse complement strand
GACCCCCCCCCAGTCCCATCGCCCCCTCCGGACCCGCCGCCGCCGCTCGCCTTGGCCACGCCCCACTATTATTATGCAAATAAGGCTCCGGCCGCCGCCGCTCCCGATTGGCCGCGCGCCGCCGGCCCGCCTAGCGCTGCCTCGCATGGATTGGCCGCAGGAAGGTGACGTCACGGGGAAGAGGCAAAAAGGGGGCGGGGCCGAACCACGCAGCGCGCCCGCGCGGCGGGATCCTCCCCTCCCGACCAATCAGAAACGGGCGCGAGGACGAGGAAGTGCTGTGGGGAGGGCGGAGCCTTAAAGGGGTAACGGCACCGACTCACCATGGGCGACGCCTTAAAGGGGCAACGGCGCGACGGGGTCCCCCCGCCACCGGCCTCTCAACCTTGTCCCAGTGACCCCCAGTGACCTCCCAGTGCTCCCAGTAACCCCAGTGCCCACCTCAGAGCTTATCCAGAGACCCCAGTTACCCTTTTCCAGCAGCCCCAGTATCCCACGGGTGATCTCAGTGGTCCCAGCATCCACCTCTTGGGGTCCCAGTGGCCCTGAAGAATCTCCTCACCGCTCCCAGTGACCTCAGTGCCCACCAGGCAGGGGGTGCCCATGACACCAGTAGCCATCCCAAAGTCTCAGTGGACCCAGTACTCCCCCCACACGGCTCCCAGTTACCCCAGTACAGCACTAGTACTGTTCCCAGTCACTCCGTTACCTACACAAGAGGAAATTCCAGTCACCCCAAACTCAGCTGGGTATCCCTATGATGCCTGTAAGTCAGCCCAGAGTTCCAGTGATCCCAGTACTCCTCTCAAAGAGGGTCCCAGCAACCCCAGTACTACTCATACTGGTCCCAGTCACCCCAGTACCTACCCAAAACGGGGTCTCAGTTGCCCCAGTCTTCCCACACTACTTCCAGTGCCACCAGTATTCATCCAAGGGGTGGGATCCCATTCCTCCAGTAGCCAACCTAGAGTCCCAGTGACCCCAGTACTCCCCCCACACTGCTCCCAGTCACCCCAGTACTGCCCATAACAGTCCCAGACACCCCATTGCCCAGAAGGTCCCAGTTACCTCAGTATCCCCACATCACTCCCAGTGACCCCAGTACTCACCCAAGCAGGGGGTCCCCATGGCTTCACCCCAGCATCCCAGTGACCCCAGTACCCCCCACTGCTTCCAGTGCCCACCACCAACCAGCAGCGCACTCAGCCCCTGTACTGTCACCCCCGTAGTCTGACACACTCCATTTGGGTGCATACTGGGATACTGGGGTTACTGGGAGCAGTGTGGTGCTGCACTGGGTCACTACAACTCTGGGGTGACTACTGGCATCATAGGGACCCCCTGCTTGGGTAGGTACTGGGGTCACTGGGAGCAGTGTGGAGGTACTGGAGTGACTGGGAGCTCCCCTTGTGTGGGTAATGGGGTGACTGGGACCATTATGGGCTGTACTGGAATTACTGGTAGCAGTGTGGGGGGAGCACTGCAGTCACTGAGATTCTTACTGGTGTCCTGGGGACGTGCTGCTTGGGTGGGTACTGGGGTGACTGGGACTGTTGTGGGCAGTGCTAGGGCAGCTGGGAGCAGTATGGGGATACTGGGGTGACTGGGACCTCCCCTTGTGCAGGTACTGGGGTGACTGGGACCTCTCCTTGTGCAGGTACTGGGGTGACTGGGACCTCTCCTTGTGCAGGTACTGGGGTGACTGGGACCGTTATGAACCGTCCTGGGACCGGTGATTCAGGGCGGTGTGGTGGTTCTGGGGGTGACTGGACTGTTATGGGCAGTACTGGGGGTGACTGGGAATAACGTGGGGGTAATACTGGGGTCACTGAGATTGTTATGGGCAGTACTGGGATCACTGGGAGCAGTGTAGGGGTAGTGCTGGGGTCACTGGGAGAGGTGTGGGGGCAGCACTGGTGTGACTGGGAGCAGCGTGTGGGTACTGGTGTGACTGGGACCGTCACGGACAGCGCTGGTGTGACCGGCACAGCACTGGTCTAACTGGGAGCCCCCCTTCTCCCATCTCCCCTCCCCGCCCGCATCTCCCCCCAGCCCGTCCCCGCCCAGGAGGCGGCTCCCAGGAGGGGGTCACCGTCCCCCCCGGTCCCTCCCCGTCCCTCCCTCCGTCCCTGCCGCCCATCGGCTGCCGCCGGGCCGGTCCCGCGCTGTGTCGCGGCCGTCCCGGGCCATGGCGGAGCCCCCGCAGGGTGCGGGGCCGGCGCTGGCGCTGCGGGCTCGGCTCAGCTTCGCGTGCGGGCACTTCCTGAACGACGCGTGCTCGGCGCTGTGGTTCACCTACCTGCTGCCCTTCCTGCACGCCGTGCTGGGATACGGGCACGGCGCGGCCGGCGCGCTGCTCCTGGCCGGCCAGGCGGCCGACGGGCTCTGCACGCCCCTGCTCGGCTTCGAGGCCGACCGGGCCCGCGGCTGCGGCCGCTGCGGGAGGAGGAAGGGCTGGCACCTGGCCGGTGGGTGCGGGGGACGGGGGGGTCGGGGGGGACAAGGGGCGTGTGGCCCCTGCTGGGTGCAGAGGACGGGGCGGGGGACGGAAGGGAGCGGAGTGGGCTCGTGGCCCCAGGAGAATCGCCCTGGGTGGAGGGGGGTGAGCCGGGAAGCCTTTCTGGGGTGTCCGGTTTGGGAGACGTTCAGCAGAGCCTTTCTGGGGTACTCTCAGTGGAGGTGACTCAGTGGAATCTGTCTAGGATGCTCTAAGTGGAAAGGGATGGCCCCGGGGAAATGTTTCTGGAGTGCCCTGGGTGGAGATGGGTGGCCCTTGGGGGAGTATTTTTGGGGTGTGTTTGTTGGGGGACATCCAGGGGAGCCTTTCTCCAAGTGGAGAGTGGGGAGCCCGAGATGGAGAGAGGTGAGCCTTGGGGACCTTTGCTGGGGTGCCTTGAGTGGGGGACGCTCTACTGAGGTGCCCTGGGTGGAGAGGGGTGGCCCTGGGGAGCCTTTCTAGGGTGTCTGGGTTGAGGGACATGCAGGGTAGCCTTTCTGGGATGCTCTAAGTGGAAAGGAATGCCTCCAGGAGAACCTTTCTGGGGTGTCCAGGGTGGATGGGGGTGACCTGGGAAGCATTTCTGGTGTGTCTGTGTTGGGAGACATCCAGGGGAGCCTTTCTGGGATGCTCTGATTTGAAAGGAATGGCCCCAGGGGAGCCTTTTTGGGGTGCCCCGAGTGGAGGGTGTTGACCCTTGAGGGGCTTTGCTGGGGTGCCTTGGGTGGGGGAGACTCTACTGAGGTGCCCTGGGTGGTGAGAGGTGGCCCTAGGGGAGGCTTTCTGGGGTATCTGTGTTGGGGGAAATCCAGCAGAGCCTTTCTGAGATGCTCTAACTGGGAAGCAGTGGCCCCAGGGGAGCCTTTTTGGGGTGCCCTGGGCAAGTGGACTGAGGGTAGCTATCCAAGGTGCCCTGGCTGGAGATGGGTGACTCCAGAGGTGCCTTTCTGAGGTGTCTGAGTTGGGGGACACCTGAGGGATGCTCTAAGTGGAGAGGGATGGCCCTGGGGCAGCTCTCTGGGGTGCCTTGGGTGGAGATGGGTGGCCCAGGGCGTGTGTTTTGGGGTGTGTTTGTTGGGGGACAGCCAGGGGAGCCTTTCTGGGATGCTCTTGAGTGGAGAGGGATGGCCCAGAGGGAGTCTTTTGGGGGGGCTCTGAGTGGGGGTCACCTGAGGGAATCTTTCTGGGATCTCTGAGTGAAGAGGGATGGCCCTGGGGTGCTCTGTGGTGGAGGACACCCAGGGAGCCTTTCTGAGTTGGGGTGAGAGTCATGTGTTCAGCCCTTAGAACAAAACCAGGCCTGACAGTAAAAGTTGGGCTTGCCCAGGAGCTCAGGTGTTTCCTGGACAGCTCTCTGTGTCCCCAGGGATGTGCTGGGTGGGCATGACTGTGCTGGGTGGGCACCCCCCGGGCCGGCAGTGGGGGTCCAGCCCGTGGGATGCACAGGAGGCACCGGCTCACAGGAATCTCACAGGAATCACGGACGGGGGTCTTGGCTCACCTCGTGCCCTGGGGTCAAAAAATGCAACGGAGTGCAGGGGCTGGTGGGGACCCACATGTCGGGGTCCCTCTCTTAGGACACAGGGTGGCCTGGAGAGGTGTCCTTGGTCCCTCTCTTAGGGGACAGGGTGGCCTGGAGAGGTGTCCTTGGTCCCTCTCTTAGGGGACAGGGTGGCCTGGAGGGGCTCTTTGGTGCTGTGACCGGTGCAGGAGCCTGAGGACAGGGCAGTTGGTGGAAGGAATGGCCATGCTCAGTAACACAGGGCACTACCCGTGCAGAGGGAGGACGGTTGCAGTGTGGGTCCTCTTATCTTGATCCCAAATTTATCTTGACCAACCGCTTCGTGCAACCCAACGGGCAGCCCGATAAGGCGGCCGAGCTCCCTGGAGTTCGCCTGGGGAGTCAGGGAGGGTATTGGGGGAGCAGCTTCACCCCTGCCCCGGTGGCCCCAGATTAAGGGAAGTGGCCGGAGCTGTGCCCCCACCCCCCTCCAGTTGGCTGCTGCCCAGCGAGCACAGAGGGAAGTCCTGACTCAGGCCCTGCAGGGGGGCCACCCTCAGCACCCCAATCCTGGGAGCAGGGCAGGCTGGAGCAGGGATGGAAACGGAAAGCAGGGATGGAGTCTGGAGCAGGGATGGAGCTGTTTCCCAGGTCAGAGCGTGGGTTATTCCCACGGTGGGAGCTCCATCCGCCTCGGCCGCCCGTGGGGTGACCGGCGGTGCCGGCAAAGCCGCCGGGGCCGCCCGGCTGCCTCGGTCACGCTGCGGCGGGGATGTTGTGTGGGAGCGGGGGTGTCTCGTCCGGTGGCAAACCCGTGCTGAGATCAGAGGAAACGTTGTGCAACCGCAGCCTCGGGGCGGGGGAGACACCACGAGTTGCTATCGGTGGCATCTCCCCGCCGCGGCCGCGGTGCGGGGTGTCCCCGCCGGCGGTCCCCGCGGTCCCCGCCTGCTCGGCCGCTCTGTTGTGGGGTCCGGCTTCCTGCCGCAGGTGTCCCTGCCCGGCATTCCCGTGATCCTGCCGCGGGGCCGGAGATGAGAGCCCAGCACTCTGCCTGCCTTCAGGGATGGGCAGGGTGGTCTTGTGGGGCTCCCGCGGCCCCTGCTGGGAGAGGAGTGGGCTCTGCGTGTCGCAGGGGGCCACAAAGAGGAGGGGGTGACACTCCTGTGTGTGTGTGCTGGGGGCAGTGGCTCGTGGGTGGGCACAGGGGCGGCCGTGGAAGCTGCAGCAGCTCAGGGACCCACAGCTCCTGCCCCAGTGCTCCCCTGGGAGCACGGGCATGGCCCAGCCAGCCCTCGGGGGGCTGCAGAGCCTGACCCTGCAGGGCCCTGGAACCCCCCATCGCCCAGCTGAGCTCGGTTAAAACCAACAGCCCCATCCAAGGGCTGGGCCGGTTTGAATCTTCTTGAACCTTCCTGTGCCTTGTCTGGGGCAGAGGCACCACTTGTGCCCGAGTCCCCCACCCCTTTGGGAGCTCCTGCAGCACCAAAGCTGGCTGTGAGCACCCAGCTGCCCCCCCGGGCCCTCCTGGGGTGGATGGAGCTGGGCTGGGATTGTCGCTGCTGCCCCTGGCACAAGGAAAACAGCTTCACCCGGCCGTGCATTGCTGTGTGGGAGTGAGGAGGAGGGACTGCTCTTCATGGGTGAGAGGAACAGGCATCACTTGTGAGAAACAGGAGGGTCTTGCAAAGTCCCTTGGAGAGGGGACCTTGGGGACCTGGCAAAGTGGCTGCAGCTTTCCCTCAGCTGTAGGAACAGGTTCCCATGGCCCTTCAGCAGCACCCAGTGTGGCCAGGGACACGTGGGACAGGGCACGGGGCTGGCTCTGCATTGGGGTCTGGGGGGTCATGGAGCCACTTGGCAGACAAGCTCCATACCTTTGGGAAGGGGAGGGAGAGGCCAGGCCACCTGCCTGCCCCACTCAGGGTCCCCACACAGAGTCCCCACATGGCGTCCCCACGCAGCGTCCCTGCGCTGTCCCGCTGCAGCAGCAGGAGGAGCCTGGCTCTGCTGTCCCTGACTCAGCAGGGCCTTCCCATGGCTCAGAGCTCCCCGTGGCTCAGCGTCACCCGTCACACCGTGGGTGACATCCGTGAGTGTGGCTCTCTGTGCCACCCCCAGGGGAGAGGGGACACGGGGACAGCCGGGATGTCTGTGCCTGTGGGACAGCCGGAGCCTTCCTGGCCTTGGGGGCCATATCACCACGGACAGGCAGCAGGGAGGGGTGTCCCTGGGCTGGTTATCTGCTCCTGAGGACACTCTTGGTGGCTGTAGGTGTGACAGTGTGGGACTGTCCTGGTGTTCTGAGGGGATGGATCAGTGCTGGGGAGAGACCTTGACTGAGGAGTGACTGTCTGTGCTGGGTGTGACGGAAAAATATTCCCTGTGCAGGATTGAAGGGGTGTCTGGGGCTCCAGGTGTGTCACCTCGCTGGGGAAAGGGGCCTACCTCCCTCTCTAGCTCTGGGTTAGAACCTGTCCTGGGGAGGGACAGCGTCACTCTGGCCGTGTCTGAGCCACTGGATGTGCAGCCTCTCACTGCTCCGCTCTCTCCTCAGGCACCACCTGCGTCCTCGTGTCCTTCCCCTTCGTGTTCAGCCCCTGCCTGGCCTGCAGGGAGGGCACTCCACAGTGGGCAGCCTTCATCTACTACCTCCCCTTCATCGTCATCTTCCAGTTTGGCTGGGCGGCCACGCAGGTGTCCCACCTGGCCCTCATCCCCGAGCTGGTGAGCAGTGACCATGAGAAGGTGGAGCTCACGGCTTTCAGGTGAGCACAGACACACCTGGGGGTCCTCTGGGTGTGGGGCAGCTGCCCTGCCCACCCCAGGTCCCATTGCCGTGTGACAGGAGGTCCCTGGGTGCTGTGGCACATCAGAGTCCTCAGCGTGGGAGGAGCAGGGCTGGGCCTCGTGGGGGTCCTGTGGGATGTGCCAAGGGACACTGGTGTCCTGGGTCAGTGGCTCAAACCCTTTGGTGCCAGGAGGGACTGTCTTGATGCTGGGGATGTTGATGACACAGCCCCTGGGACATGTCTTTGGGACTGATGCTCACAGGGCAGGGACTGTGCCCCCCTGGATGCCCCTGGGGAGAGCTGGGCATGGCTGTGGCCCCTGATGCAGAGATGGGATGTCCCCAGGGCCAGGTGGGCAATGCTCCCTGCATGGAACCCCTCCTCAGGCAGGATCAGGATGTGGGATGAGCTGTTTGTCCCACAGGGTGAACAGGGAGGCTGTGGGGCAGCACTGGGATAACCCCGGGGTCCAGCTCTGGGGGCACCAGGTCAGGCAGCTCCTGACATCCTCAAGGCAGAGGTGGGCTGTGGCTGGAAGGTGACAGGCTGACCCAGAGGGATCTTGGTTTCCTCCCAGTCGTGCCCTGAGGGTTGGACTGGGCATGCTGGGAGTGGCACCAGTAAGGCTGGCAGGTGCTTCGTGCCCTTGGAGGTGTCACCTCAGCCACAACACCCCAGTGCAGAGACTGCAGCACAGCAGTGGGCTGAGATGTCCTGCTGTACTGGCCCTCCACATCCCCCTGAGGTTCCCTTGCCCCTCAGGTACGCCTTCACCGTCATGGCCAACATCACTGTGTACGGCCTGACCTGGCTCCTGCTCAACTTCCAGACGGACCAGCCCGACCACATGGAGCACCTGGGCCCCCAGGACGTCCCTGTGTTTCGGGTGAGTGGCAGGGCACAGTCCTTGGGGTTCCCTCTCAGCTGGGGAGGTGAGAGGGGGTGAGCGGGCAGTGCCCTCACCTCCCCAGCTACACTGGGCAAGGGCCACATTGAGCCCTCCCTGGGGTTTTGGGAGCCCCTCCTTACCCTCCAGACTGCTGGGGGGCTGATGATGGGCTGCCCCTCCCCACTGTGCTCACCTCCTCTGCCCCACCAGAACCTGGCCCTCATCGTGGTGGGGCTGGGGGCCGTGTCCTCCCTCATCTTCCACCTGGGCACCAAGGAGAAGCCGTACCCGCCGGCGGTGCTGCCAGAGCTGGACGAGACCAGCCCCCTGCTGCACAAGGAGCCCCTGAGGCCACTGCGCCCGCTGATGCTCTGGAAGCACTGGCTGCTGGAGCCCTCCTTCTACCAGGTACGGCTGGGCAGGGCTCACCTGTCCCAGGGGGCTGCCTGCCTGGGCACTGTGGATGTGCCCAGGGATGAGTGAGGGTGGAGGGAGGGGCTGTACTGGGCACCCAGCTGTGCCCCTCTGGGTGGGCACAGTTGTGTGACAGTGGGGCAGGTGCCTCCCCAGGGGCTGAGCAGGGCTGCCCTGTCCCTGTCCCCTCACAGGTGGCAGTGCTCTACATGGCCACCCGCCTCATCGTCAACCTGTCCCAGACCTACATCGCCATGTACTTGACCAACTCACTGCTGCTCTCCAAGGTGGGCACAGGGCAGGTCCAGGGGTGCGTGGGCAGGGTCCTGGTGCCCAGAGATCATCTCCTCCCTGTCCCTTGCAGAAGTACATCGCCACCATCCCCCTGGTCATGTACGTCAGTGGGTTCCTCTCCTCCTTCCTCATGAAGCCTGTGAACAAGTGGATCGGTCGGAATGTGAGTCTGGGGGCACCGGAGAGGTTGGAGTTATACCCCAGGAGGGGCCAGAACCTGACTGTGGGCAGAGCACCCAGCACATCTGAGCTGGAGAGCAGGGACCCCTCATGTACACTCTGCCCAGGGGGGTTCCCACTGCACTGTGGGTCCCACTGGAACTGGGGTGGTGGGCAGGTGTGGGGATGAGGGCCTGTCCTGCACATCCTGGGGCTGGAGAAGGTGATGGTGATTCAGAACCACCCTGTGCTGTGCAGCCCTGACCAGGCTGGAGAGCCCTGTGGTGCCTGAGATGGGGGCAGGGGTCTGGCTGCACCGCTCTGGGTGGGCACAGGGTCTGCAGTGCCACCAGGAGGGAACTGCTCCCCCCAGCGTGTCCCCTCCATGCTGTTGGGTGCCAGTGAAGTGTCCCCTGCGCTCATGGACACCCTGCCCACAGCTCTCCCCGGGGCTCAGCTCTCTGGCTGCAGAACAGCCCAGACCATGACAAGGTGGTGCTCTTGGGGGCTCCTCGTTTAAATCCAGCTGGGACAGAGCCAGGGGCTGTCCCTCGTCGGTCCTGGGTAGTGCTGGCCCCTGTGCCCTCTCTGCTTGCCCCTGGTGCCAAGCTGGTGTCTGAACTCGCCCTTCTCCCTCTCCCCCTCCCTGTCCCAGCTGACCTACTTCGTGGGCATCCTGGTGGTCCTGGCCTTTGCCTCCTGGGTGGCCCTGGCCAGGCCGATTGGAGCCGAGATCTACGGAGCGGCCGTGCTGCTGGGGGCTGGCTCTGCCACCATCCTGGTCACCTCCCTGTCCATGACAGCGGATCTCATCGGCACCAACACGGTACGGCCGCCCCTGCCGGGGATGGTCCGGGGATGGCAGCAGCGAGCCCGTGCCTGGGCTGTGCTGCAGTGTGGGCTCTGCCCATGAGAGGGCACAAGGCTCTGGCTGCTGCTGGTGCCTGCAGGGTTGTGTGGCTCAGCTCAGCTCAGCTCAGCACGGCACCTGAGGAGGTTCCCTCTCCTCCTGCAGCACAGCAGCGCGTTCGTCTATGGTGCCATGAGCTTCACGGACAAGATGGCCAATGGCCTGGCTGTGATGCTGATCCAGAACCTGCACCCCTGCCCGTGAGTGTCTCTGTGGGGCAGGGATCGCCCCATTGCCTGGGCAAACATCCCAGGGCTGGAGCAACAGGCACGGGTGGGAACCAGCTCTGATTTTTAGAATCACAGGATGGTTTGGCTTGGAAAGGATTTTAGAGCTCATCTTGTTCCACTCCCTGCCATGGGCAGGGACACCTTTCACTACCCCAGGTTGCTCCAAGCCCCGTCCAACCTGGCCTTGGACACTTCCAGGGATCCAGGGGCAGCCACAGCTGCTCTGGGCAACCTGTGCCAGGGCCTCACCACCCTCCCAGCCAAGAATTCCTTCCCTGTCTGCCATCTAACCCTGCCCTCTGGCAGTGGGAAGCCATTCCTGTTTGTCCTGTCCTTCCAGACCCTTGCCCAAAGTCCCTCTCCAGCTCTCTTGGAGAGAGTACCAGAAGTACCTGAAGGTCTAAGGTCTCTCTGGAGCCTTCTTCAGTTCTGATTTGTCCTAAACCCTTCCTCACATTCCCTCCTGGCCCTGGACAAGAGCCCAAGCTGTGCTCTGGGGATCTCAGTGTCTGCATTGGCACCTTCTCTCCTTTCCCTCGCATCCCAGCGTGAGCCAGTCCTGTCCCCCAGCCACATCCCTGCCTGTCCCCACAGGACTGAGCTGTGCTGCCCCGCCTGCGTCGGCTTCTACCGCTGGGTGATGGTGCTGGTGACCGGCGGCATCGCCGTGGCCGCCGTGGCCACGCTCTGCTGCATCATGGTGTGGCCCATCCGCGTCCGCTACCGTGAGTGGGGCCAGGGGCTCGGGGGGCCCACGCAGGGCTGGGGGCACAGGGAGCCCCGTGGCCAGTGCCAGCCTGGGCTAACGCTGAAGTATCTGGGGCCTGGAGAGGCAGTGGGAGCAGCTCTGTGTGCTGGCAGCAAATGTGGGAGACATTTGGGGAGAGGGGGGGTTGGAGTGACCTTTTCCAGGCTAGGGACCCCAGCAGGTGCTGCTTCCAGCTGGGTGCCAGTGCCTTGCTCTGGGGTGGGGGGACAGGACGGACCCCTTGTGCTGCTTGGGGATGTGCCGGGTGAGGCCCCCAGTACCAGTGGCAGGAGAGTTCAGGGGCCAGGTCAGCATGTGGCAGGTCACACTGTGCTGCTGTGGCTCCTGACCTGTCCCTTCCTCCCTTCCCTACAGGTGCTGTCGGGCTGTGGGGGCTGAACAGAGCTGGGACCCCCGACGATGGGACTGAGAGCACTGAGGGAGGGGGCCAGAGCGGCACCGTCAACTGAGCCCTGGGGCCATGTCCTCAGGGCCACGTCCTCGGCCACCGTGTCCTCAGGGCCACGTCCTCGGCTACCGCATCCTTAGGGTCATGTCCTCAGCCACCACATCCTCGGCCACCGCGGTGCCACACTCCGAAGATCCTCGACGCTGGGGGACACCGGGCTCTGGGGAGGGGAGTGACTGACCCCCGCCCTGTCTCCTTGCACTGGACTCGTGTCCCCACAGCCTGTCCCCCCGGGCCGATGAAGGATGTCCCTGGTGAGGGTGTCACCGGTGCGGGACGTCGCCGGCCACCTGCACACCGAACACTGGAAGGGCCCGGGCTGGGCCGGGACAGCCCCAGCTCGCGCGAGGGAGGGCCCGCCCGGAGTTTTAATCCTGCTTTTGTATGGTCAGTACGTACAAACTGCACTTTATAAAGGAGGAGGAAAAGGAGAGGAAAACTCCACAACAGCAGCGCCGACGGCCCTGGGTCCCGGGGGTGGGGCAGGAGCGGGTTTGGGGTCTGGGGGTTCCCAGCGCTGGTCCCGCGGGGGGTGCAACATGGCCGCCCTCAACAAACATGGCGGCGCGCCCGTACACAAAATGGCGGCCGCGGAGCGGCGCTGGAGACACAGGATTGGCTCGTGTGCCGCTGTCCCGCCCCCGGGGCAGAGCAACCAATCAAGGCGGGCCTTGGGGCGACGGGGGCGGGGCGTGGGTGGCAGTGTGTGAGAGTGTGTGTGCGCGTGCGCACATGCGTGTGTTCATGTGTTGTGCACGTGTGTGCACATGTGTGTGCCAGTACCTGTGTGTGTATGTTTGTGCACATGTGTGTGCCCATATATGTGTTCACGTGCCCACACGTGTGTGCAGGCATGTGCTGTGTGTGCACACTGCGAGCAGGGGCTGGGGGAGGGGCCCGTGCACAGACCCGTGGGATGGTTTGTGTTTTTCCACCCCCTGCCATGGGCAGGGACACCTTCCACTACCCCAGGTTGCTCCAAGCCCCGTCCAACCTGGCCTTGGACACTTGCAGGGATCCAGGAGCAGCCACAGCTGCTCTGGGCAACCTGTGCCAGGGCCTTCCCACCCTCACAGCCAGGAATTCCTGCCCAATATCCCATCTCTCCCTGCCCTCTGGCAGTGGGAAGCCATTCCCTGTGTCCTGTTCCTCCATCCCTTGTCCCCAGTCCCTCTCCAGCTCTCCTGAAGCCCCTTTAGGCTCCAGAAGGGGCTCTCAGGTCTCCCTGGATCCTTCTCTTCTCCAGGGGAACTCTCCCAGCCTGGCTCCAGAGCAGAGGGATCCAGCCCTGGGAGCAGCTCCGAGGCCTCTCCTGGACTTGCTCCAACACATCCCCCTCTCTGTGGTGCTCGGGGCCCCAGAGCTGGATGCAGAACTGCAGGTGGGGACTCAGGAGGGCAGAGGAGAGGCAGAATCACCTCCCCTGATGTGCTGCTCGGGTCTCTTGGTGCAGCCCAGGGCATTGTTGGTCACCCTGAATCCTTCCACCAACACCCTCCACCCCTTCTCTTTAGGTCTGTTCTCCCTCCCTTCTCCACCCAGCCCCTGTCCGTGCCTGGCATTGCCCTGTCCCAGCTGCAGGACCTTCCCCTTGACCTCCTGGAAGGTTTTGGGCAACAAGCAGGACTGAAACCGAGTTGTGGCTTCCCCTGATTGCCCCAAAGCCCTTCAGCACCTCCAGAGGGGGAGACACAGACCCAGAGGGCTTTTTCTTCTTCCACTTCACCGGCGCTGCTGACGGGGAGAAACGGGAATCCTTAATGTGCTGATCCTGGAGGAAGCCAGGAGGATTTCTTCCCCCTGCTCAGCACTTTTTGTGCTCAGTCCAACCCCTCTGGCCTTGCTGACACAAGCAGGTTCTCAGCGGGGCTTTGTGCTGCTGGCACTGCTGGGGTGGCTTTGGGGCAGCTCCGTCTCTGCCTGGGAAGCTCTCTTGGAGCTTCCTGGGGCGTTGCTGAGGGGTTGGAGGAAGGAAAAAGACACATTTTTGGGTGAATTCAGAGTGTGGGAGTGTGTTTATTGTGCATAGGAAAGTTCTCTGTGCAGCAAAACTTGGCTGACGTCCGTGCAGAGTTGAATCCCAGAATGGTTTGGGTTGGAAGGGACTTTCAGGATCACCCCATTCCACCTCCTGCCAGGGGCAGGGACACCTTCCCCTCTCCCGGGTTGTTCCAAAGCTGTCCTAAATACTGGAGTGTTGGATTAACCCCCCCTGATTTCTGTTTGGTTTAATCTCTATTTAAGCTCAGTTTGTCCCACCCAGCAGAGTTTTCTCCATCTTCTTCCCTTCTAAACTGAACTTGTCTCACAACCAGCTGAGAAAATGAGGCTCATCCCCACGTGCCCAACCCAGCTCTTCACCTGCAGTGGGCAAGTCCCCATCCCACCCTAACCCAGCCAAGGGAGGGCTCTGAAAACCACCCCTTTTAATGGAATTTAGCCCTGGAGACCCTCTCGAGAGCCACTTTTCTCTCTTCATCTCCAGGAGCAGGACCAGGGGTGCTTATGTTTGCAGAAATGCTTCATTAGCCACTGGAAATTTAATTCCAAGTGAAGTGCAGGCTGCATTCCAGGCGTTTCCCTCTGGCCTGGAAGGATCAGCGTGTTGTGGGACCAGATGGCAGTTCAGAAATGCTGGGGGGGGATCTCTTGGAGTCATTTGGCCAAAATCCATGAGGTTCTTGCCTACCTGGAATCCTGCTGCTGCTTTGACTTCACTTGGCAGCCTAACTTGCTCCTCTTTGGCAGCTGAAAAGGAGCTTTTGGAGTTTAAAAAAGCAAATTTGAATCGTTTAATGTCCTGGGGAACAAAGTCAGGAGAGGAGGATGAAAGAACGTTGGAGGTGCAAACTGGGACTTTCACTCAAGACACGTTTTCTGGGATGAGTGTCTGTGTTCCTTTGGAGCTGTTTCTTCCCAAATCCCTGTTTTTCTTGGCTGGAACAGCAGTAAATGTAGCACAGCTTGATTTACTGTAACAGCAAATGAGTTCACCATCCAAGGGTTTATTGTTGTTTTTAATTTGGTGGAGTGATAATCAACTGGAATTCCCAAGGGAATGTGCCCTTCTAGATGCCCTGGTCTGGGTTAGCAAATAATCCTGGAGTCAGCTTTGGCCCTGAGTGGGGACAAAGTGTGCTACAGCACCTGGATATTGTGGAAAAATGGGATAAATTGGATAATGTAAAAAGAGCTCTGACACGGAGCCAGGCTGGGAGGGCTCACCTGGAGAAGAGAAGGATCCAGGGAGAGCTGAGAGCCCCTTGCAGGGCCTAAAGGGGCTCCAGGAGAGCT
>JAWMRA010000079.1:4151950-4166076 GCA_035584735.1 Pseudotriccus pelzelni | reverse complement strand
TTCCCCCAGAGGGTGGCTGGCACTGAACAGGCTCCCCAGGGCAGTGGGCACAGCCCCAAGGCTGACAGAGCTCAAGGAGCATTTGGACAACGCTCTCAGGGACAGAGTGGGATTGTTGGGGTGCCCCGTGCAGGACCAGGGGTTGGACTGGATGATCCTGGTGGGTCCCTTCCAGCTCAGCACATTCTGTGACTCTGTGACTGTGCCTGGATTGCAGGGCAAGAGGAGCCTTAGAATGAACTCAGGTGAGTGACATCTGCAGTCTCTGAGCCTCGAGGGCTTCTTGGTGCCCTCCTGGGAGGGACAGCAGCGCCGTTCCCTTGGAGTGGCCTCTGGAGCCGTTGGAGTCGGCAGGGCTCTCCTGGGCACGGTGCGGGGTCAGTAGGGCTGTTTCTGGCTCTGAGTGGGAGAGCCCTGTGGTGCTGCAGGAACAGCGTGTAAATAAATAAGGGAGAGCCTCGGGATCCTTCCTGGGGGAGGCACAGCCGGGCTCTGAGGTGATGAAACAGCAAGCTGTAAACAAACAGCTCTCTCCACACTGCCAGGGACTGCTGCAGCTAAACATAACCCCAGGGGCTGGGCCTGCCTGGCTGCTGCCACGCTGGGCTCCAGTGGCGTTACAAAGGTGAAATTCCTCACTCTGCGTCAGCCAGGGCTCGCCTGGGAGCGCTGATGGTCTCCCTGGGCTCAAACCTGCCCGTCCTGGGAGTGGGAGCACGGTGCTGAGCAGTCCGGTCAGGCTGACCCCGCTGCTGGCCTTCCCAACACCCATCCAAAGAGGATCCTGCTGGCCAGCCTCTCCCACTCCATTCCAGCAGCACTGGAGTCTCAGTGGAGACAAACTGTACTCCTGGTATTTCTCCCTGTGGCGTGTGGGAGGAGGTGTGCAACAAAGGGGAATTTTGGTGACCCGTCTGCACCCTGTAATAGGGGAAGGAAATGGCAGGGTACAGCTGCTCCAGGCAGGAAGGTTCCTGAACACGTGGTACATTAATACACACTTCTGTTTCTCAGACAGGGAGAAGCTCCAGAAGCCTAATGTAAGAAATGGTTTGCTTAGTCATGCTGCTTAGAGGTTTACTGAAGTTGTGTTATTGTGACAGTCTTGTCTTTTGATGGCTGTGTCATGAGTAATACATGAGATGGGGTTTTATGAGTATCAACTCTCTGAGGTGTCTTTAATGTTGCTTTTTGAATGAGGCTGAGCCCGAGGCCCTGATTCCTTGTGGCTGCTTAATGACTCAGTTGTGTGTGATTGGGAGAATACACGATGTGCTGGGGCAGTGTCATCAGGAAATTATTCACATACAGCCTTGCTCCAGAGCGCTGGGCTGGATGCTTTAGTAATTAGCAGAAATGTAATGGACATTTGTGTTCACTCTTCTTCCTGTTGAGGCTATCAAATATGTCTGGAACAGGCTGCTTTTCTTTTTTGATATTGACAGAAACATGAAGTGATCGCTTTTAAATCTCTCTTAGAAGTGTTTTAATCCCTAGTGGAAGCAGAGGATGTTGCTTTGCTGTTGCAAGACTTAGGGTGAGTAGCTGATGCATGACTGGAAAGCAGCATGTCACTGCCGCTGAGCTAAACTCCTGTCACTTAAAGAAATCACTGCTGTGATAGGGTTAAAACCAAATGTGCTGCTTGACCAGGCATTTTGAGGTCTGTCTCTCCCAGGACAACGCAGGGCCTGCTGGAGAGCAGCCTGCGGTGGAACTGGCGAGGTCGCGGCTGAGCAGGCAAAAGCAAACCCGTTCTCCTGTTTGTTTTCCCTCTGCAGGGCGGACTCTGCATCCCACATGAACTACGATAATCCTCCTCCGTACCCCGGCCCGGGCCCGACCGCCCCGTACCCACCCTATGCACAGCAGCCGGGTGGTCCCCCCGGCCCCTACCCTGGGTATCCCCCCGGGCCGACCGGGCCCTACCAGCCAGGCCAGCCAGGTTACCAAGGATACCCCCAGTACGGATGGCAAAATGCACCTCCGCCTCCGGGACCGGTGTACGCCGACGGGCCTAAAAACACAGGTATGTTTGTCTCCTTGCGCGAGGACACGCTGACCTTGGAGCAGCGTGGTCACCAGTGCCTGGCCCTAACCAGGCTGGGGGGGGATGGAGAAACTTGTTTGTGGCAGTGATTTTGTTTACAGCTTGTTTTGGTTTGAAGCAGTGGTTTTGTTTGCAGCCTGTTTTCCTGCTTTTGTTTTGCCTTCGCGTCCCCAGCAGTTCTCTGGTTGTTGGAAGGTGCTGCTGAACGTCCTTAATGCTGGTCCCGAAGGGAATCCTCATGCTGAGGTTGTTACATGGGCTTTCTGCTGGATTTAGGTTTGTCACAAGTCTCACTCCACCTGTCTCTTGGCTGATAAGTTTCAACCAAGGGCTGCACAGTTAAAGCTCTTAATATTCAGATGTACAGCTCCTGCTGAATTAATGGGCATCGGTTTTCTTCAGCCCATCGGTCTCTGTCCAAGTGATCTAATCGTTCCTGGGCTTTCTGGTTGGTTTTTTTTCTGAAGCTGTTATCGTTCTGTGGAAAAAGCCAGATTTCTGGGGAAGGGAAGGGAAGGAGGATGATGTACCTTCCCTTGGCAGCTGGCTGGTCCATCTGCGTGCCACGTCCCCTCAGTATGGCATGTCGGTGTGCTCTGGCACCCACAGCTCTCGTGGGGCTCACTGCAGTGCTTGCAGCAGGCTCCACTTGTCAGAGGAGGGCTGAGAAGATGATTAAGAGACTGGGGCTTCTCCTCCTTTATACAAGGGGAAGCTGAGAGAGGTGGGACTGTTCAGGGAGTGTGAACAGTGGTGTGGGTCTATCGGGAGTGCCCAAATTTAAGCCGTGAACAATTGGTGCGAGTGAATAAGAACCTGAATTGAGTGTAAATGTTGAGTTCACCTTTCTCTGTAACAGAGTGAAAAATCTGCCTCGGTAAGAGGCAGCAGCATGGTGCTGCTTCCCACCACTTCCACCACATGAGCTCCAAGTGTAATCAGGGTTTTCCCTGGGAACTGCACATGGTTTTGGGGTGGCTAAGAGACATTGCTCAGTACTGGGCAGGGGAAAAACCTCGTAGTCTTCCATGTTGAACATCTTTGGTAAGTGCCGGTATTGCTGTGCTGCTATAGCCACAAAAAGGGCAGAAGCTGAAGGGAGACTCGGATTGTTGCCTTGGACAGTCTGACTTTGAGCCAGGTCTGCTGCCTTGGAGGCTTGAAGGATCTCATCTCAAACTGGATCAGGGAACTGATGACACGGAACGTCCTCTGCTCTGCCCTCAAACCTGTGGACCAGCACAGGCTGGGAAATGGGAGAGGAGAAGTAGCCGGGTGTTTGAGTGTGTCTTTGCCTGAGAGCCCAGGCTTGTGCTGCAGGAGGGATGGTTTTGTTGTTAAACCTGAGCAAACACAACTGCAGTTCTGCAGAAACAGTACACTAACCCACAAACCAAAGATCTTCTGGCAAGTCTTGGCCTTGAACTGCTTTCCTGTAGCCATGGGTGGTCTCTGAACCCACGTTGGGAGCCTCTAATTCGCACTGCTTTTGCTGAAGTGGATTTATAAAAGTCATGGAATTATAGAATTGTTTGGGTTGGAAGGGACTTACAGCTCATCTTGTTCCATCCCCCTGCCATGGACAGGGGCACCTTCCACTATCCCAGGTTGCTCCAAGCCCCATCCAACCTGGCCTTGGACACTTCCACGAATCTAGGGGCAGCCACAGTTCTCTGGGCAACCTGTGCCAGGGCCTCCCCACCCTCACAGGGAAGAATTTCTTCCCAGTGTCCCATCTAACCCTGCCCTCTGGCAGTGGGAAGCCATTCCCTGTGCCCTGTTCCTCCATCCCTTGTCCCCAGTCCCTCTCCAGCTCTCCTGGAGCCCCTTCAGGCCCTGCAAGGGGCTCTCAGCTCTCCCTGGATCCTTCTCTTCTCCAGGTGAACCCCCCCAGCTCTCCCAACCTGGCTCTGTGGCTCGGGGGCTCCAGGGCCCCTCTGCACACACAGGTCCCTGTGCTGAGTGGACACCCCAGGGGTGGGTCTGTCTCGGAAGGATGGGGGGTGGCATGGGGGGGTGTTGGTGTGTGCGCACCAGGACATGGTGTGGGTGTGAGTGGAGGGTGAGTGGAGGGGGCTGGGGGGGTGTTTTAGGGCGTGACAGACCCTGACAGCTGGTGACACACCGTGTGTGGGGCACAGAGCGGGAACCTGGGGGATGAAAGGGGGGCGTGGGGTGCAGCCCCCCGGCCACGCTGTCACCTGCATCGGGCTGTCCCTGGTTTATGGTTTATGGCTGTTCCGCAGCCGCCCGGGGCTGTGGGAAGGGCGTTTCCAGCTTCGGTCCAGAGAGCAGCAGCTGAACCGGGCTGGGTCCCGTGGCCTTGGCATCTGCCCCAGTGCCCGAGGGGGGTGAGGGCCCGGCTCTGCTTGGCCTCGCTCCCATCCCCACTTTCCTCTGGGGGTCGCACCGCAGAGACGCCCGGGGTGAGGGGCAGCCCTGCCCCGCAGCACTGCCTGGGGCTGGGGGCCGGGGGGCGGGCACCGGCCGGGCAATGCTGTGGAGTGCCACAGGGCTGTGGGGTGTTCACAGAAAGGGAGTGCAGGCTGTGCTGCTCCCGCTGTCAGCACTGCCTGGGAGGGGGATGCATTTGCAGCTCGTTTTGGGGGCAGCTGAGACCCTCCCTACACACACCCTCCCCCCCAGGGCTGCGTCAGAGGTGCCTGCGGAGCTCCCACCCACGGGGTCCCCACTCGGGCCAGTGCAGGGGGAAGACAGGGGACAGACAGGGGGGACGGAACAACCGGGAGACACCGGACAGCCTGTGGACGTGGACAGCCAGCCCTGGGGATGCTCCCACCCCCTCCCCGGCCGGGGTCCTGCCCCGTGCCGCTCCCTGGCCGGGGCACCCCCGGGGTGGGCACAGCTCCAGCTGCGGGGAAAGAGCCCCCAGTGCCCCTTCCCACCGCCCCGGCTGCCCGTGGAGGTCCCACCCACTGCCGGGGGGCTCCCGTGCACAACCCCTCGGTGCGCGGGGCAGCGGGCAGGGCGGTGGGGCAAGTCCCGCAGCCCCCCGGGAGCCCCGCGGTGTCCGGGCTGGGGCTGCCCTGGCCGCTCCCACCGAACCTGCCGCGGCCGCCCGGCCCCGCCCGCTGCCCTTCCTCGGGAGGAGGAGGAGGAGGAGGAGAAGAAGAAGGAGAAGGAGGTGGCAGCGGCCGCGGAGCGGGAACGGAGCTGGAAGGAGCGGCACAGCCCCGACGGGACGGGACGGGGCGGGACGGGGATCCCGGTAGTGCCCACCGGCAGGTACCGAGCGGGGCGCGCACGGGGTGGCCGGGACGGGGCTCTGGGGCCGCGCGCGGGTCCGGGACCGGAGCCACCTCCCCGTTGCCTCCGGAGCCAGCCCGGCCACACACCCCCCGCACCCAGCACCGGCCGTGGCCCAGGGCCGGCATCCCCTGCGCCGAGGGTCGCAAACCCCCGGCACCTCCCGGTCCAGGTGTCACCTCCCCTCAGCAGCTCCCGGTCCGGGGGTCACCAGCCCAGTCACCCGCGGTCCCCGCTGCCCACGGGGGTCGCAGCCCGCACATGCGACCGGGTGGGCTCTGCTGTCGCGGTCCCAGCAGGGCCTGAGCGCCGGCCCCGTGTCCTCCCCGGCGGAGGGACAAGCCGGTGACACTGAGAGCTGCCGCGCTGCAGAGACGGACCGTCCCCACAACCTGCCCCCTCTCCCCCAGCCGTCGGGCCCGTCCCTCATGCCGGGGAAGCTGAGGCGCAGCGTCCGGGGAGTGCTGGGGGAGAAGCAGTGGCAGAGCCTGGAGGAGACGGGGAGCGCCCGGCTGGGGCAGGCCAAGCTCGCCAGGTGGGTGCTGCGCCTCACAGGGTGTACCTGCACCCCCCAGCCCCACCTCCTGCCGGGGCTGCAACCCCGCGGTCACCCCCACCCGCTGTTCCCTTCCAGATCCAGGACTTATGACCCCTCCTGCAAGGACACAGAGCAGGCGGCCACAGGCGGGCAGGGACCCCCATCCCCCGCGGTGAGTCTCGGGGTGCCCGGGCCGAGGAGGGGAACCCCAACCCCGGCCCCAGTGCCGTGGCCCCGGCCCGATGCTCTCTGAGCAGAGGTGGTGACAGAGCAGGAGGGCTCTGGGATGCCCCTGAGCAGCCCCTCCACCCCGACCTGCCGCAGCTGAGCAAGCGGGACAGCAGCTACCGCCGGGCCTTCGGGGAGCTCGCCGAGAGGGACGCGCTGCTGGGCTGCTTCTCGTGCGCCTGGCAGAGAGAGATGCCCTACCACGGCCGCCTCTACGTGTCCTCCCGACACATCTTCTTCCACTCCAACCTCCTGCTCAAGGACATCAAGGTGGGCTGGGTTTGGGTGCGGGGCTGTGGCGGTGTCACGGGTGGCAGCTGGGGACACGGTGACACTGGTGACACTGCCCGTCCCCTCCGGCCCAGGCCGTGGTCCCCGTCGCCTCCATCTCAGCCCTCAAAAAGACCAACACGGCGCTGCTGGTGCCCAACGCGCTCAGCATCCGCACGGCCCAGGGGGAGAAGGTGAGAGCGGGGGCGGTGCCGGGGGGCGGCCCCGCCCGGGGTTGTTCGGGGTGTCCCGGTCCCCGGGGGCCCTGGGCTGTGACCGAGGGAGCAGCTCCAGTGCAAAGCCCCTTCCCCGCTCCCTGGCAGTTCCTCTTCGTGTCGCTGCGCCAGCGAGAGGCCACGTACCAGCTCCTGAGATCGGTCTGCAAACACCTGCAGGTACGCGGGGGCTGGATGGGGGCAGCTCCATCCATCCACTGCAGGGCACCTCCCTTCGTCTCTGCTTGTCCAGGACAGCGGCCAGAGCCCTCGGGACTCGGTGAGCAACGAGGGAACCCTTGGCAGGTCTCTGGTAAGGCCGGGGAATGGCGGGTCTGCGTCCAGGGGGATGCAGCAGAGGGAGGGATGGTCCCGGTCCCCTGGCTGGGGTGGGCTGGGTGCAGTGGCCCCTGGGAAGGCTTCTGGCGGGAAGAGTGGAGTGGAAAAGCCTCAGCCCAGGGCAGTGCAGACCCCAGGACTCCCAGAGCTCTCTCCTCATGAGTGTCATCGGGTCCTGCCCATGTCCCCATGGCCATGGGGTGAGTGCCTTGGGGACACACACCACGGCTGGGGCTTGTCCTCTTCCAGAACTTGAGCCAGTCGGACCCCGAGCAGAGCACCCCGGAGCCCAACAGCCTCCACGAGTCCCTGGGTGAGCGGCCACCCTGGTGCACCCCCTGCATGCTCACAGCCCTCATCGTGTCCTCACCCACGTCCCTGCCCTGCTGGCAGCTCTGGGCTCTGCTCCCCCTCCCTGCACACACGCGGTCTGGGGGGGACCACGCAGCCCTCAGCCCCCTGACCGGCATCTCCTGCAGCACCAGGGAGGGCAGGATTAGCTTTCTGTGGCTCTGTGTGCCCCTGGGACCCCCAGTCCTCTCCCTGGGGCACTCATGAATGTCTCCTGGTCTCCCACAGATGAGCCAAGCCCGAGGCCAAGGGAAGCAGAGGAGGAGGATGACAAGGTGGCCCTGCTGACTCCCAGCAGCAGAGAACCGGTGCCCTTGGCAGGGACTCGCAGCCTCTGGGGTGGGTCAGGGGGCTCGGGGAGGGAGGTGCTGCTGGGACTTCAGCTCTGGCAGAGCCCACCGTGGGGTCTCAGAGGCAGACACTGCTTTGTCCTGGCAGGGGAACCCCACACCACGCTCTGGGCCTGGGCTGCTGCACTCTGGTCCCGGATGAACACCCAGCCGAGCCTTCTCAACATCGTCATCATCATCTACCTGCTGCTGTGAGTCCCCAGAACCTGCTCACACATCCTGGGGCTTCAGGACACCCCCAGTCCTCATACCCCTTGGCAGCGCCGGGTTCCCCTGCTCCCCCCTCGGGCACCCGTCCCCAGGGCGAGCACACTGGAGCCTGGCTGTGGCACTGCTTGAGCCCTGTGCCCCCACTGTGCCCCCCCGGTGACACTGGCTGTCCCCAGCATGGTGGCCTTGCTGGTGTCCTCGGGGTACATCGGGCTGCGCATCATGGACCTGGAGCAGCAGCTGGCCTTCGCAGGGGCTCGGCCACACCCCAGCCTGTCACAGCAGTGAGTGACCAGGGGTGGGGGGCTCTCTGTGCCCGGCAGAGCCCCCCCTCACCCTGCCTCCCCCTGCCCAGGTACAAGACAACGTGAGGCCAGAGAGGAATCACCAGTGCCCCGGACAGGGGGCACAGGGGCTGCCCCAACCCCTTCCTCTGCCTCTCAGAGGGCTCCATCACCAAGTGCCTTCCAGCCTCCCTTGGTGCCTGGGAAGCCCAGAGGGGGTGTGGGGCTCCATCTCGCTCCCCCCGTGTCTCCCACCCTGAGCAGCAGCAGGAGGGAACCCAGGGAGTCCCAGGAAAACAAAGAACAGCCCATGGGGAGGGGCTGGGGGACCCCCCACGCAGCCCTCCCTGCCCAGCAGGGGCAGGCAGAGGGGCCTGGGCCCTGATGAGGCAGGGGCAAAGAGAACAAACTATTTTATTAATAAAAATTAATAAAACCTTTATTAGTATTTATTATCTGCTGGGCCAGATGCCACAGGACAAGCACCAACCAGGCCCCTGAGTCCCCTGCTCCCCAGAACGGGCCAGGACACAGCAGGACCAGGGGCTTTGGCTGGTGGGGGGGAGCAGCTCCAGTGCTGATGTCCTGGGGGTTCAGGGAGCAGAAGACCCTGAGCAGCCCCGGGTGCAGGTGACAACGAGGAACAGGGGGGAAGGGGGTGGTGCAGGCACAGCAAGGAGCCCCAGGGCCCTGCAGCCACCGTGGCCCCCGGCTCTCATCCTGCCCCAGGACAGGGCCCACCTGCCACAGGAAGGGGCTGCAGGAGATGGTACATGGTGGGGACAATGGGGTCCCACAGGCACTGGAGGTGTGAGCAGAGCTGGGGGGGTACAGCAGGATCCACCCCAAGCCCTGGAGCTCAGTCCCATTCTGGGCTGGAAGGGGCCTTGGGGCTTCCCCAGCCCACCAAGGTGGGGAAAGTGAGGCACTGCCAGCTCCTTGCCCATGCTGAGGGGCATAAGGCAGGGCAGGGAGGGGGGGATGTGCCTCTCCCTTTTTCCAGGAGCAGGAAAGCAAACAGGAGCAGGCAGCTGGGAGCAATAAACCTCATGTGAGAGCTGTGCCGAGGAAGTTGGTACCTGCAGAGTCAGAGGCAGCTGTGGGAGGGACCCCAGGGACTCACTGTACCCCTCACCAGAGAGAATCAAAGTGGAGCCACAGAGCCCAGTCCCAATAAATTCACAACCTGTTTAATGCCAGTTCGATTGCTTTACATGGAAAAGTTACAGCACACTCCATGTGTTTTTCCACCATTTGACACCTGGGATATGATGACGCCACAGACTCTGTCACCAGCTCTGGGAGGACCCTGGGCCCGGGTCAGCGCTCACAGGTCACACTCCAACACACCACCTCAGCTCTGCCCTTTTCCCTGCTGAACCCTCAGCCAGTGAAAGTGTCACAGTGTCACTGCAGACACACACACACGCACACACCCACATGGACAGGACCGGGAGCTCCATCCTGCCCCGGCAGCGGGGAGCAGGAGGGGAAGGCAGCTGTGCCGGGCTCTGGCAGCCAGGGCAGGGTGAGCAGCCTGTTCTCACCATGCTCCCAGGGCAACACATGTGGCCACAGAACAGCCCTGGCCTGGGACTCGCCAGCCCTCGCTGCCAAGTGCAATGAAAGAAGCCACCGTGAGACATCCTGCTCCCGAGGCAGGGAAAAGCGAGACGGGGAAGCAAGACGTAGTTTGGGAAAGAGCCTGGCCAGAGAGGACAGTGGTGGGGGACTGTGACAAGGGGGTGTCCCTGCCTTGCAGCATCCTGGGGTGCAGCTGGGAGCACTGGGCAGAGGCTGCAGTGCCCACCTGGCACTGCCCCCCACCTCAGCAGCTCCCACATCACAGGCTGAGAGGCAAACCCATCTCTGCAGGAGCCCTGGAACACTGGGGAGCCACACCAGCATCACTCTCACTCGGTGCTCCAGCTGGGACTGAACTCTCTCCTGCTCCAGAACGGGCACAAACCAGGCTGAGACCTCCTGTGCCCCCACCCCAACTATTCCTTCCCAGAGAAAGTAGTGTGTCCTGGGGGTCTGCCCAGCGGGATTTGGGTGGGAGGCAGTCCACAAGAGACAGGAAAATTCACACCACGGCCTCCCAGCCCCCCTGTGCACAGCCCCGCTCCCAGGTGATGACACCCATGACAGACCACCTCTTGCTGCAGGTGGCCCTTTGCTTCAAACCCACTCCCCAGTTTAATCATCTGACTCAATTTAACATCTCCTGGCGCTCCCAACCCACAGTGATGTGGAACAGTGCCTGTGAATGGAACAAGCAACATGAGAGAGGCTGGGGGGGGTCACTTCACACCGAGCCCCTCCTCCCACAGCCAGAGCTACACTAAAGCAGTTGTGTCCAAACTGTGCTTCAGAAATTCCACGGAAAATCCATTCTGGTAGCAAGTGAGACTGTGAGATCACAAGGTGGGTTGTGGGCCTGGGAGACTCAGAGCTGCCAGGCTGTATGGAGTGAGGGGGCTCCCAGCACACCAGCTCCTCACCAGTGCCTCCCAGTAGCTGCAACATCAAGAGCCTGATCCAGGCACTGGTGTGATGATGGCACGTGTGGTCAAGGCTGTGGTGAATAGGCTGTACCAGCTCACCCTATAAGGATACTGGTGGTACTGGGGAGAGGCAATTGTATTCCTACTGCCTGGTTTTAGGGAAAGAAGGGAGGGGAGGAAAGCCAACAAAGAGAGAGAAAAGCATTGCCTACGTCATCTACAGAGAGAGGGCACAGTCTGTATACCAGCCAGGGAATTCCACAGGGGAACAGGAAGCAGTGCTGGGAAAGGGCAGGAGGCAGGCAGGGCCCGGGCAGGGCAGGCACACGTCAGACAGGACAGGCTGTGCAGCCTCACAGCTACCCTTAAATTAAAAGCACCACACACGTACACACACAGGCGTTTGTGCCACCCAACGGGCTCCAACACCAGTCGCACTCTCGTCCCACATGACCTAAAAACCCCAAACCACACATCAGAACCTGACAGCAGGGCCCTGGCTGGGACTTGGAGATAACAAAAAGCAACACTGCAGCCCTGCTTTAGGAGAACCCTCGTTCCAGCCAGAAGAGGCCCTGCTTGCCCCAAAAATCAGATCCTCAGGAGTTGTTTTGGCTCTCAAACACATCCCAACTGCTTCTGGCCTCAGGGAGACTCCGGAGCAAGGCACTGGGGGAAGCTCCACATGCACGGGGGGAATTGGGTTTCTTTTTTTATACAGTCCTTGTTTCTTCTCTCTGGTACCTCACAGGATCAGCCCAGAATATGCAACAGCAACTGCAGAACTTCCCGAATCTGCTCCCTCAGAGGTGAAGCTTTTCCAAGTCTCCTCCAAAGTTTAGAGCCCCAAAATGTATTTGTTCAGAGGCAGCTGTCAAGCACACCAGGAAAATCAAGCTGTCTTATGGGAATGATTATATCAAGTACTACAGTACCTGTCTGGGTGAAAAAATAAAGAAAAAAACAAAGGAAAATAGGCAGTTCTCCAGTTTCTTCCTGGAATGGGGATGGCAGGCTATGAACAAAGCCCTTCGATGCCCATCTGGAGCCATGTCCACTCGCACCAGTGGTACTGGCCCAGTCTGGCTGGCTCCTGCCTCCAGAGATGTCACCAAGGACACAGGGACCCAGAGCAGCATGTCAAACCCCTTCCCACAGCGGCAAGGATATGCTCCTCTCTCCCAGAAGGGACAGCACGGCCGTGGGGATGGCCTCAGTCCAGTCTCAGTGGTCCATGTCACATGAGTCCTACCCGGTAGTGTCCGGAGGGCTGGAGGATGCTGGGTTAACATTTCTCTTGCACCCGTTTCCCTTTATGAAAGATGAATCCACAAACCTTTGGCAGTTCCCTCCCCTCCCCACCCCATCCCAAATACTGCCCCCAGCGTGGATCACAAGCACGTATTTATTGAGCTGGGTCCTCCTCCAGTCCCTCAGCTCTCCCTCCCCTCGGCTGGGCTCCATGGGGGGGTCCATGCAGGCCGAGGGAGTGGTTTGATCCTGGAATGTCAGGCTGTAGGTTCCTGGGGCGCAGGGAGAGGGTTTATCGTATCCTGGTGAAGAGGTTAAGCACAGACACAGACTCCTGAAGAGACAAAGCAGGGGGTAAGTCCTCCACAGCTGTAACTCCACGTGCTTTTGCATTGGTTTGTTTTTAATCTGGCGAGGTATCTCGAGCTCAGCGCATGATCCCAGCTCAACATCCAAAGTCCAACAGCCATAAATATTCCCATGGGTTACTTCCAATTGACAACAAGGAGCACGGCAGGCCAGTGTTCCCACAGCTCTGCAGGCAGCTGTGCCCCAGAGCAGGCACCAACTGGGGGACCCCCAGCAGCAGTGCCAGGTCCCCCAGCCCCATCCTCCAGATCCCTCTGCCAGGCACTCAGAAAAGCTCTCGGAGCACTGGGAACAAACTGCCTCTGGCGATGGTGAACTGCCATTGGCAGCATCCATCACCCAATTTCCATCCAAGCTCCTATTTTAAGGAGTGTAGTAAGGAGCCGAGGGATAAGCACAGAATGGTTTGGGTTGGAAGAGACCTTAAAGCTCATCTTTTTCCACCTGTTGTCACGGGCAGGGACACCTTCCACTAGCCCAGGTTGCTCCAAGCTCCATCCAACCTGGCCTTGGACACTTCCAGGGATGGGGCAGCCACAGCTGCTCTGGGCAACCTGTGCCAGGGCTCCCCACCCTCACAGGAAAGAGTTTTTCCCTAAAATCTCATCTAGACCTGTCCTCTGGCAATGGGAAACCATTCCCCTTTGTCCTGTCCCTCCATGCTTTGTCCCCAGTCCCTCTCCAGCTCTCCTGGAGCCCCTTTAGTCCCTGAAAGGGGCTTTAGGTCTCTCCAGAGCCTTCTCTTCTCCAGACTGAACAGCCCCAGGTCCCAGTCTGCTGTCACCCCTGAGGGCTCAGTTCACAGCCACACACCAGCAGGAAGATGGGGGGGCTCAGGATAAGCTCCCCAAAATGCTGCCCAGCAGCCCTGGACCAGCTTGGACAGGGATGTTGTGTCACACTGCCTTGGGCACACAGGGTGACCTTTTACTTCATCTGACTACAAATCCATTAAATCTCAGCAAAGCTGAACCCCCCCCTGCCCCCAGCCCTGGCTGTGCAGGAGGCAGTGAAGGGATCAGAGGAAGGCAGCAGAGCAGAGCCAGCGTGCCCCGAGAGCCCCCCAAGCAGCCGCCCCCCCAAGGGCCCTACCTTTGTGGAGCGAGTTTTACTGAAGACGTTCCAGAAGCGCAAGGTCTCGTCCCCAGCTCCTGTGACAATGGCCTCCCCGTCAGGGGACATCGCCTGCAGCCAAGACAACAACCCTTACCATCTGCCACGCTTCCGAGGCTCAAAACAGATCTCCTTTGGAATGCAGGAGAGAGATTTAACTCTCCTTCCTACTTTGCTGGCAGTGCGAAGCCAAACAGCTTCTTCTGCTCGCAGGTGCCTCATCCAGCCTCAGGGGCAGTTTGGGCACTTGCACTTCACTGGTGAAGCCATGGAACACACGGGGGGACTATCATGGAAAGAGTTCTTGCAGTAAGACATCCAAGCCATGTGTAACTGAGGCTATTCCTCCCAGGGTTATAAACATGCCTTAAGGCAGGAATTGCGACATAACTGGATTTGCTGGCTGTATTGGTCTCTTACACTGGAATCTACCTCCCAAAACAGCAGAAGTATTTGTCAGCTCTGCCGTGAACTTCTGAAAACCCTGTGTAACAGTAACAGCAGCTATGACATCGCTGGGGATTACCTGCACCTAGTGATTAATGACAAATGGGGGGGCTGAAAGCAGCAAATTCTTGCCCTGCTGACAGTCTCCAGTGAAAAGGTGTGAAAGTCTTCAGGGAACAAAGAGAGATACTTGTGTTCAACAGAGTCACAGAATCCCAGAATGGTTTGGGTTCGAAGGGACCTTAAAGATCATGTTGTTTCACCCCCTGCCATGGGCAGGGACACCTTCCACTAGCCCAGGTTGTTCCAAGCCCCGTCCAACCTGGCCTTGGACACT
>JAWMRA010000079.1:4113637-4128425 GCA_035584735.1 Pseudotriccus pelzelni | reverse complement strand
ATATGGGGACACAAAGGATGAGGGGATATGGGGACACAAAGGATGAGGGGATATGGGGACACAAAGGATGAGGGGATGTGGGGACACAAAGGATGAGGGGATATGGGGCACAGGCAGTTGGTCACAGGGATAAAGGGGATGGGGGGATATGGGACACAGAGGTCACCCAGGAAAGGGGACATGTGAGACACGGATCACATGGACAGGAGGGATGTGGGGCAGGAGGGTACACAGGTCACAGGGACACGGAAAATGGGGAGCAGGGGGTGCAGGACAAAGTACAGGGGTGGGAAGGACAGTGAGCGCAGGGAGGTCACAAGTGAGACACAAAGGGTGGGACCCAAAACATGGGATGTGGGACTGAAAGGACATGTGGGCACAGATCACAAGAGATGGGGAATGTGGGGGCTCTGTGGGACACAAAGACAGGGACACAAAGGATGGAGGGACATGAGGGACAGGGGACTTGAAGGACACGGATGTGATCCTGGACACAGAGGATGAGGAATGCAGCGGATGTGGGGACATGAAGGAGGGGCTGACATCAAAGGTGGGAGACACAAGGGGTGTGGGATACAAGGGATACAGGGCAGCAAGGACAAGCTTGGGAGGGGGAACATGGGGGACCCGCTGCCCTCAGCAGTGTCCAAGGAAAGGGAAAAAACCCTCTTTTCAGCTTAAAGTTATTTTTAGAATTTAATAACAAAAAACCAGTTCCTGTGGAGAGACCAGGAGCTCCCCTTTCCAAATCATGACTCCCAGAGTGCTCCCTTTCAAATTGGGGCTGAGCCCACAGTTCCCTTGGTCACAGGAAATCCAAGAATGGTCGTTAAAATACAAAGCCCCGGGGGGAGCGGGCACCCCAAAAATGGACTTTTTCAGGAAGCTCCTTTTCTGCAGCACTTGGGCATCTTGTTCACGGTCACAACTACTGCCTGGTGGGTTCACAGTGGGGAAATCCTGTGAGGAAGATTTGTCCCACTGTTAGTCTGTTTGGGACCACAGGCCACCTGGCACTGGGTGATCCCCTGCCTTGAGCAGGTCTCGAACTGGGTGGTCTTCAGAGGGGCATTCTGGTGAGGTGTGGGGGATGGGGATAGGGAGGTACCCTCTCACAACCCTGTTGTCTGCCCCTGCAGCTCCTGATCGCTCACCGGAGGAGAACCAGCTGCTGCTTCTACCCCCGCGCCTGGCCCAGCCTCAGGAGCTCGGACTGGTGGGAGCGGGTGGTCCTGAAGGAGTTTGGGCCGCAGGACTGGCTGGAGAAGTTCCGGATGTCCAAGGAGACCTTCTTCTACGTCTGCAACCAGCTGCGGCCCGGGCTGGCCCCGCACAGTGCCCACTTCCACCCCACCCTGCCCCTGGAGAAGAGGGTGGCCGTGGCCCTGTGGCAGCTGGCCACCAACGTGGGGTACCAGACCCTGAGCCCGCTCTTCGGCGTGGGGCCCTCCACGGTGCAGAGCTGCGTGAGGGAGGTGAGCTACGCTGTGGTGCTGCTGCTGAAGCCGCTCTACCTGCGGCTGCCCAGCGAGAAGGAGCTGGAGAACATGGTGCGGATCTTCCGCACGCGCTGGGGCTTCCCCCACTGCATCGGGGCGCTGGACAGCCTGCACATCCCCATCCACCCGCCCCTGCGCCTCGCCAGCGACTACTGCAACGGCCAGGGCTGGCACTCCATCCTCACACAGGCCACCGTGGACGGGCTGGGGCAGTTCTGGGACGTGTCCACCGCCTTCCCGGGCAGCATGGAGAACAGCGCGGTGCTGGAGAGCTCCAGCCTGTGGGTGCTGGCCAAGGAGGGCCGGCTGTGCCCCAACCCTCCCAAGCACTTCATGGGGAAGGCGCAGAAGTACGTGCTGCTGGGCGACGCCACCTACCCCCTGCAGGACTGGATCCTCAAGCCCTACCAGGAGGACGAGAACCTCACGCAGCGCCAGCTGCAGTTCAACTACCGCCTGAGGCGGGCGCACAGCGTCATCGAGAACGCCTTCCTGCGCCTCAAGGCGCGCTGGCAGATCCTCCTCAAGTGCGACGACTGCAGCCTGGAGCTGCTGCCCACCCTGGTCCTGGCTTGCTGCATCCTGCACAACGTTTGCGAGGCCCACGACAACCCCTTCAACGAGGAGTGGCTGGAGGGGGCTGAGCCCACCGAGCTGCCCAAGCCCTGCCAGCCCGCGCCAGCTGCCATGGAGGACAAGCAGGCCGAGCAAGTGCGGGAGCTGATGTGCCAGTACTTCGAGAGCTGCGGGGAGGGCTGAGGGGGCCACCCTGCACATCCCTGCACATCCCTGCTCCAAGACTGGCAAACATTGGCCCAGCAGTGCCCAGACTGCGACCCGACCAGCTGCACCATCCGGACCTGGGGTGGGAGGGGTGGCCGTGTCGTGCTCATGCCAGGTTTGCTGTGCAGGTTTCAGGCAGTAGAATGTATTTTGTGCCCTTGCTCTCTCTGCCAGGATCTGAGTGGTGTGGTGTGTGCCGTGGGAGCAAAGTGGGGATCATGGCTGAGTGGATGGGGCAACAGGGCTCTCCCTCTCCTCTGTCCTGAGGCCCCTCCGTCAGGGCTGAAACTAGCAGGAGCCTCAAAATGAGGCAAAACTCCTTTGAAAGTTCAAAACCTGCTGTGTAAACACACCTGGGAGGGGAAGGAAGAGGCAGAGCAATGACATGCTGAGGGAGTGAAACTGCACCCACAAACTCCTGCACGTTGCTGCCCTGGGGCAAGTGGGGTGGGCTGCCCAGCCTGGCAGCCCCCAGCTCCTCTCAGGGTGGGGTTTGCCCAGCCTGGCAGCCCCTGATCCCTCCCTTGAAGGGCTTTCCCCAGCCTGGCACCCTCTCTGGAGGAACTTGCCCAGCCTGACAACCCTGGTGCCTCTCTCTGGAGGGATTTACTCATCCTGCTCCCTCTCTGGGCTTTGCCCAGCCTGGAGCACCCCCGGCCCTTCTCCAGAGGGGTCCCTGTGCCCCTGCCCGGCTCTTTCCCCCGCTCCATCTCCCCCATCCCGGGTCCCGCCGGGCCGGACCCGCCTCCCGGGAAATGGCGGCGCTGGGGGAGGCGGCGCCCCCTGGTGGCCGGGGAGGGAACACCGCCTCCCGGGCCGTGCTGCGCATGCCCCGCCGCTCGATCACGTGACGGAGCGGCAACATGGCCGCGCGCGGTAAGTGCGGCACCGTCGTGGCCGGAACCCCCCGCTCAGCCCCGGCACCACCAGGAACACCCCCAGTCCCTCCGGTCGTCCCTGGTCACCTCCGGACCTCCCGGCACCACCTAGGAAGCCCCTCGAGCCCCTCTGTTTCCCCCTGACCCTGCGTGTCCCCCTTCGGGCCCCCGTTCCCTCGAGCCCAGCCCGGCGCGATCGCGGCGGGGGGTTCGTGTTGGTCCCGGGTATCCAGTGAGCCTGGGTCCGGGCACTCGCTGTGGGCTAAGCCCCGGCCTCGCGGTGCCGTTCACCGCGACCCAGTGGCGGAGAGGGCTCTCCGTGACTCGCTCCCTTCCCCGCGCGCAGGACGGTGACCGAGGAGCCCCCGCAGCGCGCCCCGTGTGACCGGACCGTGCCCCCGCCATGGTGACGGAGCGGGAGGTGGAGGCCATCGGCCGCACGCTGGTGGACGCGGCGCAGCCTCTCCCCGCCCGGTTCCGGGCGCTCTTCACCCTGAGGAACCTGGGTGGCCCCGCGGCCGTGCACTGGATCGGCCGCGCCTTCGGGGACGGCTCGGCGCTGCTGAAGCACGAGCTGGCCTTCTGCCTGGGCCAGATGCAGGACGAGGCCGCCATCCCTGTGCTTATCCAGGTGCTGGAGGACACGGCACAGGAGCCAATGGTCAGGCACGAAGCAGGTTGGCAGCAGCTCCTGTGGCTCTGGGGGTGGGGAAGGGCTGGCAAGTGGGGCTCGGGGGTGCTTCCCCCCATGTACTGAGCAGCTCACGGTGGCCTGGTCCGGCTTGGCTGCCAGACCCTGAGTCATGGAACACCTCACTAGCATCCTCTGGCCAGGCCTGGCTGGACTGGTTGGCCGAGCCCTCCTGTTCTGCAGGAGGCTCCCTCTTGGCCAGGCTCACTCCTGCTGATTTTGTCCCATTTGGGATCAGTCAGTCAGGCTGTCCTGACACATCTTTCCTTCGCTCAGGTGAAGCCCTGGGCGCTATTGGGAACCCCAAGGTGCTGGATATCCTCAGACGCTATTCTGAGGACCCCGTGGTCGAGGTGAGGATCCTGGGGGGTCATTTCCCGTGGGAAGCAGCACTGCTGGTCTGGGAGGGTGAGGCAGGTCCCTCCTGGGCAGCCCCTGCCCCTGGCTGGTGCCATCCTGCCGTGTGCTGGGGACCTCCCAGCGCCGCCCCACAGCCAGAGCCGTGTCCCCGTCCCTCAGGTGGCAGAGACGTGCCAGCTGGCCGTGAGGAGGCTGGAGTGGCTGCAGGAGAACAAGGAGAAGCCAGGCACCAGCCCGTACCTCTCCGTGGATCCCGCCCCCCCCGCCGAGGAGACTGACGTTGCCAAGCTGCGGGAGGCCCTCCTGGATGAGTCCCGCGAGCTGTTCGAGCGGTACCGCGCCATGTTCGCCCTGCGCAACCTGGGGGGCCGCGAGGCTGTGCTGGCACTGGCCGAAGGTGAGGGGCTGTCCTTGCTGTGAGGCTGTCCAGGTTAATCTGGGATGAGCCCTTCCCAGCTCCAGGGCTGCCAGAGCTGCTCTCACATGTTTGTGTCTAGAGCTGCTGCCCCCCTGCCACATCGCAGAGTGCTGGGTGGTCTCTGGTATGTTCCAGAACCCCCTTGCCACCCTCCAGACCCCCTTCCCTAAAGGGTCTGGGTGAGAGGGCACAGGCTGTGATAGTGGCCCAGGACCAGCCTGTCTGGCCTAGCCCTGGGGTCTTAGGTCCTGCTCTCCCAGTGTGGAAAGTCAGAGGCTGCTGGGGTTTGGGAGTAGCTCTGGAGAGGGGAGTAAATGTCTGCATGACCCAGGAACTGTTTTGACCCACCCCCCAGCCCGAGGGAAGTAGATGAGGCTCTCCAGCCATCTGGGACCTCCAGGTCTGTGAGATGGGATCTGTCAGTTCCTGCTCCAGCTGCTTTGTCCCAGAAGGCTGGACCCTGTGGCTGCCAGTCCTGTGGGGGAGGCAGAGCCCGGGGCAGGCCCGGGGTGGCAGCTCTGCCGGAGGGGTGGGTGCTGCCATCAGGGGAGGGCACCGGAGCAAGGTTGGGATCCGGGAGCAGGATACCCCTTCCCAGGAGGTGGGGCAGTGACCCACGGCATCCCCCAGCTTGCCATCGTGGTGTCTCGTCTCACCGTCCCCCTCTCCCCGCCCCTCTCCGCAGGGCTGCGCTGCGGCAGCGCGCTCTTCCGCCACGAGGTCGGCTACGTGCTGGGGCAGCTGCAGGACGAGGCGTGCGTCCCTCAGCTGGCGGCCGTGCTGGGCAGCCCCTCCGAGAGCCCCATGGTGCGGCACGAGTGCGCCGAGGCGCTGGGGGCCATCGCACGGCCGTCCTGCCTGCGCGCCCTGCGCGCCTTCGCCGGCGACGGGGAGCGCGTGGTGCGCGAGAGCTGCCAGGTGGCCCTGGACATGTACGAGTACGAGAACGGCGCCCAGTTCCAGTACGCCGACGGGCTCTGCAAGCTGCAGGCGTCCCCCTGAGCCTGCACGGGGGGGACACGCTGCCCCCCGGCCCCCTCCTGCTGCCGGTCACGCTTCCACGGCCGCCCCTGTTGGCTTTGCCGCGCGGAGGTGGAGGAGGAACTGGATTTGCTCTCTCTGGCACACCTACAACCGCCTTTTCCCTCCAAATGCAGGCTGAGCTGCTACTTGCTTCCCACCAGCCCCTGTTTCCTGGGTCTGCCCCTGTTTTCCCTGCCAGGATCAGCACTGCATGCCTGCAGCCTGGCTTGGGGCTTGGACCGGGTGGGCTCTGCTCGGCAGGTCGGAGCCTGCCGTGGCTCTGCGGGGCTTGGGGCTGCTCTGCCTTGGTGCTGCCACATCGGCTCAGCGTGAAACGTCTCCGTTCTCCCCACCTGAGCTTTGCTGGGGGCCAGGATGGGCTTCAGGCACCCGCTCTGTGGGTTGTGATGTTGGGATGCTTCTAAATTGCCCTCGGTGCTGGTGCTGAGCTGGAGCCCTCCTCGCCCCCGCGGTGGGTTTGGCCTCTCCTGTTGGGACAGGCCAGGGCTGAGCTTGTGGCAGCCTCTGCCCTGGGATGAGGGTTGTTTCATGGCAAAGTTGGGAAGATCTGGCTGTTTTTTCTTTCTGCAGGGAATAGTGCTGCCATTAGGGCGGGCAGGGTGAGGCAGAGCCTGCCTGGGCATCCCCCCGTGTTTAACCAGAGCCAGGAGGGCTGAGACTGCTGCCGGCATCCAAACCCTGTGGCCAGCCCAGCCTGGGCGCCGGGGGGGCTGGCAGGGAATAAAGTGCTGGCAATGGGAGCTGGAGTGAGTGGAGCTGTGATTTCCCTGTGCCCAGGTGGGAGGTGCCCCCAGTGCCATGGGGTTGGACCCTGGCAGGGAGCCCAGGGGTTGCTGTGCTGGAATCACAGAACCATTAGGGTTGGAAAGGACCTTTGAAATCGAGTCCAGCCGTGCTGGAAGGAGAGAGCAGGGAGTGGGGTGCCTGGTAGCGTGGGGTAAAACCCCACAGCCCTGGAGAGGAGGGTGGACGTTGCCCATGGGGTGCCCCGGGAGCCCCTCCAGCACTGTCCAGCAGAGGGGCCAGTGGGTCCCATTGCCCTGAGGGCCTGGCACCCTCCTGGGCGTGGCTGGTTCTTCCCCTTGTTCAAGGGCTTCCTGTGAGTCACTCCCAGGCTCAATCCTCTTAGTCCCTGTGGCTGGCTCATCATCCCCAGGGCTCTGGTGCGCGGGGACACAACTAAGGGACAGCCCTGGCCATGGTGGCCCAGTGTGACCCAGTTCAGGACCCCAGGGAAGGGGCTCTTACTCAGATGTGGCCGGTTTTAATCACTGGTACACACTGGAAGTCAGTCCCACGTGCCCAGTTTCTGTGGAGGGTGGGGGGCTCTGAACCATCACTCGCCAGCACTGGGGATAAACACCTGGTGTTCTCACACTGTTTGGAGTCAGCAGCTGTCATGGGCTTTCTTGTCCCCCTTCCCTCACCCTCCATAGCCCCTGGGTGGAGGGCAGGACCCAACTGGCACTTCAGGCTTTGGGGTGTCCCTGTGCCTGTCTCCATCCCCAGGACAGTGGGATGGGTGATTTCCCCTGTGCCATGTTATCATTCCCACCATCCCCTTCCTGGCACATGGGCTCTGGCACAGTGCCAGCACATTTCCCTAGAATCTCCTGCTGTGTTTGCTCCCACTTATCACCCCGGCTGCCCCAGCCCTTGTTCTCCAGCCTTTCCACAGGTTACTCATGAGGACCGTGTGTGGTTGTTTCCCAGTCTTTCTGTGACAATGTTTGTCTCTGCTCCCCCAAATACCTTTTAAGCCCAAATTGGAATGAAACTCATTTCTGAGGCTGAGATCTGGGTAGGGTGACCTGGTGCAGCAGAGCTGGGAGGTGCTAGAGTAGAGCAGGGCTGGGCCTTGAGTCCTGGCTTGGCACCAAACCTGCCAGCACCTTCAACCCTCTCTGTGCAGCCTGCGCTGGGAAGGGTTTTTCCAAAGCTGCTGCTGCTCCTGGCCAAACACCATCCTCTTGGGTGTGGGGGGAATTGCTTTTGGGGGGTGTCTGCACCCTACACCCCCCTCCCTGCAGGCTGCTCAGCTCTGGGGGAGTCACACTGGGCACTGGGATGGGACAGCCACTGTGAAGCTCTGGAAAGGTGACAGCCCTTCACTACTGGCTGCTCCACCACCCAGGGAAGGTGAAGGGTGTCTGGGGCTGCATCCCCATGCCTTCCAAGCTCTGAGGGCACCGTGGCCTCCTGGATCTCTCACCATCTGCTCCAGGGATCCGGGGCCTGCTGATGGATTTAACCCAGCCCGGGGGAGGGAGGGGAGGCCTCGGGCATCCCTCTCGATCCCTGCCCTTGGGTGTTCTCCAGCTGCAGGTGATTCCCCACTCCTGGGGGGAATTTGGGTACCCGTGGTGCAGCCAGAGGGGCAGATTTGGGGTACCCTGGCCCACGTCGGAGCCCAGTGTTCCCCGAGACTGAGGCAGCCGGGCCGTGCCCGGATTAGCGGGCGCTAAGCTCCTCCTCAGCAGCACAGCCCCCATCGCACGGAGGGCGAGTGGCACTGCCACCGGCCATGGAGACACCGCAGTCCCTGTGAGCCGCCGGCAGAGGTGTGGGGAGAGCTGGCCATGGCCCTGGCAGGGGGAGCGTGGGGGCCGCGGCACTTGCTGCAGGGCCCCCCCGAGGAGGAGGGGGTGCTGTACGTGGACTACAAGCCCCCAGCCCTAGACAGCATCCGCCTGCCCCGCTACGTCCTGTACCTGGTGATGGCGGCCACGCTGGTGCTGGTGGTGGCCTATGCCATCGTGGGGCACCTCATCAAGGACCTGGTGCACGACTTCGCCGGTGAGTGCTGCCCAGAGTGGGGTGGGCTTTGGGGTGGGCAGGGGGCAGGGGCATCCCCCCCGCGCGGAGCCTGTGCCGGGCTGTGCTGCTGATGGCTCCGTCCCTGCCCCCGCAGACTGGGCGTTTGGGCCCAAGCCGGAGGAGGAGAAGGCGGTGATGGCCGAGGGCACCGTGCCAGAGGTGGAGTGGCTGGAGGAGGACGAGGTGCTGGCAGAGCGGAAGGTGGAGGGTGAAGGTGCCGGTGTCCTGCCCGGCATGGACGTCCCGCTGGCACTGCTGGCCCCACGTAGCTCCGTCTCCTTCGCTGACTCCCCCAAGAAGAGGTTCTTCTAGGGCCAGGGCTCTCCCCTGCCACCAGCGGGACCCCACAGCCCTGCCCGACTGTCCGGTCACAGCACAGTCCCGGCCCCAGATGCTGCCTTGGCTTCCCCTCCCTGCTCAGCCCCAGCGCTCCCCCCAGGTCCTCACCCAATAAAGCTGCACAGCCCCGCCCGCCCCCTGGCCCAGCACAGCACGGGGGGTGGCAGGGCTGGGACCCGAACCTTTGCGGGGGTGCAGCACCCTTTGGCACAGCCGTGCCATCCCTGGGCACGGGCACGTGGGGCGGGACACGCGTGTGGGTGCACACACGTGGACACGCGGGTGTGTAAAGGTGTGTGCTCAGCGGTGCCAACCCCTGGCGTGGGGGCACAGACACGGGTGTGCACACGGAAACACGGATGCACACACCTACGGGGGGGCCCATGTCAGCACGGGTACACAGGGAGGGACGGACAGACAGACAGACACCGAGGCTGTGCCGCCCCACCTGCCCCTTGGCGCCCCAGTGGCACTCACAGATGGTCCAAAGCCAGTCGTGGGGGCAAAGTACCCACGAGCCTCTCTGTGGCCCTGGGGGAGGGCACTGGGGATGGGGGCTGTCATCCGGACCCACACCCCCTGCCTTAAAACCGGGCTGGGGCTGGATTCCCTTTCCCCATTCCTGCAGTGGGGCCCCTGTCCTTGTGTCCCCAGGCTCCTTCACCCCTCAGGGAATCATCACAGTCAGGGAGGTCCTGCCAAAACCGCCTGTTCATCCCTGGGGTGCTGTTGGCCACCCCGTGCCTCAGTTTCCCCTATGTCCTGGTGGCCTCCCCAGTGACACCATTAATATTCAGCTGGGGACAGTACCAGGCACTCCTTGGGACGGGATGGGGTCCCCCTGGCACCAGTTGGGATCCTCTGGAGGCCAGTGGCCCGTGACTGGGGAAAGGCTGGGGGTGGCCTGGCACTGCCCACTGCCCCCTGTGCTGCCCCACCCCCACGGATCTGCCCCAGCTCTGCCAGTGGGGGTGAGGTGGCACTCCATAGGGGGAGGGGGGAGGCTGGGGTGGGGCAGCAGGCAGGGTGGGCACTCCTCCACCCCACCGGTCTGTCCTCCCACCACCCACCCACCTTACCGTCCGTCCGCCCAGCCCCTCCTCTGTCCACTCACCCAGTGTTGGGCACGGGGGTACCACTGTGGTCCCCGAGGTGCCTGAGCCAGGGGAGAAGTGCCACCTCCCACGGGTGGCAGGAGCCGCGTTGCCATGGCACTTGGTGTCACTTGTCCCCGTGAGGCAAATAAAGGTGCCCGTTGCCCTCGGCGCGGAGACAACGCCCGGCCCGGTGGGAACAGGAGCTCACCTCGGGCTGCAGGACCCAGCCGTGCCCACACCCTCCGCCCGAAAATGCCGCGGCCCTCGCAGCCCCTCTCGCTCCTGGTGCTGCTCGTCCTCACCACCACTGCCCGGGGACAGACCGGTAGGTATCCCGTGCCCCTCCCGTGCCCCTGGGGTGCCTGGGGGGGTGGCCGCGCCCACCCCAAGGCATCGGATCAGCTCCCGAGAGACCTTCCCAGTGGGAGCAGTCTGTTCCTGCAACAACCCCCTTGGGGGCAGAGCAGAAAGATTTGAGGGCATCTGCCTGCTGTCCCCAGTGCTCCCCACCATGCCAGGCACCCCCACGCTCTGTGGGCTGTGTCGGAGGAGCTTCCTTGGCACCCAAGGGATGGTGGGAAGGGGGGAATGATGAGTGTCTGCCAATGTCCCCTGGTGTCCCCAGTGTGCTCCACACAACCGGGGCTCCATACCAGAGTTTGGGGGGTCCCATCCCTTGCGGGATAGAGCTGCTCCCCATCCCCACCTTTTGCCATCCCCTGTCCCCGTTCTCCTGCCATGCAGGCACCGGCCCAAAGGTGCTGCAGCCCTGGCTCCTGGGTCTCACGGCCGTCGTCGTCTTCCTCTTCATCGTCTTCGTGGTGCTGATCATTAACCGGTTCTGGAATCTCAGGATGCGCAGGTGGGGGGGGCGGGGGGTGCTGGCAGGGGGGCCGTGTGGCAGGATGCCATGGGGTGGGGACAGGGCTGTCCCCAAGCACCACTCAGCCCCTCTCTTGCTTCGCAGGAAGCAGAGCGACTACCCGGAGACCACGGAGCCTGACAGGTACCACGGCCCGCGGGCGGTTGGGCGGCACCAGGACCTCCTGTCCAGCGGGGCTTGGATCCCCCCGAGGGTGGCCACGTGCAGGCGGTGCCGTGGTGGCCTGTGTGCCGTGGTGGCCCGGCGGTGTCGCGGTGCCCCGCGTGCCCCTGGCACGGCCGCGGTGCCGGTGCCGTCGGAGCGGCCATGCTCGGCTGACCCGCGTTCCCTCCCTCCCTCCCTTCCGCAGGCTGGAGCACTTCGGCCACGTCAACCCGGCGGCCGAGGACAGCGACGAGGAGAGCGACGGCAATAAGCGGACCAAGGCCACGTCCCTCTGAGCCGCCCTGGCCCCCACTGCCCCCCCCGGGGCGCCGGCGCCGGGCCCCGCGCCCTCACCCCGTCCGCGGGACGGGCTCCGCGCCGGGTTTCGGAGGCAGCCGCGGCCACCGTGGCACCTCCCGCCCCGCGGCCGCCCCGGCCGCGGCCAAGACCCGGCGCGGATTCCCCGCCCGCCGGAGCGGAGTGGGGAGGGCGGTGCCGGGAACCGCAGCGGGACTCCCCGGGCCGGCGGTGGGTCCCGGTCCCCTTCCCAGCCGTGCCCAGTAAAGGTCCCCAGTCTTCTCCGGCGGCAAGCGTTTGGTGTCACCGCGCTGGGGAGGGGGCTGTTCCGCACCCCGAGGTGCTGGGGGGGCAACCGGGGCACCCCCGGGTGCCACCGGGGCAGGGGACAGTGGCGGGTTCCGAGCTGCCAGACCTCAGCGGCCTCGGCGCGGCGAGACACCTTGTCCGGCCACGCCGCTGCTCCCACAACCCCGGGCCGAGCGGGGGGCACCGAGGGGTCAGGGGGCTGGGGAGCACTGGACGGGGGCGGGCGGCCTCGTCCCCGGCTGTCCTGGGCAGCGCTTGGGGACAGGGACGATGGGGACAAGGGGAGGGCGACTGAACGGCTTCGCCCAACAGTGCCCTAGAGGTGGCGGCGATGACGTCACGGTCAGGCGATGACGTCACGCGGGCGAGGCGGTGACGTCGCGTGGCCAAGGTCCCGATGCAGAGGAGGTGACAGCAGCTCTGACCCCCCGCGTGAACCCACGGCTGCCCCCACCCGTGTCCCTGTCCCCACGTGTCCCCTCCCTGCCCACCCCGCAGCATCGCCCGGGGCTGGGGGTGGGCCCGGGGGGTCCTGGCTCGGTCACCCTCCTCACCCGGGCCAAGATCGCCCACGGGTGGGCGTCCCTCCTCTGGGGTGATGGGTTCCCAATGCCAGGCAGGGCTCTGTTCCAGTACATCCCAGTGTCCCCCAGTTCACCTCCCGCTGGGACACCCGGTCTGTCCCCGGCCGTGCCTCAGTTTCCCCCGGGGCAGCGAAGGAAGGGCGGAGGCGAGCTGGAGTTGAAGCATAGCTTGTTTAATTTTTATACATTTTTTTTTTGTCCTTTTTTTTTTTCTTTTCGGTTTTTTAATATTTTTTTTGTGTGTCAGTTTTTTCTTTTTTGTTTTTTTCTTCTTTTTTGTCTCTTTTTTCTCTTTTTTGCATAGGGGAGGGGGGGGAACAACCAAAAAAAAAAAAAAGAGAACAAAAAAAACCCAAAAAAATAAAACCAAAACAAAACCTAAAAGAAAACAAAAGAAACAAAACAAAAAAGAAAACCAAAAAAACCCCAAAAATCCGTATCAGGGTCAGTAAGTGTATGTAGGCAGGAGCGGCGCTATCGGTAATGGCTGCGTACAATGGTATAATCAAATATCGTGAAGCACCAGGGAGGCGAGCGGGGGCTCGGGGGGGGGGGTTCATGCGGGGCCGGGGGGCGCGGGGGGGGCACAGCCGGAGGGGCCCGGCCCCGGCTCGCGGCCCTGGTGCGCTCGCGGTGTGTATCGGCTGCGGCAAAGCAAAGCGAGAATCCGGCGAACGAGTAAAATATAACTGCGGGGGGGGGGGAGGGAGGGAGGGGCAGCCCCTGCCCCCCCGGGGGGAGCGGGGACCCCCGAAAAGGCGGGCGGGGGCAGCCGGCGGCGCGGAGGCACTGCTGCGGGATTTTTGGTTTGGGTGAGGCGCGGTCCGGCCGGCTGCCGCCTCGGCGCCTTTTTGGGGCGGTTTCTCTCCTTTTTGCCGCTCTTTGCCCCGGGGTGGGTTTTCCCCCCCACGCTCCGGCTCCCCCTCCCGCCTGCCCGCGGGCATCGCGCGGGGCACCCAGCGGGGCACGGGGGCATCCAGAGGGGCACCCGCGGACCGGGGTACCCAGAGGGGCAACTGGGGGTCTGCCCGGGACACCCAGCGGGGCACCCCTGGTTCTACCCGGGGCACACTCGGGTATCTTCCAGGGCACCCAGAGGGGCATCACCTGGACCACCCAGAGGGACCCCCGTGGGCACCCAGAGGGACACTCGTGAGTATTCCTCGGGGTACCCAGCGGGGCACCTGTGAGCACGGCCCGGGACACCCAGAGAAGCACCCACAGGCATCACCTGGAGCATCCAGAGCAACACCCATCGGGGTACCCGTGGGCATCACCCGGAACACTCAGAGTGACGCCCACGGGCACCGCACAGGAGACCCAGAGGGTCACCCGTGGGCATCTCGCGGGGCACCTGCCACCGAGGGCACCCAGAGTGTCCCCAGCCGGCGCTGGGATCCCCGGGCTGGGGGCAGAAAGCAGCAAATTCCAAACTCCGAGTACAAAAAACCCCACAAACAAACAAAACAAAACAACAAAAAAACCCCCCAAAATCCAAAAACGAACCCAAACCCCACCAAACAAGACATATATATATATATAGGGGATTTTTTTTTATATATATATATATATATTCCTTTGCGATTTAAAGTACCTTAACTGTGTGTGGGCCCGTGGGCCCGCGCCCCCCCGGCCCTGCAGCCCCATATATATATATGTGGAGATATATATATATATATGTACAGGTTATTTGTTTTATTTATAGGTCACAAGGACTATTTTTAATTAACTTTTTTAAGCCGACGAGCCCGACTAAAAACCCTCTAGGAGAGACTGTAGTGCATGAAACCCCCGCGGTGATTGTCCAGCGGAGCCCCCTCGTGTCCCCATCCTGCGGGGGACCCCCCGGAGCATCCCCAGGGATGGGGTGTCCTCCCCCCTCCCCGCGGCTTTGCGCCCATCCCGACCGCGGCCATCGAGGCCACCGGGGGATAAAGAAAAAAAAAAGGGAGAATGATTAAAAAAATAGAAATAATAAAAACGAGTGGTGCCCCCCAGGGAGGCACCGGGGGGTGTTGCATATTCCCTTTGGGCAGAGCCGGGAGTGCGGCCCCAGGGGGGTGTCGGGGGAGCAGTGCAAAGACCCCGGGGGCGCGGGGGACTCCTCGGCTCCCCAAGGGGAAGCCCCCGGCCCGGCCCCCCCGGCTGCCGCCCTATGGCCTAGGGGGCGTCGAGTTCATTCTTTTTTGCCTTTTTTTAACATGGTTTAAGGTGCTTTTCTTGCCGAGGGCGGGTTTTGGGGAGCTGCGGCCGCAGCCCGGCCGGACGTGCTGCCGGCCCGGGGTGGGAGGCAGCAAAAGGGGGGCAGGGGTCGGCCCTGGTGGTGTCCCCGTGGGGACGGGGGCTCCGGGGGCTTCCTCGGGGCGGGGGGGGGGGGCCAGGCCCGAGGGGCGCCTGCGCCCCTCGCCTCCCCAGGGCTTGCCGGGGGGGCTGCCCCGTTGCCCCCCTCCCTCCCTCCGCTGTCGCTGTCACTCTCACCGCTGAAAAATGCTTTTTCTTTTTTCCTATATTTTTTGCTTTGAGCTGAGCCTTTTCCAGCCTAAACCCCCTTTTTTTGTTTTCTGTTTTTCTATTTGTTTAAAATTTTCTCTCTTTTTTTTTAAAATTTTCTCTCTTCTTTTTTTTTTTTTTTTTTTTTTTTTTAA
>JAWMRA010000079.1:4103177-4113362 GCA_035584735.1 Pseudotriccus pelzelni | reverse complement strand
GCGACCACCCCGTCACCCCCTTCTAATACTTTTGGACACCAAAAAAAAAAAAAAAAAGAAAAAGAAAACCAAAACAAACAAACGAACAAACAAAAATTAAAAACTGTTGACGACGACGTTTCTTCATGCCCGAGCAGCAGCGATGCCGATGCCACCCGCCCACCGGTGTCACGACCCGCGTCAGCCTCAGAGGGCTGTGGGGAGGGTCCCTCCGGCCGGCGGAACGCTGGGGTTTTAAGGCAAATTCTGGGTTTTTTGGGGGTGTCGGGCCCCCGCTTGTCAGCGGGCACAGCAGGGAGAAGCGGGTAGAGAGCACCTCCTGCCATTCCCTGCTGCGCCAGCCGGACCCCCGCGGATGAAGCCGATGGGGACGGGGGTGTGGGGGAGGCTGTGACCCCCCCCGAACCAGCCCGGGGTGGGGGGGGGCACAGCTACATTCACACGGTTCCATTCCTGTCACGAGAGCAGCCGGGCTCAGCCCTCCTGGCCCTGCGCCCCGTTGAACACCAATTAAAAAGTGGGGGTCCCCTAAGGGGGGGTGGGACGCTGTGCCCCCCCGTAAGGGCCAGCCAGGGGGGTTTCCATCCCTGCTCCTCCCCGCACGGACCCCACCACATCCCCATCCGTTCTGCCGCGCCCGAACACCGGGCCCCCCCCGAGCGTTCTGGGGGGGCTCTGGCCCGGGGGTCCCTGCCGCCTCCCGCCTCGCTGCCTTTGGTTGCTGGAAGCAGAAAAAAACAAACAAAAACCCCCCAAAAGGGAAGGAAAACAAAGAAAAGAGAGGCAAAGCAAAGGGGTGGCCGCCCCCCCGGCCGGCCCCCCCCGCAGCTATTGCATATTCCGGTGTGTTGGCGCAGAGGATGCATCGGTATTACCAACTGGAAGACGTTTCTGAGGGGGAAAATCGGTTAAAAAAAGAATAATAGAGAGAAAAAGGGACTTTTCCGGCCGAGAAGAAGCCATGCAGGAGGCGAGGGGGGGGCAGCCGCCCCTGGCCCCCCCCGGCCCCCCGGGAGCCCCGGGCATGCAGCGACTCCCTCGCACTGATATTGGGTCCAGTAATACTTAGGCTTCGAAGGCAAGGCACATCATGTGGTATAAAATTTCGTGCAAATTAGGAAAACATGGATTTTTTTTTTTCTTGTGTGTTTTTTTTTTACGGCTTTTTTTTTCTTTTATACAGATTTTTTTAATGTGTGTGTGGTTTTTTTCCTTTTTTTTTTTTTTTCTTTTTTTTCCTCTTTTGCTGAAGGGGGAAGGTAGAGCCGGTTAATAGAGTCTGCCATGCACAGCATCAGCCAGCCGCGGCTGGGTTGAGCCAGGTCACCAGATCCTGTTAAAGCACCATGCAGTTTATTTGTCTTTTTTTTTCTTTTTTTTTTTTGTGTGTCTTTTTGTGTTTTTTTTTTCTTTTTTTCCTCATGTGTTTCTCTTCTCAGATCTTTTTAAAAAAAACAGGTTTCCCTCTCCGCCAAGCGCTTTTTGTTGTTGTTGTTTTTTTTCTTTTCTTTTTTTTTTCTTGTGGGTTTTCTCCTTTTCTTGTCCTTTTTGATTATTTTTCTGTCTCCCGGGATTTCCTGCGTCAGCCCTTTCCCGGTGCCTCGCTGTGCCGTCCCAGGGGGTGGGAAGCGGGGGAAGCGGGGGCCGCTGGAGTGGGGGATGTGATGCCGGTGGTCCTTGGGGCGGCTCTGGGTGCCCGGGGAGGGGGCCAGGCAGGCGGCGGCGGTGACACCCCCAGCTCCTGGACATCCCACGGTGGCTTCTCTCCATCATCGCCCGAGGGGTGTCCCCTGGGCGGGGGGGATCCCTTGGGGACCGGTGTCCTCCGCGGCCGCCACCGTCTCGCTGGGGACACCGGCTGCCTTCGGCCTCTTCCTCCTCCTCCTCGCCGGGGCCGTGGCGGGGGTCCCTCTGCTCTAAGGCACTGCCACGTCCCTGTGTCCCCTTCCTGGCCACGGTGCCACCGCGTGGGACGGGGACGGCTGGGGGCTTCCTCCCGTGCTGGCCCCGACCGGGGGCTCCTCCGGGGGGGCCGGGACCCCTCCCCGCCGCAGTTCAGGCACTTGACGCGGGGCCGGGGGCTCCGGGGGGGGCTCCGGGTGGCTGGCTCTGCCCTCGCCCTCGCTCGGGCTCCTTTGCTCCATCCTTTTTTATCCAAAAAAAAAAAAAAAAAAGCCCAAAAAACCCCAAACCAGCCGTCCCGACAAGCCAGTGCCGGGGGCTCCACCTCCTCCTCCTCCTCCTCTTCCTCCTTCTTTTTTTGTGATTTCTTTTCTTCTTTTTTCTTTCTTTCTTTCTTTTTTTTTTTTTTGACAATTCCCTCTTAAAAGTGCATTTCCTACAAAATGTGCAACACGAGCGCACCCTCTCCTGCCTCCCACCTGGTACCTGTCCACAGGAATGCATAGCTCAAACACACGGACGCACGGTCCCCCCGCCCCGGCCCCACGGCCCCCCCCGGGCGCGGGGACACGCCGGGAGACACGCCGGGGGACGCAGGGACACGCGTGAGGACACACGGGGCCGGGGCTGGTGCGGGCTGCGGGGGAGGAAGGCGACCAGAGAGACGGCGACCGGTGCCCCGGAGCGACGGTGGCCACCCCGGTCCTGTCGGGGCCGCGCTGGGACGGTCCCCACGCTGTGTCCCCGCGGGGACCGGGGTGTCACCGCCACCACAACCCTTTCTGGCCGTGGCCATGCACCCTCCACGGCCACGAGCCCCCTCCTCCTGTGACACCCGCTCGTGCCACCGTATCACCGCAGCACGATGCCACCCATCACGACACGGAGCATCACCTGCCCTGACCGCGGGCACAGCCGTTCTGCGGGGCTCCGGTGGCAGGAGGGTCCCCCCAGCCCACCCCGCCGTGCCCCACCCCAGCCCCGGGGCCCCCCGAGAGTCTGCGTGGGGCCTGGCGGGGGGCGGCGGAGAGGTTTTTTTGATCTTTTCTACTCACATAGAGGCAAGAACGAGAGTCAAAGCCGTTTGCATATCCGGTGAGCGGCCGGCGGGGCTCGGCACCGCGGCCCTACAGCCGCTCCGGGAGGCATTGCTGGCACGAGTTGTGTCAGGTCTCAGCGCGGCGCCGGCCGACGGGGCAAATAATAGTGTTTTTTTCTTTTCTTTTTTTTTTTTTTTTCCTGTTTCTTTGTTTTCTGGCGCATCGCCGGGGTGGGGGGGAAGGTCCTCCTGGGATGGGTTGTTGTTTTGTTTGTTTGTTTGTCTTTTTCCTTTTTAAAACAGTTTGACCCTTTTCTTTCTTCCTTTCCCTCGCTCTTTCCTTCGGGTGTGGGTTTTGCTTGTCGTCGTCGTCGTCGTCGTCGTCGTCGTGAGGCCGCGCTCTCCGTCGTCACCGCAAGGCTGGGCCTGGTGCTCGGGGACGGGGATGTTCCTCTGGGGGTGCCTAAAGCAGAGGAGAAGGGAGGCGAAGGGGCGGCACGGCGGCGGTTATCCCAGGTACCAGGACTGCCGGGAGAGAGGAGAGAGGCCGGCGTTAGTGCTCTGCCCCGCGGAGCCGCTCCGTCCCCGTGCCCGGCCAGTCCCGCCCCGCCCTGGCACGGCTGTCCCCGCGCTGTCCCCGCGCTGTCCCCGCGCTGTCCCCTGCTCGGCGCACGGGGCCGGAGTCCCCACTCCTGCGCTGAGTTCGTCCGTCCTCAGCACGGCGGCCACTCGCGTTCCCCTCGGCGGCTGCTCGCTCTGCACCTCCGCGGCAAAGGCGACGCTGCCCAGGGAACGGTGCCACTCGGGGACAGGTAGGGGGGTGGCACAGCTGGGCACCCCGCGGGGTGGCCCCCCGCCACTCTCCCATTGTTTCCCCCCCCCCAGCCCCAAGTTCAAGTTCATTCCCGATTACCTCATGTCTGGTTTCCGTTGGAAACGAGACAGCTCGGGGCCGCTGCTTCCCTTAACCCTTCCTGGCCCTGCCACACATGACCAGAGTGCGGCAGGTCTCAGCTGCCAATCCCGGGGCACCACCTCGTTCCCCCGTGCCGCAGTTTCCCCAGGCAGGGCAACCGTGAGCCCTGGAGAGACTCTTGGAGTGTGACTGGATACCCACACACAGGGACAGGAACACCTGGAGGTCCTGGGACTGCGTGTGGCCATGATTCCCGGGTCCGGACAGGGACCCTGGCAGCCCCCTGCTCCCCCGAGGACAGGGACCCTGGCAGCCCCCTGCTCCCCCGAGGACAGGGACCCTGGCAGCCCCCTGCTCCCCTGAGGACAGGGACCTTGGCAGCCCCCTGCTCCCCCGAGGACAGGGACCCTGGCAGCCCCCTGCTCCCCTGAGGCTCTCCCAGCACTGCCACAGGTCTCCTTTTTAGGGACCCAATGCCCTTGGGGTGCCCACCCCACGGTGCTCTGCCCACGTGTAAAACTGGGGAAACTAAGGCAGGGCGGGGGGCTGTGGTCAGAGCTGGGTCCCTGGTGTTTGCCTCCTGGAACGGCACAGCACGATTGAGTGTCCTGGTCCATGGTCCCCAGATACTGCACCCTGGCACAGCACAGCACCCTCGGGTGCCCTGTGGCACAGCTCACAGTCCCCAAGTGCCCACGCTCTGGCACAGCACAGCACCCCAGGGTGCCCCTGGCACAGCTCAGCACCCTGAGTACTTCCCCTCAGCCCAGGCAGCACCCCAGGGTGCCTCAGCACAGCACCATCCACACCCCCATCCTGTTGTACCATCACCTTGTCACCCACTGGGCAAGGCTGCAGCCACCGCTCCTGCCCGTGCAGCGACTGCTGAGCACAGACCGCTCATGTCACAGGTGAGGCTGGGAGCTGGCACCCCTGCCCTGGCACCACAGCACTGCCTGCACTGCCAGGGCTGGCTCCCAAACCACCAGTTAGAAAACACCTGGGACTAAAGGGAAGCCCCTGGAAAGGCGCACACGACATCCCAGTGCAGCTGGAGCAGCCACGGACACAGCTGGGCATGGGCAGGGGCCTGTGCCCACATGGAGAGGGGCACACAGTCCTGGTGCTCCTACTTTGGGGATGCTCTGGGCACCTGGGCAGGGTGGTGCCAGGTGGTGTCAGGCAGGGCACAACCTGAGCATGCCAGTGACCTCCCTCTGAAGGACTTGTGGTAGCCCTGAGCTGCCAGCAGTGCCCAAGGCCCTGGCACAGGGTGCCCATGGTGGGGATGCCACTGTGGCAATGCCCATGGAAGCAGGGCCACAGCAGTGATGCCAAGGCAGTGATGCCCATAGCAGCAAAGCCCACAGCAGCAATGCCAGAGCTGCAATGCCAAGGTAGTGATGCCCCTGGTGGCACTGCACGTGGAACCAATCCCACAGTGTCCATGGCACTGGTGCCCACAGTGGTGATGCCCATGGTGGCAATGCCCATGGCAGGGAAGCCATGGTGGGGACACCCACAACAGCAGTGCCTGCAATGGCCATGCCAGTGGTGGCAATACCACAGCAGTGATGCCCAGGGAAGTTACACCCACAGTGGCACTGCCCACAGCAGTGATGCCACAGTGGCAACGTCCATGACAGTGATGCTGGCAGCGATGCCCACAGCAGCAATGCCCAGGGCAGCAATGCCACAGCAGTGATGCTATGGTAGCAATGCCACGGCAGTGGCAGTGATGCCACAGTGGGGCTGCCACAGTGGGGCTGCCCACGTCAGCAATGTGATGGCAGCAACAGCCACGATGGTGATGCCTGCACTGGCCATGCCCACGGTGATGCCCACGGTGATGCCACAGTGAGGGTGCCCGGGGCGAGGGCAGCAGTGTCCCCCCAGCAGCATCCCCGCTCTCACCTGTGCCTGATAGATACTCCCAGGATCCCTTGGTCCTAATCCCACGAAGGAACGGTTCGCAGGGGGCGTGCCTGGTGCAGAGTAGGCTGGGGAACAAACGAGAGCTCATTAACGGGGCTGTGGGTGGCACTGCTATCGTCCCCCCCGGGGCCAGGCCCGGCCCTCTCCCTGGCGCTGCTGGGACAGGAGTCCTGGGCGCTGTCCCTGGCTGTGGCCTGATGGCAGGTGAGCGGAGCCCAGGGTGCTGTGCCCCAGGGGTGCTCTGCCCCTGGGGTGCTGTGCCCGGTCGGTGCCACCTGCAGTTTCGGGGTGCTAGCAGGCTGGGGGGCACGGTGCCCCGGGGTGCAGGCACAGACGGGTGCTCCCTGCCATGCCCGTGCTGTGGCTTCCTGAGCTGAGCTGCCACGGGGTCAGCGTGATGGGAGCCACCAGCTCCACTTGGATGTGTCACTCCACTGCCACCTCCACCTCCCAGCTGAGGGTCCAGCAGTGGGACCCCCAGCCCCGCTGAGCTCCTGGGCTCAGCCCCTTTGGATGTGCAGTGCTGCCAGGGGGATGGGGGACTTGGAGCCAGCTGCACCCCTTGGGGACAGCCACTGTCCTCCAAACACATCCTGTCAAGAGCCTGGGGGAACTGGCACTGCTCCGTCCCTTCCCCTGGCTGTGAGCTCATCACCAGCCAGGACACCCCATGCCATGTCCCATGTCTCCTCCAGATTGGCCATGCCTTGTGTCCTCTGCACCACAGGACCTCCACACCAGACGTCCAGCTGGTGGCACCCTTTGGTGGCCTGTTCCCTGGGGACAGCGGTATCACACAGGACTCGACCCTGTGGGGACGTGGCAGCCACGCAGGGTACCAGTGTCCCATTGGCACTGCGTGACAGGAACAAGAACAACCCCCTCACTGATGCAGCGACGGCACAGCGTCCCAGCACCGCGGCACGCACCACAGGGCCAGTCCAGGGGCCACACCAGCAACCCTCTGGTGCCTGGGTCCAGCACCCCAAAATCCTCCTGGCCAAGGTACCAGTGGCCCCTGAGGAGGAGTGGAGGGCAAGAGTTTGTCATTCACTGCGCCAACAAAGACCCCCCGATGCCACCTGCCAGGCGCTCCAGGGGTCACACACGCAGTCCCTGCACTGGCGCCGCTTCACATCCCCAACCAAACCGGGGTCCCCAGCACAGGGACCCCCATGGCAGCAACAGGATGACAGCCCATGCGGCGCACCAGGCACATTGTCCCTAATCTCAGTGCCACCCGTGGACCAGCTGGTCCCGGGCAGCACTGCCACCACTGTGATGGGGCGACAGTCATGGAGAGGCTGCAGCCTCCCCACAGCACTGCCTGCACAAGGGAGTTGGGCAGAACACTGGTCTGGGGAGCCCCACTGGGGCTCTGCTGTGCTCAGAGAGAGGTGGGGCTCGGGCTGGTCTCTGGGACCAGCACGGGACCCCCCGGGTGGGCGGCCACAACAACCACGTGCCCAAACCCTGCCCGCTCCGACCTGCCTGAGACCCAGCAAACTCATGGCGTGCCAACTGCCGCCCTCTCCCCGGCTGCGGGGAGGCCACCTCCGCCAACATCCCCCCAGCACCGGGACAGGGGGGACACCCTGGGGGGGCTGCGAGAGGAGGGGGCCGGCCGGGCCGGGGAGCGGGGCGGGCGCCGCGGGTGCTTACTGGGTGATGTCGGCGAGGTCGTCCCTCCCTCGGAAGTTGTCGTGGTGGATTTGGTGTCAGGAGAGACGGCCAAGCGGGGCATGCCGGGGGGAGGTGGCGGCGCCAGCATCTGCGTGGGCAGGTAGTGGCTGGGCACTTTCACTTGACCACTTCCATTTAACTGGGGACAACACAGACAAAAAACAAACAGCACAAGCCATTAGGACGCAGGCGCACAGCAGCACGGCCGGGGAGCCCCTGGGAGCCCCCCGGCACGGGCACGGGGCATCCCTCACTGCAGACATGAGTTTGGTGGGTCTCAGAGCAGCCCTGAACAGTCGGCGCTGGCGGCAGGTGGGGAATCAGAGTGGGGCAGGAGGATCCGGGCGCCATGCCCCAAGAGGACACCATGCTGCCACACGTTGGAGTTGGGGCACTGGACCCCGCTCTCTGCAGCAGCAGAGGGGCCTCTGAAGCACTGCCAGGGGCACTCAGGGGCCTTCAAAGGCTCCTGTGCCAGTGCCCTGTGCCCAACTCGACAGCGGCTGCTCCCAGTCCAGTGTCCACCAGTCCAGCACTGGGCCACTGCACGGGGGAATAGCAGCCATGCCCCTCATCCTGGCATCAGACCTCACCAGTGAGGGGCAACAGCTGAGTGGTGGGCAGAGGTCAGAGGGGCTTCCCCAGAGCTCTGCATCCAGGGGAACAGAGTGGGTCACAGGAGGGCAATGGAAGTAGGAGTGCAGATACCCCTGGCCCCCAGCTTTGTGCACCCTTCATGGGGTGTGTGGGGTACTGGGTGTATGGGGTGATGGCTTGGGGTGCTGCATGTGCAAGGTGCTGGTTGAGTGGGGTGTGGGGTGCAGTGGGTGCTGTGTGTGGGGAGTGCTGCGTGTGGGGGGTGTGGGTTGCTGTGCCTGTTGGACGTTGGGTGTGTGGGGTTCTGGGGCAAAGGAAGGCCCACAGCAGCACAGTGTGGCCCTGCCACTCCCATGGGAACGCTGGGGACACGGCGCAGTGAGGAGCTGACGGATCATCCACGGGCTGCGCAGGCGCTCGGGGGATGCCGAGCCCGTTGCTCTCCCGGGCACGCTGATGGACGGTGGCTCTGGGCGATGTCACACACCCCTGCCAGTCCCCCTGCTCCCACCAGACACCCCAACCCTGGCTGACAGCTCGGCCCCAGCACGTCAACACCTCTGTTGCCCCATGCTGAGCCAGGGGATGGCACTTCCATCCCCGGAGGAACGAGGTGCCAACACGGAGCAGGCGCAGCGGCAACAACGCTCCCGAACTGACGCACGGCAAGGCCGGAACTCAGCCCCAGCAAACACCCCACGGTGCCATCCGAGCCCCCCGACTCCCCAGTGTGGCGGTGACGGCGATGGCGGCAGCAGCAGCCGGTCCAGGGGACCCTCCTCGGGCAGCCTGGCCGGCAGAAGCCCCCAGTGCCTGTGGCGAGGTGGGCAGTGGGTGCGGGAGCGGGGCTGGGTCCTTACCGGTCCAGGCTGCTGGTTGGACGGGTCGCAGGCCAGCGAGACGAGATCTTTGAGCGGGTCCTGCGGGTTGAGATGAGGCGGGTACCGGATGGCCGTGTGCGGGAAGTAGGTGGAGGCCGTCTGGGGGAGGATGGAGGTGGTGGGGAAATGCAGCGCAGACGACGGGTGCGGGCTTCGGGCGATACCTGCAGATGACAGCAAAAGGGGACACACAGCTGTGTCACTCGCTGGCAGCTGCCCCAGCCCCCTGCCTGCTCAGCCCTCGCTCCGTGCCTCGGTTTGCCTGGCAGGGCACTCACCACTGTGCACAGCGATGACGGGACGGTGGTGCTGCGTGAAGCTGCTCAGCCGAGGCGAGGAGTCCTGGGGCGATGGGCTGTTGAAGGGGGACTTGTCCATCTCTGTCTTCTTCACGGTGGGGGAGATGCCTGGGGAAAGTGGGTGCAGAGTCAGTGCCTGCTATGGGACCCCTGAATCCCGGGGTTGCCTCCACTCCAGTGCAAGGTTCGGGGGCAAGGGGCACCCTGGGGTCAGGGTGGGCATGGGGAGGGTGTGTGGTATAAGGGGGGTGTGTGTGTGAGCATGTCTGTGCATGCAGGAGGGTGTGCACGAGTGTGGGCACCTCTGGTGTTTACCACACATGTATGTGGCGTGTGTGCTCCAGCACACAACTGTGCACATGCATGTGCGTGCATGCGTACATGGTCACGTATGTGCACCAGCACGGCTGTATGCACCAGTGTGTGTGTGTGTACACGCACATGTACACGTGTGCGTTGCTGCATCTGTGTATGTAAGCGCACACACATGTGTATGTGCATGCACACAGCTATGTGTGTCTCTGTGTGTGTGTGTCAGTGTGTTTGTGTGTGCCCCAGTGTGTGCGTGTCTGTGCGTGTTTGTGTCTCTGTGTGTCTGTGTGTGTGTCTCTGTGTGTGTCTGTGTGTGTGTGTCTCTGTGTGTGTCTGTGTGTGTGTCTATATGTGTCTATGTGTCTGTGTCTCTGTGTGTGTGTGTCAGTGTGTTTGTGTGTGCCCCAGTGTGTGTGTGTCTGTGCGTGTTTGTGTCTCTGTGTGTCTGTGTGTGTGTGTCTATATGTGTCTATGTGTCTGTGTGTCTCTGTGTGTCTGTGTGTGTGTGTGTCTCTGTGTGTCTCTGTGTGTGTGTCTGTGTGTCTGTGTGTCTATATGTGTCTATGTGTCTGTGTCTCTGTGTGTGTGTGTCAGTGTGTTTGTGTGTGCCCCAGTGTGTGT
>JAWMRA010000079.1:4076444-4098314 GCA_035584735.1 Pseudotriccus pelzelni | reverse complement strand
GTCCGGCCTTGTCCGAGGATCCTCCATCCCCACCCCCAACCCCTCCAGGGTTTCCATCCCTGTCCCGTCACACTCCTCGTGTTCCCCGCAGTCCCCCCTTTACCCCCCAAGAATCCCCCGCAAACTCTTAAAGCCACAGGCCGCTTTGCAGCCGGGGTGAGGGGCGGCGGGTTGTGGGGCTTTTCCCCCTCTCCAGTCCCGCTTCAAAAGTTGGCAGCGACCCGAGTGCCCGGTTTGCTCCGGGAGCAGGGAAGGGCACGAGTGGGGAGGGGAGTGGCGGGGGGAGCAATTCCCTCATTTCTATCGACCCCTTTTGTGTCTGGACCTGGATTTTTAACCCTTGTTATCGAGTAATCCTTTAATCTCTTAATCCTTTCAAATAACCATATTTTTCTATAGGAAGGCAACAAAAATTAGATATTTTTTCAGTTTGCCGAGGGCCGAAAGCATGCACCGTGTGCCTGGATTTTTCGGCACGCTCCGTAGTCCTGAACAAACAGGAACATAATCTCCGCCTGCCTTGAGCTTGAATGGTCTCAGTGTGATAAATAATACGCTAAATAATTTATTATATATTTTTAAAATAAAATTAAAGCAGTCTACTCTGCCATTCCATTAGTTTTATTCCATCATTTTCTCCATCTTTTTTTATCTTTTTTTTTTTGGGGGGGATGCTGTGAGCCTGATCATTTTTACAAGGGCTCAGCTCGAATTTAACAGGGATTTTGGATACACAGGAGGTTATTTTATCCATCCCTGTATCCCCTTTGCCTGCTAAACCCACCACGTGCATACCGAGATACTGGACGTTAATTTGTGCATTCACAGGGTATTATATATGTTATATATATATTTTTTTTTTACTGAGTTATTTGTCAGACACAAGTACGACCATCGGCCTTATGGAAATCAGATCTAATTTTATTCCAGCTGCCTATAAAAAAAAATTAAAAATTATTTTTATTTAAAACCTCTAGAACTTTTTTCTTGGCGGTGTTTTGTTTTTTTTTTTAAATCACCATCTGCTCCCCCCCCCCAAGAAAAAGGCACTTCCCTGTTTTAAAGCTGAAAAGAAAAAAAAAAGACTGAAATGAGCAGTTCCCTCGCCTCGTCCCAGCTCCAGAAGCCTCGAGGAATGTAAACTCGGCGGTAACTCCGCTCGCAGAGCACAGTTTGTATTTTCTGCCCGGCTCCGAGCACGATACGGCACAAAAATAAACCCTGGGAAAGAATTTGCCAATTTTTAACCACTTCCAAGGCCGCCGTGGTGCCCGCTGGCAGCTCCCTCCCTGCTGCCAGGGGTTTATTTCCCTGCAGCGATTCCTCGGCTCCCCCGGCCCCGCGTGGTTTGGGGGGGACGGGGATGTTTGGGTTCCGCCCGGGTGCCGTGGAAGATCACCTGGCTGTGCCAGGCTGGTGGTGCCAGAGCGGGCGAGGAGGGAAAATGGGGTTGAAAAGGCAGGGCTGGGATTTTTATTTTCCCATCTGCGAGGCCTTTCTGTGGGGCGCGGGGTGATGGGGAAGGGGTTATTTAATTATTCATAATAAAGAAGTTATTTATTTATAATAAATATTTATTTGTATTTATTTATGATAAATAAATAACTGCCGTAGTTACTTATTTTTGTAACGCCGTTTAAAGTATTTCCTGGCTGATTCAGGGCTGGGCTGAAGGACTGCTGGCCTTGGCTCTGAGGGACCCCCCACAGGTTTCTAGTGGTCCAGGGGCACACGGTGTGTGCCCCCAAATTAATCCCACAGTGTGTCCCCCTGAATTTAATCCCATTTCTTCCCTGGCAGCGAGGGGCCTGGGGGCTGATCCTGCACAAACCATAACAGCAGTGGCCCGGGGTGGGGGTAATTTCAGTGCACCTGGCGCTGGCAGGGCCAGGCAGAGGGAAGGGCACCCCTAATCCTGGCACCCCTGACTGGGGGGGGTCACTCGGCCTCGGGGGGAGCTGCAGGATTTGGGGCTGTGCTGGGCACGGAGCTGGAGAGCTGCCACCAGACCCCACAGTGACCGTCCCCACTCCCCACAGCCTGCACCCAGCAGCCTGAACCCCAATTGCTGGTGTAACCCCCAAGCAGAAAAACACTAAAAATACAAAAATCCTTTTTTTTTTTTTTTTTTAATGTTTCCAAGCTGCCTGCAAACAGCATTTTGAGGACGGGGGTGGAATCCAAACCCAATTTAATTTTCCCCTGCAGGCCATCCCTGCTGCCTCAAATAAAACAAAAAGTGGTGGTGGGGATTTGGGGGTGCACTTCTGTTTCTCCAAGGGGTTTTTCAGAAGGGTTGGACCCCGGCGGTGGAAGCTGAGTTACCCCGATTTCCGCAGAGCCAGAGAGGCTGGATCAGGCCCTTTGTTCATCCCTTGGGTTTTTATCCCGGCCTGTTTGGAGCCTCGCGACCCCCTGTCTGTAAAACCAGCGCTGGGAACAAGTGGAAATTTGTGTCCCCCCACCTCAAAGCTGGGTTTTATTTCTAAAGGGCATTTCATGGTTGATTTGTGCTGCTAAGACACCTCGGTGCCAACTTTTGGGCTCAGCCAGGGGGGTGCAGATACCCGTGGAGCAGCACGGGGCTGGTCACCCCCCCACTGCCACAGGAAAACATCCCCCAGCCTCATTAGCCCTTTTTTTGGGGCTCATTTTTAGCATTTTTGCAGGTTTTTTTCCAAGGTCCCATTCTACTGGGCGCAACGGCACGGCCGAGCCACGTCCCTCTCTGCAAAGGGGGAGAGAAAGGGAAATAATCCATGTTGGGATAGTTTTGTTGCTGCCTTTCTTTGCTTTTAAAATAACTTTTAAGGAGAATATTCTGGTTTTGACCAGAATTTATTTACTTTATTCCTGCATATGGCTCTTGGCCTGGGTCCCAAACAGGCAGAGGTCTGGCCTGGCTCGATTCAAAGCCAAAACGTGCAATGAAAAGAGATTTTTTTTTTCCCCCTTTTCTCTTTCTTTCTAAAGCAGGTTTTTAACTGGTGAAATTGTTGCTGACGAGGGGGGGACTTCAGTTTAAAAATTGCTAGCAGATTTCAGGGAATTATTCTGCATGAATTTCAAGGGGGTTTAGGATTTTTGCTGTGGTTTTTATCATTTTTTTGGCTGCAGGTTAGATGTAAAAGAAAAATAAAATATAAATCCCCCAGTTTCCCCCCCCTCTGTATTTTTTCCATTGGCTCAAACATCACCTTTTCCCCCCGGGTTTGTTAGAAAACAGCCCTCAAAGAGCCCGTGCAACCCTTTCCCTGCGCTAACACCGCGCGGCACCAACCTCACCAGGGCAGATCTTTCCCCAAATGACCATAAAACTTGTTTTTTACATAAAAAAGGGGTTTGGGGGGATCGCCAAATGTCTTCAAACGCCACCGTGGGCCCACGATGCCACTGCCCTCCCCACACCGGAGGGCTCAGGCCGGGGGGTTTTGCAGCCACGTGTGAATGGAGGCACCAGGAATTCTTGCAAACACCAAAATGTCACAATTTCACTCGTTAAAAAAAAAAACCTCCAACAACAACCAAACCAAAAATGCAACCAGGAAATGTTTCCTCACTCCTTTTTTTTTTTTTTTTTTGTTTTGGGTTTTTTTTGTCCGCAGAAAGACATAAATCAAGTCTGGCCACTCTCTCCAGGGGCTGGTTTGTCGTGTCAGTGTTGGGGAATTTGGGGAAATTTCTGGAGCGAGAGGAATGGGGAAGAATATGGCCCTGTCTCTTTGTTTGGGGCGAGGGCATCCCAGGTTGGTTTTTGTCCCCTCCCTGCACATTGAGCTGGCGGGGGGGGGTCCTGCCATCGTCCCCGTGTCACCATCACACTGCCACGGAACCCCTCGGCCCTGGCAGCTCGGTTTTGGGAGCAGGAGCACCTCGGTGCCACGATCCCGGTGCCACCCTCGGCACAGGGAAGTGGCTCTGCACCCACACACTGCACCCAGTGCCAGGGAGGGGCCCCCCAAAATACACGTGTGTCGAGGGGAGCAGCACCCAGGGGGTTGGGGAGGACAAAAATCCCCCCCAAATACGGCTTTGCTGGAGGGGAGGGTGGAGGAGCAGGGAGGCTTTGGGGAGCTGAAAGTGAAAGTGGCTGGTGGGGGTGAGTGTGTCGGGGCTCCGTGCCCCAGCACCCGGCTGGCACCCCAGTCCCCTGGGGGGGGCTCAGCCCCTGGGAGCTGGGCCTGGGCGGGCAAAAGCGGCCAGTGGTGGCATTTTGGAGCCCCACCAGAAGCAGGAAGGAATTCTGGGGGAATTTTAATCAGTTGCCAAAGCAAACAGAAGCGCGGGGAGGTAACGAGGTACCTGCTCCCAGTGCCGGATCCAACACCTCCGCCTTGCTCCCCAGCCCGAGCCCCCCTTCCTGCGCTGTGTGCCAGGGCTCCAGGGCAATGCCAGGGCCCAAACGACCTGGCAGCAGCGATGACAAACCACCATTGCCCAACTGTACCCGTTCAACACCGAGGCCAGGTTTGGGGTTCACCCTCCCAGCACAGCCCCGGAGCCAACGCCAGCCTCGGAGCCTCAGGCAGCCCTTAGGCGAGGCCTTTGCTGTGGTAGGAAATGGTTTCTCCAAAGGTTTTGTTTGCCAGAGGAGAAAACTGGGCTGGAATTCGTGAGAAGAAAGTTTGAAGGGAATGGCAAAGAATTATTATATTAGTTTTCCAGAAGGAGCTTCCAGTCGTGCCGGCGCACGGCAACGTGTCCCGAAGCGGCACAAAGCGGGGGAATACGCCAAAGTGATACTGGGTGAAGGGTCCCTTTCCCAGGAAGAGTTTGGCAACTCACAGACTCAACTGCCAGCCTCTGTCTGCAGCTAAACCAATTACTGCAGACAAATTGGCATGGACGTTCGCCTCTCCGAGCTCTCGGCCGCACAAAGGGCTCGCTTTCCCTCCTCGCTTTCCCTGCTCGCCTTCCCTCCCTTTCCCTCCTCGCTTTCCCTCGTTTTCCCTCCCTTTCCCCCTTCCCTGCCACGATTTTACGAGAGAGGAAAATTACTCGGATGCTGAGCGTACTGTAAGTAATAAGGGCTTTGAAAATAGGCTCCTAATTAAAAATGATACCACTGCTCGTTTGTTTTTAAGCACATATTAAACTTTTTTCCCCTTCCCTGCTGCATTCAAATGTTGGGGTTGCTGGCTTGGGTTTTTTTTTTTTTTTTTTTTTTTTTTTTTTTTGTGAAAACTGGCTTTCTGTGCCGTGATTCTGGTTTGATTTGACACTCCCCTCCTGCCCCCCCTCTCTGGGGTCTGCTTCGAATTAGCGAAAGCCAAATCCAAGAAGCTGGAAAGGGATATTATAGAATTTTCCATGTCCTTATTATTTTTTTTATTAGTGGGACTGGGCAGCTCGGCCGAGTGGGGAGGGAAAATGGGGTTTGTGGTTGGGGGAGCTGTGTGAGGTGCTGGCGGGGGGGGCAGCGGCCCCCACCTGCAGCTCGGGCTGGGGGTGGGGCACGTGGCCCTGAGTGTTTGGCACCAGTAGATGGGATATTCTGACCTTGAGGTTTGCAGGGTCACCCCCTGTGCAGCACCCCAGTGTGGTGCCAAGGGAGCCCCAGCGCTGCTGTGGCACCTGCACCGCCGTGTCCTGGCGTGCACCAGCCCGGGCACACGGAGTGAGGGATGCTGCGAACCTGCCGGAGGCTCCCTGGGGAATGCCGTGGCACTCGGGGGTGATGTGGGTGCTGACAAATGTGATGGTGTCCCAAAGCCTGGGCATTGCCCTGGGGAAAGCTCCGCAGTGGGCGCTGGGTGCTGCGAGACCCCGTGGGGTTGGCACGCGGTGCCAGGGACCCTCTGCAGGCTGGGGGTCCTTGGATAGCCCTGGGAAAGGGGTGCAGGGGGTGTTTCACGGTCCTGGCCCAGCCTTGCCTCGTAAACCCAAAACGATTTCGGGAGCAGGGGCTGGGGGCAGCGTGTTAATGAGCTGACGAACCTCCCTGCCTCAGTTTCCCCCACCCGCACCGCGCCAGGGTGGGGGAACTCAGCAGGTCTGGAGCCGTTTCCCACTCGGGGCGCTGGGAGCAGGGCCTGGAGAGTTAACACCAGCCACGCCAGCCCTTGGCCGCCGGCACATGCTCTGCCCGGCCCTGAACCACCGCCAGCTCCCGCTCCGGCAACAACAGCCCCCATTGTGTGCCAGCCGCCCGCGCCAGCACCCAGCTGCCGCCCGGCCGAGGGTGCAGCGCTGGGGCCACAAGTGGACTTTGTATCCCCGCTCGGGGCTGCTGGGTGGTGCTTTCCTTTTTTTTTCTTTTTCTTTTTTTTTTTTTTTTTTTTTTAATAGGAAGCGAGGAAAACAGGGCGTTCGGCTCCCGGCATTTCGCCCAGCCGCTCTGCAGAGAGCCAGCAGGAAAATATTTTTTTAAAAGACAATTGCTTGGCTCTTTTTGCCTTTTATTTTGCCTTTTTTTTTTTTTAAATTTTTTCCCCCTTTTTTTCGCCTTTTATTTTCCCTTTTTTTTTTGGCCTTTTATTTTCCATTTTTTTACCTTTTATTTCCCCCCCCTTTTCTTTTTTTACTTTTCCCCCATTTTTTTTTGCCTTCTCCCCCTCTCTTTTTTTTTCTCCCCTTTTTTCTTGCTTCCTGTGTCTGTCCCTGCCATTGCTGCGGATGCAGGGCCTCGGAGGGGTTGTGTTTACCCAAGTGGCACCATGTTTGTCACCGGGGCTTGCTCCGGTGTCTAAATATGTGGTGGGAGGCACGTGACAGCGGGAGCAAACATCCTCCGCTGGCTGTCAGTTCCAGGGCTGTTCCTTCTCCCGGAGGATTGGGGCTGAAGCCTCCCAGCTGCTGCACCCAAATGCTGCCTTGGGGCTCAGCCCAACCCTCCAGCTGTTTTGGGGCAAAGAAGGAGCTCCCTGGTCCCCACCCCAGGCTGCCTCCAGGGGCCTCAGGCAGGATCTGTCCCTGCTGGCTCATTCCCATGGAGTTGCAGGAGAATCGCCACGTCCCTCGGTGTTACGAGTGGGGAAACTGAGGCACGGCTCAGGGCTGGCAGGAGCAGATCAGACCCGTGGGGGAGGATTTTCCTGCTGGATCCTGACCATCTTTAAACCAGTGTTTTGGTGCCTTTCAAGGCAGTTGCCATGGCAGAGGTGAAGAGTCTTGCACCCCGCTCCCGGCTCGCCCTACACTTTGCCCGTGGGTCAGGGGGTGCTGCGTGGGTGAACCCCGTTCCAGGAGCATTCCCTGGCTGAGCTCTGGGGGCGCTGGGGGAAGTGCCCAGCCCAGGCGTGCAGGCAGGGATCCGGCAGCTCAGACCCGCCAGGTCCCGCCGGCTCTCACCGAAATGCCCGCGCTGGCACTCCCCACCTGCCCGGGCATCCTGGCTGTGCTCCCAGAGCGGGAAGGAGGGGGAAGGCAGCGTCACGGGCTGGGAAAGCCGAGCCAAATCTCAGCCCAGTGATAATGTTGAACATTGATTTCTGTATTCCCCTTCCTCCGGCCTGGCAGGGCTGTGAGGTGTGTGGAGCCAAGGGCTCCCGCAGCCGGAGCCTCCATCCCAGGACACCCTGCATCCAGGTGTCCCTGCATCCCTGTGTCCTGCATCCCGGCCAGCCCTGAGGCCGGGACCTGCCCAGGGGGGCTTGGGGGCAGAAAGAGCCTCCAAATAAAGGGTGTTTTGGAGGAATGGAGGCACCATTCCTGAATCCAGGGTTTGTTTGGGCCTCTGGGTGCTCTGCTGGGACTGCATGTGCCAAACTGCATTCCAAATCCCAACCCCGTGTGCGGACTCAGCCAGGCCTCTGACACCCCCAACACCCCAGCCTCCCCCTCCCTGCACCCTGAGACGGGAGCGGGGCCATGGGGAGCACAGTGCAACCCCTGGGCCCCGAAATGTCTCAGAAACGAGGGGCTGAGGTCACACCCCCAAATCCCCAGGGAGGACCCTGCACCCCCAACCTCCCACACGGAGCATCCCTGGCTGTGGGACTGGGTCTCCCCAGCCCGGTGCACCCCAGACCTGACAAGGTGCTGGTGCAGGTGCCACCCTGCTCCTGCCCCATCCTTCCTCCGGCCATGGAGGTGCCACGGTGGCAGAGGCACCCCCAGCAGCCCCGCAGCCCCGTAAACTCCGCTCCAGCCTCAGAACTGGGAAGTCTGTCTCGAAACCAGTCTGACTAGAATAACTGGGAAGGCAACTGTGGTTTCTTTTCAGGAAAAAAGAGATCTTGAAAAAGAACTGAAACTGTTTTCATTTGGACAAAAATATTCCTAGACATTTTTCCACATTTTGCCAGCAAGCAAGAGCATTTGCTTTTCATTTTTCAATGGAAACCCAGAGAAAAGTAATTGAAAACGATGTTTTCCCTGAGAAAGAAATGAAAAAAAAAAAAAATAGGCAATTACTGCTAAAAATCCATTTTGGTACAAACAAAGCGACTTGGTGAAAGAAAACCCTCCCCAGACCGGGCCTGGCCTGTGCTGACACAGTTCCCCCCCAGCTCTGGTCCCGCCTGGTGCCGCACGCCGTGGGCCGGCCAAGGGCCGCTGGTTGTCCTGGCTCCCTCGGGTGCGGAATGTCCGCGAGCTGGGAACGGCCAGGAGCCGGGGACCGGCCTGACAGTGGGAGTGGGATGCAGCAGGACATCCCCACCACGTCCCCCTACCACGTCCCCGGCGCGTCCCCCGCAGCCCGCCTTGCATTTTGGAGCGGGGTGTGAAGCAAACATGAGACGACCTCAAACACTCGGTCCCATGGTGCTTTTTGGAATAGTGATAATTAAATTCAGACTTTTTTCCTTTCAAAATGCCCTGGAAAAATCCAATCACTTTGCAAATCAAAATAAGCATTTCCAATTAATCCTCTAACTTGAACCACATGGCTTTTAGGGAACGCGGTTGCACTCTGCTGAGACGCTATTTTTAAACCAGTGACGGCTCCGGCGATGTTCCGAGCGTGCTGCAGGCAGGCACGGCACGGCCCAGCCCGCCAGAAGCTGCCCGAGGGAGCTCAGGGGCACCTCGTCCCCATCCCCCAGGTGTGCAGCCGCTGCCCCACGGCAGGTGACAGCTCGTGCTGAATGCCCGGTGGTTGCAGGGACGTGAGTCGAGGCTTTCTGAGTTCAGCTTTTCTTCTCTGGCAGTCATGGCCATCAGTGTGGAGGTGGTGGCCACAACCCTGCTTCCCCCGGGCAAGGGGGCCCAGCACCAGCACCCCCAAATAACTCCCCTGGAGGCTGAGGCTGCACAAACCCATCACAGGCCAGCTAAGCACCAGGGCTGTGCCAGGGACAAGAGTGATCAAGGGGGTGTGAGGGCCATGCCCGTGTCACAGAGGAAGGATGAGGACGTTAAGGCCTCCCCCCAGTCCCCTCCCAGGTCACTGCAGAGATCCTGCCAGATGGGAAAAGCCTCGCTCCTGAGGCTGTCCTGCCTGGCACCGCTCCCAGTTGTGCCAGTGGGAGGAATTGGTGGCACACTGGGCCATCCCTGCCCCTTGACACCTCTCTTGTCCCGGGCACAGGAGCCTCCAGGTGACCCGTGGAGGGTGAGGGCACCCGGGTGAGCGATGGGGTCAGCTCCTGTCTCTTGGTCCCTGTCCCTGCCCCCCCAGCGGTGCCATTTCCAGGGCCCCTCCGCAGCAGTGCCAAGGTGGTGCTGAGCGGTGCCAGCTGCCACCCGCCGGGCCCGGGGGGTTATTTTTAGCCCTGGCTGGGGATTTGGGTGCTAAGCAGCCGGCACCTCACAAGCTGATTTGAGCACTAAGCCGAAAAGCTGGGGACGTGGCCAAGGCAGGCGCGGATCCGGCCCTGGCCCCCACCTGCCCCCGGTGCTGGGGGAAGGGGCACCCGAGCCCTCCAGGGAGGGGGTGCTGGGTGGGTCTGGAGCGCTCTGGGGTGGCAACCCCCTTCCTGATACCTGTGCCCATCACCCCCCAGTGCCCAGAGGCACTGAGGGGCAGTGCCACAGGAGGAATGGGGGTGTTGGATCCCCTCCAGGCCGCAGGGGCTGGCGCTCAGAAGCGCCGCCGTGGGCAGGGCGAGGCGGGAGCCGTCCCCAGCCAAAGTCAACTCAGCCATCGCCGTTCCCAGGCTCCATGTGCTGACGGGCGCCCCGGTGCCTGCGGCCTGGGCAAGTGGGGTGCTATCCACCCCTCCCCCCCCAAATCCTCCTCTTCCTCACACGTGCACTCCTGCACGTGTTTTTCCCCTGGGACTGTTTTGGGAGCAGCCAGAAGCCTGCAACATCCCCTCTCCTCAGGGGCTGAGGCTGGGTTTGGCACTGCTTTGGATGCTGAGCCAACTCCCAGAGCTGGGGCTTTGGAGGTGCTTGGGGCCCAGTTCACCCCACTGTGGGGACTGGAGCACCCACATCATCTGTGCAGGGAGAAATTTGGGTGCTGTGCAACTCTGTGAGCTGCAGCAAAGGGAGGATGGTGGAGCCAGACACTGGGGCACTGAGAGCACCCCCCTGGCCTTAGCCCAAGCTGCCCCAATATTTGTGTTGTGCCCCCCCAACCGGCTCCTCACTGCTTTCATCGCCTCCTGTCCGTGCCTTGTCCTCCTGCCCCCATGCTGTCCCCACTGGGGTCCCCAATGGCCAGGCTGGTTGGGACGGAGCCATTCCCCTGGGGACACCCATCACGATGACCGGCTGGGGTGGCTCACCACAGTGGGCGAGTGGCAGAGGGGATGACTTGGGCCCGTCCCACCGTCCCCCTCACCAGCTCCAGGGTGGTGCCCGCTGCTCACAGAGCCCACAGGCTCCTCGTCATGCCAGCTGGCTGCCAGCCCTGCCTGGCACCGGCACCTGCCCGCTCCTGCCCGCACACGCCAGCGGCAGAGCCTGGCCCAGCCCCGGCGCGCTCAGCACCTGAGCCAAGGAGCACAGCCTGACCCTGCCACGGCGGTGCCGACACCGAGTCTGGCCCCACACCTAACACTTTGCTCTTGCGCCGGTGATGGGTTGATCGCCCGCGGCACGGCCCATGGCACCCAGCACCCTGCCGTGCCTGGGGACGGGCAGCGTGGATCCAGCCAGCTCCTCTCCCACTCCCAAGGGAGCCGCCAGCATCTCCGGCTGCGCCTGGGCCGGTGGGTGTTTGGCAGACGGGTGTGGAGGCGGCGCTCGGCACTGTACCTGTGCCAGGCAGGCGGCTCCGAAACTCTGACGGTGCCAGCGGGGCATGGCTGGACCCCAGGAGTGCCCGGGGCTCCCAGCGGAGCTGATGGGGGGTGAGAACGGGGTACCAGCCCCAGCCCTGGGGGAGAAGGGCCCTTCGCTGGGTCTGCCAGGGGCAGGGTTAGGGCTGTTCTGCAGGAGAAAGGAGGCGTCAGCGCCCGGCCCTGCCGTGTGGGCTCCCGAAGCTGCTCGCCGTTCATTTCGGAGCTTATTAAGAGCTGGGCTTTGTCAATAAGGCACCATGTAAAGCACATTGTTGTCTCTTAGCAACCTTGACTGGTTCAAGAAGAATTTTGTTTGGTTTTTTTTTTTTTTTTTGAATATAGAAGAAATGCACCAGGAAGCGGCTGCGCCAGCCGGGTTCATCCGGGAGCACCCGCTCTGCCGCACGAGTCGGCGGCGCAGCACAATGGCTTGGCCCCAGCTCCAGTCCCAGCTCCCGGCGAGCAGGGCCTGCTCCCACTTACAAAATGGGAGCGCAGGGACAACTGTGAGGCTGCTGGGAGGAGGACACAGATCTGGGGATGGCGATGCTGGTGATGGGGAAATTGCCAGGCTCTATGCCAGACCCCTCTGGTCAGACTGCAGGGAGGTGGGGAGGGTGTGGAGAGACCCTGTACCCGGCGTGAGGACAGGAGGGAGCCTTGATCGTGTCCCATTGCCCCCCATGCCCCCAACCCTGTCCCTGCACAGGAGCTGTTGGGGTGTCATGGCCAAGGGCACCAGGCAGGCGGTGGCAGAACCACAGGTCCCCCAGTCCTGCCCAAGTGGGGCCAGGATGAATGGGGACAGCGCTCCCACTGCACCCCTGCCCGGGCTGTACTGGGATAACTGAGCCCCAGTTTTGCCCTCTGCATGGTGCTGGAGCTGGTTAATGGCAAACAGCACCCGGGAGCATTAACCGAAGCGGGGGAGGGAAGGGGGGTACAAACAGGCACTGAGGGTGAATCTGCAACCGCAGGAAGTCAGTTATTAATTCGAGAGAGACGTTTTGCCCCTTGATTTACTGTCATCGGGCCTTTATGTAACGGCGGGGAAAGGGTGGGCAATGCCGTGGGGAGAGGGCAGTCCCCCCCACCACATGGCCCTTGAACAGCTCCCTGAGCCCCCTCACGTGAAGGGAGAAGGGGGTTAGGGTGGGACCCTGTCAGCTCAGCATTCCACGGTGTGCTGGGGGCCCGGGGGGGCCCCGAGAGCATCCTGTGCCTTCCCTGTGGGACTTGCCCCCCCTCCCCTTCCTTCCCAGTTCTCAGCCTGGGCCCCGGCAGGCTGTTGACACGACCGGGGCCTCGTGTCCTCATGTCACCTCCTGGGTTGGGGGACAGGAGCTGGCAGAGCGGCTGCTGCCTGTGTGGTGCCAGCACGCAAACCTGGGGGTGTTTGTGCACGGATGTGCTGGCACACGTGGATGGAGGTGCACGTGTGACCACGTGGGCACGTGCACATGCCTGTGCATGTGCAGCCACATGTATGCACACACACACCGGCGTGGCTGCATGCACAGAAACACACGTGTGCACACATGTTGAACACACAGAGGTGGGCACATGTGCGTCGCTGTTCCCCCAGCACACAGCACGGGCACCACCACGGGCACATCGAGGAACATGTGTACACGCAGCCGTGTGACAGGGGGACACGCAGGGCGTGGGACCCACGGCAGCACTGTGGCTGGGGACATGTGGGGTGCTGGGGGACACGGCAGCCCTGTGGTAGTGCCGGGGGACTCAGCAACCCCAGGACAAGACCCATGGCAGCCCTGTGGCCGGTGACACGTAGGGTGCCAGAGGACATCGCATCACTGTGCAGGGACACTTGGCGTGGCAGGACCCACAGCTGCTCTGTGGCAGGGGACACACGGGGTGCTGGGGGACACGGCAGCCCTTGGTACCGGCTGGCGGGCAGCCCGGGCGGGAGAGGGCCGGGGGATGCACCACTCCCCCGCCTTCAATTGGCTGAGCGGTAAATAAATAAAAGGGAATTAAATAAATAGAGGCGAGTCGGTTTATATAATCGCTGGTACAGTTTGTCCTGAACCTCTGCACGGATTAGAGAGCTGGCACCAGCCGTGGGTCATTAGCAGCTGGGCTGAGCCCCCCCAGCGTGGCCACCCCGGCCCCCGCCAGCGGCCCCCAGCCTTGCCCCCTATTTACCTACCCGGGTATTTTTTAACGAGGAACCTTGGGAAGGGCCGTGCACACGTGTGCACGTATGTGTGAGCGCTTGCAGGGCAGTGTGTGCTTGTGTGTGCCCTGCATGTGTGCACGGGAGGGCACACAGGGGTGTGTGGGCACCTGCCTGGGCCCAGGTGTGCCAGGGCAGGGTGGTGTGTGTGTTCAGGGTGCTGGGAGTCTGTGTGTGCCTGCACGCATGTGTGTCTGTGTGCACTGTCTGTGTGTGCATCGGTGTGCATGTGTGCACGTGCACGTTTGTGTGTGTGTGCATGTTTTCAAGATGCACAAGCCTCTGTGTGTGCACACGTGTGTGTGTGTGTGTGTGTGTGTGTGCACTGGGGTGTACTCGCACACGTGTGTGTACATGTATCTGTACATCTGTGTGTGTGTGTGTGTGTGTGTGTGTGCACTGGGGTGTACTCGCACACGGGTGTGTACATGTATCTGTACATCTGTGTGTGTGTGTGTATTCAAGGTGTGCAAGCCTCCATGTGTGCACACACGTGTTTGTGGGTGTGCACACACGTGCTTGTGGGTGTGCACGCGTGTGTGGGTGTGCATATGAGGGTGCACATGCGTATGTGTGTGTACATCTGTGTGCATGCGTGTTTTTGAGGTGTGCAAGCCTCCGTGTGTGCAAACATGTACTCCTGGTGTGCACACGTCTGTGTCTGTGTGTGTGTGTGTGTGTGTGTGCGTGCACAGGAGTGTGCACACGTGTGTGCATCCACATATTTTCACAAGTATTCTGATGTGTTTGGAAGCCAGCGCATGTATGTGCCTCCGTGTGTGGTGTGCATGTGCACGCGTGTGTATGTGTGTGTTTGTGCACGAGCACGTGTGTGTTGGGGTGGGAGGGGAGCCCCCTCACGCCGTGGCACCCAGGGGAGGAGGTGACAGCGTGTCAGGACACTCCGGGTGCCAGCTGAACGGGGCCTCATGTTCCCCCGCACCCTGAACCAAACACCCCCACACCCCGGCCCCAAACCTTGACCGTCCCGCAAATCGCCGCGGGGGTGACACGGCAGAGCGGCCAGCGGGGACCCCCGGTGTCCCTGGGCTGCCCCGGGGTGCCCCGCGGGACCCGGCTGCGCTGCCACCCGGTGTCGGGGCTGACCGTGCCCGTGTCGGTACCCGTGTCGGTGCCCGTGCCTCTGTCTGTGTCGGTGCCGGTGCCCCCTCCCCTGCCCGTGCCGGTGCCGGTTCCCACTCCCGTGCCTGTTCCCGTTGCCGTGCCGGTGCCCGTGCCCGTGCGCGCTCTTCTGCTGCCATCTAGTGCTCGCCCACGGGCGAGCCCCGGCCCGGCCGCAGGGCGCCCATCGCTCGTGGCCCTCTCCACCCACGGGCAGGGCAGTGGCCCGGCTCCGGCTGCCCTGCGGAAGCCACCCGGGGACACATCTTTGGGGATGTGCCGGTGGGCCGGGATCCCCTGGCTCTGGACCCTGAGTTGGTGGGGAGCCCTTGGCTCCGGGGAGACCCAGAGCAGCATTCCCCCTGGAAACCGGGGGGAAAACAGTCTTTTCTCTTATAGAACCTTCAGAACCGCCCCAGGAAAGGAGTCAGTGACACTGGATGCTGAGATGACACCTGAATACCCAATCACCTCCTCCCCCAAAGGCACCTCCCATCTCACCACACACAGCCTGTGGTTGGGGTGCAGGATCCCAGTTTTACCCACCAGTGACCATCCTGGTGCCCTTTGTCCCTGACAGGAACAGTGCTGTGGAGGGGCCACAGTGTTTCTTGGGAGCTGTGCCACAGGTGGCACCAAGCCTGGGCAGCACCGGGCACCTCATCACCACTGCAGTGGTGAAGGGCTGAGCTACAGCCCCAGCACAGCTGTCCTGACGGAGCTGTTCCATGCAGGATGCTGGCGGGCAGCTTTCCTGCCTCCCTCCCGAGGCAGGAGATGGATGGACGGCCTCACCCTGCGCTCGATACCTGCTGACTCAGGGCCTCGTGCGCCAGCACGGACGGATCCACCCGCTGCATCCTGCCGGGGTTGGGCAGTGAATCGGCTGTGCCGGAGCCAGCAGAGCCCACGGAACACTCCTGTGCGGATCCTGGCTCTGCCCTGCCGGGAGGGGCTGATCGATGGGGTGTCAGCAGAGATCCAGGCTCCTTGGGGCTTTGCTCAGGGACGTCTCAGCAGGAGATGCCGCAGAGGTATTTTTAGCCACGTAATTCATAGCTACCTCCAGCCTGATTAATTTTTTTCTCCCTTGGTCAATCCATCACACCCTTCCCCGGTGGGTGGATGTGTGCCGGGGGCTGGGGGTGCTGGGAGGGGCTGAGGCAAAGCCTGGACACTGGGTCCCTCTGCATTAGCTCCATTTGCTCCTATTTTCCATGGGGTGGCATAAAACACCCCATGTATGGGGGAACCTAAATGCTGGGATCCCCTCCCCAACTCAGGTTCCCCCCAGCTGGGCAGGGTGGGTGCAGCAATGGGCAGAATTGGTGCTGGGAGTGTGTGCTGAACCTAGACCAGCTCCCAGGATTGTCTAACCTTTCCCAGGGTACTTTCCCAGCAATAGATCCTAAAATGGAAGCCAGTGAGAGGCTGCAGCATCCCACATCTGTCGTCCCTGGTGAAAGCATCTCCACTCAGCCCTGATTCAGCAAAACAGTGTTCTTCCAAGTGCTGCTGCTCCCAGGATGAGGACAGACAGTCCTGGGGGCTGCTGGAAGCTCTCAGGGGTGTGAGAACAGAAGGTGGATTCTTAAAATATTTTGGGGGTTGGTATTAGGCAGCTGATGTGCTTCTGGCCTCAGCGGGCTGATGAAGCTCAAAGGACGGGTCTGATTTGGGATTTGGGGTCCCATTTCTGTTTGCAGCCACCCCTCTCCCCAACACTCCTAAACCCTGCAAGCACCACAGCACCACCTGCCCCAGAGAGACCTGAGTGCCCCACAGGACACCCAGCAGTGGGACCACCCTGACACCCCCTGGAGGCCCTGGGCTCCTGCCAGTCCCTCTTCCGGCCGGCTGAGCGTCACCCACCGCCCCCATGTCCTGGCATGACCTGGCTTCCCTGCGCCAGTGGCTGCGGGGGCTGCCTCAAAGGCCCAATTTTCTCGCTCTGAAGCCCCGGCTCTGTTCGGCGTCGGGCAGGGCACCAGGGTGCTGGGGCAGCGTGGGTGCTCCCAAGGGAAGGGGCACCGCATTCCCGCTGGGCACGGGGGCCGCCAGTGCTCTCCAACCTCCAGCCCTTTGATTCCGGCCCAGCCTCTTGCCCTGGAAATGGCAGCTGCCCACGGCAGGGTCATGCAGGGCAGGGTCTGGTCTCCTGTCCCTGTGCTCCATGCCCAAGCCACAGCAGAGCTGGCATGATGCCAGGCACCATCCCTGCACAGCGAGGGACACACCCGAGTATCCGTGCTGTTTGTGCCTCTCTGAGCTCTCTGTGCTGGTCACAGATGGGTTTTTGGGGTTCTCTCACAAGCCTGAGTTGCAGCTATGGAAGTGGCTTGTGCTTCCCGGCAGGATTCTGTTCAGCTTGTCCGCTTTCCAGTAATCCCAGCAATCCCAGCCTGGGAGACTTGTGGGGTGCTTTGGGAGCTTGGGGACTTGCATTCCCTGTCTCAAGCTCTCTGTGAAGCTGTGGAGGGATTCCTCTGCTTCCCCAAACCAGCCCAGAGTTTTACTCAAACCAGCCTTCAATCCAGTTTAAGGCAATCCCCAGCTCCAGACCTTGAGCCAGGGAAGGTGCTGGAGGAGGACAGACAGACAGACACTCAGGTCCCCTCTCAGGTACCATCCCAAGGAAGGGGGCTGGAAGGGTTAGATAGGGCTGGCAGAGGTTGGATGGGACTCACACCAGCAGAGACCTTCACAGCCAAGCAGGAAGATGCTGTTCCCTGCCAGCAGCACGGTTTTCTGCAAGAACACTCCTTTGAGCAAAGCATCCAGGGTAAGCTGGGGCAAGGACATCCCAGCCTGGTGTCCCAGGGCAAGGCCAAGCTCGGCAGGAAGGAACAGAAATCCAATAGAACGCCCAGAAACAGGGAAACAACCTGACCAAACACACATGGGTGAGCAGGCTCCATCCCAACCCTCCCTTCGGAGGTCCCAGCCAGGACTGTGGCACAACCTCCCCATCCTTGTCCCAAGTCCCTCTTCTGCCCACAGTCGACCCCTCCCTTCCAAAATCAAGTGTCTGAGACCCAACCCTGTGTCCCTGACCGGCCGCCCTCACTCACCATCCACCAGGTCTTGCCCCTCATGTCGTAGCACAGCTGCCACCTCACCGAGCCCCCGGCCACTGGTGCGGCCACTGTGCCTGGCACCGCCATCCCTTCCGCCTACTCCGGGAGATGGCTGGCATGGCGCCCCAGTCCTGGCGCCATTGCAGACTCTTCTCCCCCCAGAAGCACCCAGAGCAGCCGCGAGCCCTGGGGAAAAGCAGCTGGATAGAGGCGAGGAGTGATCCCAGTCCGGGAGTTCCTGGGCTGCCCCCGGGGAGGCGGGGAGGCTGCTCCGGGTGGGCTGGTGGGTGGTCACTGCCGGGCAGAGGCTGTGCCAGGGGCTGGGCACGGCGGAGGGACAGCGGGATCCCAGTGGGTGGGACAGCAAAGGGATGTGCGGGATCTCCGAGAATTTGGGAGTTGCTTTGGCTTTGTCTTCCCAGGGAGGGGCTGCTGCAGGTACCACCTGCCAGCCCCCGAGCCAGGGATCCCTGAAACCAGATACATCCCTGGGTGGGTGATGGGATCCCGTGTGACCCTTTCCAGCACTGTCTCGTGTACCCCAACACATGCACTCAGCTGGGGGGCCCTTTCCTCTCTGGCCCTGTGGAAACTCAGTCACGAAATTGGGGTACGAGGGAATCTGATCCAAGGATGTGAGGGAGCTGGATACAGGACATCCTGCGGGGGCTGATCTCTGCTCCCAGTGCAGGAGCAGGATCCAATCACTGGAGAAAAGTGATGGGCATCCTCAGCCCTGTCACCCTGGCTTGGTCCCAGTGTGACCAGACCCTGGGGAGGCTGGAGGCTCCTGGAGGTGACACGGTCCCACTGGTGCCATGTGCACTCTGGAGATCCCTGAGGGATCCCAACGTGCCCAGCCCCCTCCCCCAGAGCCTGCTCCCTGCTCCCCACCCAGGGATGAGCTGTCCCAGACTTTGGCTCCGCCTCAGGGAATTCTGACCTCCAGCAAGCTCTTGGGGCTGTCAGTTGTCCATGTCACCATGTCCATTTAGCAGTCACCCTGCCAGGAACCGCCTGGAGCTTGGGGGTTGTGGGCTGATCACCCCCTGGTGTGTGTGGCTGAACTGCTGGTTCTGGCTTTGTTATCCTCGGGAATAGTCGGATCCTTCCTGGTGCTGCCCACTGGGACAAATTGGTGCCTGCTGGTGCCCTGCCTTCCCCCTGTGCCCCCAGTCTGCCCTCCTGCAGGTTTTTCAAAGCCAGGGTTTGGTGTGGGGATTCAGGAAGTTATTGAGGAAGTTTAATGGTTTTCTTTTGGCTTTCAAAGCCCAGGAGTCATGGGAGAAGCTGGTTTTATGTTGACCTGGAGATTCGATGACATTTTGGAGATATTTAGATAAGAAAATGTTGGGGATGATGCCATCCTGCTGCCTGGGGTCTAGGGGCTTGGGCACCACGATGGACCAGTGTGGATGTGGGGATGGGTGAAATGGCTGTGTGGGAAGGAAAGCACCACAAGGGGCAGGTTGCAGGAATTCAGCTCCTGGAAACAATTAATTTCAAGGCAGGGAGACTGCTTCCTGACTCTTTTTTTTTTTTTTAGGCTTATTTTTGATCAAAAGCCAGGCCTTTTTTTTTTGGAAAGAATGCTGGATCTTCTCATGAACATTTTCCCTTCCAATACGACTATTTTTCATCCAAACAAGGGTTTGGGGCATAAAATAAACCCAAAGCTGAGCTGTGGGAGCAGCTCAGTGTTGGGTGCCAGGGTGGGAGGGGAGATGCTTTGGGGTGTGGGCACTGGAGGTGGCATCAAGCAGCAGTGAGTGCAGGCCCCTCGGTGGGGTGGGTGTCAGATGGATTGAGCTAAATGAGGAAAATCCTCCTAACTGGAATCTTCCAGAATTTCTGTTTGGCTCAGAAAGGGTGGTTTTCAGGCAGTTTGTGATGATGTGAGTGTGTGTGTCTGTGTGTGCATGCACCGATGTGTGTGTGCACAAGCAGAAATGTGTGTACGTGTGTCCCACATGTGTGTGTGTGTCCCACGTGTGTGTGTGTGTGTATGTGTGTCCCACATGTATGTCTGGGTGCCCCACATCTGTGTGTGTGTACGTGTGTCCCGTGTGTGTGTGTACATGTGTCCCACGTGTGTCTGTGTGTCCCATGTGCATGTGTGTGTACGTGTCTCACATGTATGTCTGTGTGTCCCACGTGTCTGTGTGTCCCATGTGTGTGTGCGCATGTATGTGTGTCCCACACATGTGTGTGTACGTGCGTCCCACTGTGTGTGTACGTGTGTCCCACACATGTGTGTGTATGTGTGTCCCACGTGTGTGTGTGTGCATGTCCCACATGTGTGTGTACATGTGTCCCCCATGTGTGTGTGCATGTGTCCCACGTGTGTGTGTACGTGTGTCCCACATGTGTGTATGTATGTCTGCATCCCACACGTGTGTGTGCGTGTATGTGTCCCACACGCTTGTGTGTATGTGTGTCCCACACATGTGTGCGTGTACATGTGTCCCACACGTGTGTGTATAAGTGTGTCCCGTGTGTGTGTGTACATGTGTCCCACATGTGGGTACCTGTACATGTGTCCCACATGTGTGCGTGCGTGTCTGTGTCCCACACGTATGTGTGTGCGCGTACGTGTCCCACACGTGTGTCAGCACATGTGGGCGATGTGCTGACAGTGAGCAGAGGAGACACGTCCAGCTCGGAGCAGGGCTGTGCTGCCCCGGGGCTGCGGCGCTGGCAGGAGCAGGGAGGACATGCCACAAGACGGCAATCAAAAATGCACTGAGAGGCCTTGGAGGGGTTGGGAAGGGCCTGGCACATCCGTGGCTGCAAGGAAGGACTCTCTGTGGATCTGGGGGGACCCTGAACCTCTTGCAGCCCTGCCAGGATGGCAGTCATGATCATGAGGGTGGGTGCTGTGGGAAGTGGCATGTGGCAGGGTGGGAGGTGCCACGCAGTTCTGATCCATTGCCATGGGCATTGCTCTGACTTCGTGGGAGTCTGGAAGCGCTTTTACACACGCTGGGAGGCAGGATGGGGGTGAGAGCCTCACAGAGTGGCACGGGGAGGGCAGGTAGCCCTAGTGCTGGTTGCCATGCCCAGTGTTGGCACCCACCCTGGCATGGGCCTGCTCTGCCATCCCTGGGGCAGAGCTGCTGGGGGGCAGGGAGGCAGGAAGCAGAGAGCCAGGGGAATGGATGTGGTAGGGAAGGGGCTGGGGCTGAGCCAGCTGCTCCACCACAGGGGTCTGGAGGGTGTGCACAGGGGGACACCCAGGTCTGTGCACACGCACACACACAGAGCAAGGAGGGAGGCAGGCAGGGACAGGAGGAAACCCCAACTGAGTTCATGTCCCCAGGGATGGAGTTGGGGGGTCTCTGCTTTAACCCCCACCCGGGATCCCTCCCGTGAGGGTCAGTATGCGGAGCTGGGGTGCTGGTATCTGCCCGGGACTGTGGAGGCTCCTCCTGCTCCTGAGCCGGGATCTGCCCGGCGTTGAGCAGCTCTTCCAGATGTGTCATTTGAAGGCCGAGGTGAGAGAGGGGACTGTCTTGGGCAGTGACAACGACAATGTGCTCCCTCCTGCTCAGACCCCTCTCTGAACAGGGACAGTCCCCTGGGGGCTGCAAATTCCCATATGCCTGCTGGGGGATGAGGTAAATGATGCACCCCCCTTTTAGGGCTGTGCAGGCAGGGCAGAGACCCCCAGGGCTGCACAAGCCAGATAATACTCTCTCCCAGACGCAAGGCAAGACAGCTCCCCAGTCAGACAGCCCCCGGTGCAGGGTGGGCAGAACAGATCCCACCTAAGCTGTACAAGCCAGATAACGTCCCCCTCTCAGGGGCAAGGAGAGCACGTAAGATCCCCGAGGCTGTACAAGCCCCACACTCTCCGGTGCAGGCAGATTCCACCCCCCAGACAGACACCCCTCTTCTCCCCGTTGCACGAAGCCCCCCAAGGCTGTACAGATCAGATGACATGCCCCTCCCAGGGGCCAGGAGAGCACGACAGCCCCCTAGGGCTGTATAAGACTGACACCCCCCCGGTGCAGGGTGGGCAGGGGAGGTCCCACCCCGCGGACGGTATCCCACCCCCCTTATTGCACGACAGGCCCCCGAGTTCCTCTACAAGCCAGGTGACACCCCCTTTCCAGGGGGAGCCAGGAGAGCGCGGCCGACCCCCCGACAAGCCAGACAGCCCCGCGGGGGCAGGGTGGGCAGCACCGATGCCCCCGACGCCCGAGGCTGGACAAGGCAGGGGCTGCGCCCCCCCCTGTGCCCCCCGAGCCCCCCGCCCGGCCGGCCGGGACCCCCGCGGGGCGGGGCGGGGCGGGGCGGGGCGGGGCGGGGCGGGGCGGGGCGGGGGCGGTGGTGACGTCAGGCGCTGTCCGCGGTG
>JAWMRA010000079.1:4055730-4075062 GCA_035584735.1 Pseudotriccus pelzelni | reverse complement strand
GGGGGGACGGGGCGGCGGGGACGGGGCGGGGGGAGCGCGGGGCTGAGGGGTGTCGGGGGTGGGGAAGGGAGGGTGGGGAGTGTGGGGTGGGCCGGGGGTCGTGGGAGCGGCTCCGCTGGCGTGGACCGGGCGGGGGTGGTTTTCTTGATTGAACGGGGGGCGGGGGGCGGGGCGGGGGGGGGTTGGGGGCGCGCCCCGCCCCGCACGGGGCTCCCCCCCGGGACCCCCCCCGGCTTCCTCCCCGGCAGAGAGACCACCGCGGACGAGGCTCCTCAGCAACACCCCCCTCGGCTCCTCTCCCGCCTCCCGATCCTCCCTGGGGAGGGGTCTCCCCTCATAACACCCCCCACCCCGGAGCTCACCCCGGAACCCCCCCAGCCGGGGAGACCACCGGGGAGAGGGCTCCCCCCGCGCCTCCCACCCCAGTCTCTCCCTTCTACCCCTCTCGTCCTTCCCGTCCCCACGGAGCCCCTTTCTTCCCGCTCTACCCCCCCGCCTTTTTTCTCACCCCTCCTCAACCGCAGACCCCCAGGTGCCCGCTGCCCAAACACCCCCACCATCCAGCCTCACCCTCCTCTCTCTCCTCAAATACCCCCTTACTCAGCCCGCCCAGGCCCCCACCCCTCACGCGTGTCTCCAGACACCCCCACCCTGCAGACAGAGCTCCCTGCACTCCCCAACCCGATACACACCCCATGAGAGCCTCCCAACACCCCACATCCCTCCCCAACCCTCCTGATTTCCACCCTGCAACCCAAACCCTCCCCAATCCCAATCATCATCTATCCCCAAGCATCTCTACATTCCCAACCCCCCAAACAGACCCCATACACCCCGTATCCCCCAGTGTGTGAACCCCTAAATATCCCCCTCACGTTACACCCCAAACCCTCCTGCAGTTGCCTCATCTGGTCAGGGTGATGCTGGGGGGGAGTCAGGGCAGGAGCCTGGGGGTCTGGTGCTGCTGTGGGCTCGGTGCTGGTCACCCCATACTCAGAGGAATGGGGGAAGCACACAGGTAGGGGAACCCCACACCCAGTGCACTGAGACCTGCCCAACTCAGTGCACAGGTGAGTCCTGCAGGCCTGGCCTCAGCTTCGCCGGTGGTTAGCCTGGATGGACTGCTCAGTCTGGGCGGGGGGGCAAAAGTCAGAGGGGGTCTCTTTACCCCCTCCCCAGGCCCTGCGACACCCTGATGGGGAAGGGGTGGCCCTTATGAGTGCTGGGGTCACGGGATGGAGGTGGCAGAGTGGCAGCGTGGGACAAGGTGGGGCACAGGATGTCTAGAATTCCCTCACTTCAGGTGAAATCCAGAGGAAAATGGGGGCTCCCTCGGTGCTGCCTGAGCTCGGTGGGGTGAGGGGCTGTGCCCCCTCCCACCCCCCTGACGTATCCTTGTCTTTTAGGTGCTGTCACAGCCTCCTCTCCTGTGGCAGTGCCACAGCAGCATGCAGGCAGTTGCCAGAGCCAGGGTGCCCCTGTGTGCCCCCCAGCCAGCCCCAGATTTGGGGGCTCCTCCTCTGGCAGGATGGAGGCACCTCTTTGCTCACATTTAGACGTCACATGTGGTGACACCCTCTGTGGGTGGCTGGTGACAACCAGCTGCCAGTGGGTTTGGGCTTCCCCCACTGCCCTGTCACCACTCTCTGGGAGCAGCTGGTTTTGTCACCCACCCTATTTTTGGGGCTCTGGGGGTGGAGGTGCCATCCCAGAGCCTCCCCCAGCCTTTCCCTGCCCCTCCCGGGGGGGCTGGGGCCACGCGCAGCCCCTGGGGGCTTCGTGCCGAGGGATGTCCCTGGGTGCCAGGGAGACCTGGGTGACCCCACCTGGGAGGGGTGGGGTGAGCGGGGATAGGAGGGGGTGTCTGGAGTGGTGTGAGGCAGACGGACAGATGGACAGCGGGCGGACCGGCATCCGGAGAGACAGATGGAGAGACGGAGGGACAGATGGATGGAGGGGACGGGAGACGTGAGCATGGAGACAGAGGGGTGGGTGGGTGGATGGACAGACAGAGGGGTGGAGGGATGGAGGAAGAGGGTGAACAGAGGGATGGATGGAAGGATGGATGGAGGGATGGATGGAAGGATGGACAGAGGGATGGAAGAAGGACATATGCAGGGAGGGACAGAGTGGATGGACAGAGTGGTGGAGGGGTGGGGTGGATGGAGGGACAAGTGTGTGAATGGATGGTCAAAGGATGGATGGACAGAGAGATGGGTGGATCAGCAGACAGGTGAATGGATGGAGAGACGGGTAAATGGACAGAGAGGAATGGATGGACAGAGGGGTAGACACACAGAGGATGGACAGGTAGGTGAATGGATGGAGGGACAGAAGGATGGGTGAGTGGAGAGACAGGTAAATGGACAGAGAGATGGACACAGGGGTGGGTGGATGGGCAGAAGGATGGACAGAGGGATGGATGGACAGATAGATGGATGTGTGTGTGGCAGAGGGGTGGACAGACACACAGGCCTGTTGTGGCATGTTCGGCCCAGCCTGGTTTTCACACCACTGCCATTCTGATCCCTGCCAGCTGCCTCCTGCCTCAGTTTCCACAGCCAGCCAAGATCCCCCTGAGAGGAGCCTGATCACCCCAGCTGCCTGGGAAGCACCTTGTCTCTTCCAGCTTGTTGGGGGTTCCCCAGTTCACACGCATGTCCTTCTGTCCCCACCTCCCTTCCTGGGGGGTTAATTTAGCCCCAGGGTGTCACCCCAGGACTCACCACCCCTGAGTCAGCTTTGGGGACCCTTTGATGTGCGGGAGGGCAGCACAGCCTGCAGATGGTGGCAGCAGGACTTCTCCCTGGCAGGAGATGACAGCCAGGAGAGCCACGTGTTCCCTGGATAATTGTTTGTTCCTGTCAGCTCGGGTATTTTTGGAGCTTTTCCTTCCTCTGCTCTCTCATTCCATTTCGGAGGCAGCAGCTGGCGGAGAGCAGTGGGTGCCCCTGCACTCAGGACAAGGGGGAGCCCCCATGTCAGGGATCCCTGTCAGCCACAGGCAGGTCCTGGTACCAAATACTGTATTAGAATAGAAAAAGACAAATATATACATATATAAATACATTATATATATAATATGTATAATTATTACACACAGTGATGACAGCCGTCCCCAGTCAGCCCCCGGGCTCCCACCACGATGCCACTCGGGGATTTTTGGGATCCCGGAGCCTGGTGCCTCCCCTGAGCGTGAGCCCCCCCATCCCTGAGCGAAGCTGCAGCTCCCTGTGATTCCCTGGGAACATGGCTGCCAGTGACGCGGCCGGTGACCTTCCTGCGGGCGAAGAGCCACCCAGCGTGTCACCCTCTCGGTGGCACGGGGCAGGCAGCCGAGCCAGAGGGTCCCCAGTTATTTTCCGAGGTGATTATTCCCCGCTGCCTCAGTTTTCCCGAGGCTGCTGATGCCACGTGGGCTCCTCCCAGCCCTGCCAGGCACGTGTCGCCGGCGGCAGCCCCGGGTCCCCTCCGGCGCTGGTGGCGGGTGATAAGCGGCTGGCGAGTGGCACGTCTCCGAAATCAAATTACCTTTGATGTCGCCAGGGCTATTTTCATCCCTGCTCGGTCACGTTGGTCCCGCACCCGCTGGCACCCGCGTCATTTAACCGTTCTCCGGGTGCTGTGTCATTCCCCCCCCCCCGCCTGGTCCCCTCCCGGGAGCCCCGAGGACACCCCTCGCCCCCGGCATTGGCAGGGTTGGTACCTGGCTGTGCCCAGCTCTGTTTGCCTCCCCATTGCAGCCAAAACGTGGGGACTGACCCCCGCCCTGCGCTGGGTAAAGCCGGGGGGAGTCAGCCAGAATCGGGGGGTTTTTCCCATGTTGCTGAGCAGGATCTGACACCCCACCCCATGCACACCCCCCGCGATGGGCTGGATGGGAACCAGCCCCTCAGCCCCCTCTGGAACAGGGCTGGGGTGCAGTGGGGGTGTTTCGGGGCTGTATGGGAATTGAAGGGGTATCTCCACTGTCCCTGGTGCTGTTTTGGGGTGGGGAGGGTTACAGCCAGTTACCGTTCCACTCTTAAGGGAAGGAAGCCCCCCCGGTTTTCCCGTGGGAAATCTGGGTCGGTTATTTGGCAGAGACTTAACCCTGGTGCTGCTGGGCTGGTGCCCTCCGACAGGGACTAGAGAGGGGGACAGGGCCCCACCTTTTCCCTCAGGATATGGATGGTGACATCATCTGTTTCCCCAAATAGATCCCAGTTCAGAAGTGAGGGGGATCAGGAAAGTAACACCCCCTCAACAGATGAAGGCAGGTCATTTGGGGTTGCAAGCTATCCCAGAGTGGAAGTTTTTGGGGGAGGGGCTTTGCTCCTCTCTGGTGCCCACCTCCAGCTCATGTCTGACATCCCACCCTTACCTGGCATTATGGATCCAAACACTTTCCCCACCTGGCAGCTGAAGGGGAGAGTGGGGGGGCAGCCAAGGCTAGGGTCCTCCCATCCCCTTGACACCCTGATGGGGGTCCCCAGCCCCCCACCTGAGGCTCTCATCCTGATTCTTTTCCCTCCCTCTGTCCCCACAGTTAAAAAGGCGAAGTATGACGGGCCTCAAGGTAAGTGACTCCCACCTGCCTGCCCACCTGAGGGGGGAGAGAGGGGGCTCTTGGGCTGGTTGGATGTGGCAGGGTCAGAGGAAGGGCTGGGGGGAGAGGGGAGCCCAGGCTCATCCTCAGCTCTGGAGACATCATTTGGCAGGTTTGGGGTGCGGGAGGAGCACACACAGAGATGGGGGTGCCCTGGACAGGATGGGGGGACTCACATTCATCACCCCAGCAGAGGTGGGATCCATTCTGGGGCTGGCATGCCAAGGGTGAGGGTTCCCATGGGAGGGTGGCAGGGGGTGTGGGCAGGGGGTGGGGGCACACTGGGGGTCACTTCACCCTCTTCTTGCTCCCACAGAGAAGTTTAACACCTACGTGACCCTGAAGGTGCAAAATGTCAAGAGCACGACCATCGCGGTGCGGGGCAACCTGCCCTCCTGGGAGCAGGACTTCATGTTGTGAGTGTCCAGGGGGTGCCCTGGGGTCCCCCATCACTGCTGCCCCCGCAGACGGGGAGATTCCCTGCTGCCAGCCCTGCTGACCCCAGCCCTGGGGGCTCCCCTGAGTCATGGGGCTGAGGGGGCAGGTCGAGGCTGGGGTGGTCCCAGGGGCTTGCTGAGGGGGGTGACCTGAAGGGGGGGGTAACCTGATACCTTTCCTGTCCTCAGTGAGATCAACAGGCTTGACCTGGGCCTGACAGTGGAGGTGTGGAACAAGGGGCTCATCTGGGACACCATGGTGGGGACGGTGTGGATCCCCCTGCGGACCATCCGACAGTCCAACGAGGTAGGGAGCCAGGCATGGACCCCAAGGGACATGACCCACTCCCAGCTGTCCTTCGGGGCAGGGAGTGCCTTCCCCATCCTGCTTGGGGCCAGACCCCGTGTGCTGGCTGTGGGGCCAGGAAAGGCCCGTGGGAGCTCTCCTCACCCCATTTCCACCCCGCAGGAGGGCCCCGGGGAATGGCTCACACTCGACTCCCAGGTCATCATGACCGACAACGAGATTTCGGGCACCAAGGACCCGACTTTCCACCGCATCCTCCTTGACACCCGCTTTGAGCTGCCTCTGGGTGGGTACCATCCCCAGCCCCCTATCCCTCCTGGCCACCAGCCCCAGGGATGCTCAGGAGCCTTGGAGCTGGGGCTGAGGCTCTGACCCTATGGCCTTAATGGGTGTTTTGGGAGAGGGGTTCTGTGCACCAAGTTGGGTCTCTGCCCTTGCAGATATCCCCGAGGAGGAGGCCAGGTACTGGGCCAAGAAGCTGGAGCAGCTCAACGCGATGCGAGACCAGGACGATGTAGGTGCAGCCAGGCCCGGGGTGAGGGGGGTGGGGGCAGCAGTGCTGCTAGCAGGAGCCCTCACCAGCCCCTCTCTTCCCAGTATGCCTTCCAGGAGGAGCAGGAAAAGCCTCTGCCCGTGCACGGCTCCCAGTGCTGTAAGTGCTGCCTTGTCCTTGCCCTGCCATGGGACCCTCATGCCCCCTCTTCCTCCCCACTCCCTGTGCTGGGGATTCTTGGGGTGGGCTCTGTGTTTGCTTTGGAGCATTGGACCCCAACCAAGTGGGGCTCAACTTTACCCCACACCCTGTTCCCATTCCTGTCCTCCCTCCCGTGTTTGCCGTCTCCCCACTCCACAGTGGGTGAGCCTTCCTGTGGTCTGAGGGGAGCAGGGTGTGAGGGGCAAAGGGGCTGCTAAGGATGGTCCCCTGGGGAGCCTGGGCAAAGGGCAGCAAAGCTGGTGAGGGAACTGCTAGGTGGGGGCCCCGGCAGAAGGGGCTGGGGGATTCGGGGTGGCAGCTCAGTGTCCCCCCAGCTCCCAACCTGTGCCTGTTTGCCCTTCTGTAACCACCCCAAGGCCATGCCTAAGTCCAGCTCAGTGTGTCTGTGCCCAGCCCAGGACTTGTCCCCTTTCATGCCTATCCACAGCACTGTCCCCAGCCTGGGTCAGTGTCACTGTGCCCAGCCCCATGTGCTGTCTCCAGCCCAGCTTGGTGTCACCACGGCTCAGGCCCAGGCACTGTCCCCAGTGCACTTAATGCCGCTGGGCTCACTGTCCCTAGGCCCCTTCCCTGTCCCATCAAGGTGCTGAATTGCCCACTCCCTGTCCCCAGCATGGCTCAGTGCCAACGTGCCCCATCCTGAATGTGCCCCATCTCAGGGCACTGTCCCCCACCCAGCCCAGTGTCACTGTGCCATCCGGGAGATGCTGGTTCCTCCCAACCAGCTGCCTCTGTCCTCATTGTCTCTGCCCCTTTCTTTGTAGGCAACTGGAATTATTTTGGCTGGGGAGAGCAGCAGAGTAAGTATCCTGCCCCCTCCTCTCCTCTCAGCCTGGGGATCCATAGCACGTCCCACTTTGCCTGGCCCAGGGCTCAGGGGACCTGGGGCTTGGGTTCAACCTGTGGCCTCATGCCATGACTCTGCTGGGTGAGGACAGTGTCACCAAGTGCCCTGTCCTGGACAGGGCTGTCCCCACAGGCTGGTGGGGACACAGCCCTGGGAGGCTCTATGCCCTCAGGGTGCCCTGGTAACAATGAGCAGCCCAGGCTTTGCCTCTGTGGTGGGACATCAGTGGGGCAGAGGGAGGGTCTGCCCTGTCCTCTTTCCCCTTTCTGTATGTCCCAAATTCCCCCTCTGCCTGCCCTTCCCCCTCAAACCCTTCCTGCACTGAGAACATGTGCAGGCCCCTCTCACCCTGCCCGGGGTCCATCTCCCCAGCATGCTCCCACAGCGGTGGGGACACAGTGGGGGCACTGACAGGTCTGTGCAGGGCATGGGGCAGATTTGGGCCATCCCCTGTCCCACTCACCGTGTCCCCTGGCAGATGATGACCCCGACAGCACCGTGGATGACCGGGACAGCGATTACCGCAGCGAGACCAGCAACAGCATCCCTCCCCCCTACTACACCACGTCCCAGCCCAACGCCTCCGTGCACCAGTACCCCATGAGGCACCAGCAGCAGAGCTCCCGCGACTCCTACACCGACTCCATGCAGAGCTACGAGATGGACTACTCAGATCAGGCTCCCATCAGGTAGTGTGGGGTGCAGCTCCCCCCGGGACTCCCTCTCTCAGCCTCCCCCCAGGTGACAGAGGCCAGCAGGTCCCTGAGGTGACGCCAGGGATGGCACTCCCAGGGCTATGGGTGACGGAGGGAAGGAGGCTGAGGTGAGGAAAAGGTGGATGGTGCTGGCCCCATCCAAGCCTTTCCTTCTCCCTGGGAAGTTTTCAAGCTCTTTTGGGTCACCGCTCTCCTCTGTCCTCGCTGGGTTTGGGGACTCTCACACCCCACTGGGAGCTGGGCAGTGGGGTGTGGGCTGGCTGGGGACGCAGATGTGGCAGACACCCCTGCCCGGCGCTCCATCCCTGCGGCCGCAGCACAGCCCAGCCCAAGGTGCCAGCCCCCCAAGCTGGGCAGAGCCTCCCTGCCGGTATCCCCCGGCGGCAGGGGATGCCGGGCCGTGGCGGGTGGCGGTGGTGTGGCACTGGGGCCTCGCTGACCATGTTCCTCTCCTCCCCGGCAGACGCTATGGTAGCGTAGACTCTGCCGCAAACGGACGCAGCGACGCTGAGTCCGGTTCTGAGTCGAGCAGGCGGACCAGCCGCCAGCCTTCCCTTGAGAGCAGGCGGTCCCTAGACCTATCGGATAGGTGGGTCTCTACCTGTGCTGTGTGCCGTGTGCCGTCGCAGAGTGCTGTGGTCGGTCCTTGCAGCCGTGGTGAGGCCAACACCAGTCCTGGCAAGGGCGGCCTCGTGCCACCGCAGGGTCCCCGCTCCCTGTCCCGGATCAGCCTCACAGAGGGGCAGCGTTGGGGTGCTCCAGGTGTTCCCTCTGATGTCCCTTCTTGCTGATGCACCCCAGTTCGTGGGGTGATGTCCCAGCATCCTGGCACCACTCGTTGGCACTGCGACCATCTGGCAGCCTGTTCCTCCTCGTGCCAGCGGATGTGGGAGTAGGGCCTCGAGGACTCAAATGGCACCCCCTGTTCCTGGTCACCTCCCAGGGAGTGCCTGGCTGGGCCAAAGCCTCATGCAGTGATCTGGGATCGTTGTGATGTGCCAAGGGCCCCTCTCCCAGCTCTGGCCATGGTCAGGATGGGGAGGTGTGGGGTTTCCATGCATGAGCCATGTCTCCTGCACCCCTGTGCCCCAAGTGCCCCTTCCCAAGGTACCTGGATGATGCCAGCGCCTCTCCCACCTGAGACCAGCCTGGGCATCCCCCAGCACCCTCTTTCTTCCCTGCAGTGTCCCCCGGCTTCCCACTGCCTGGCTCAGCCGCTCCAGGCTCTGCCCACCCCATCCCCTCATCCCCATCCCCTTTGCCCACCCCGCTCGCCCTGGCTGGAGACGTGGTGTCGGCCTCTTCCTCGGCATGTCCCTGTCCTGTCTGCATGTCTGCTTCTGTCAGCCTGTCCCCACGGAGCCCCGGGGCACAGGGGCACAGGGACTCCTGCAGCCCCCCCAGTGCAGGCAGCTGTGAGAGGAGGGGGCTGGAAGGGCCCAGGGGAGTGGCAGATGGGGTGAGGGGAGGGAATCTGGCTGGGCAGGAGGAGCAGTAGGGATGATGTTGAGGGGAGTGAGGGGGCTAAGGGGGTGTCTGGGGTGAGGGTGCCTGGGAGGGCTACGGGGAGCGCTGGGGTGTCAGGTAGAGGTTGTGTGACAGCTCTGTGGGGCAGGGGCAGGACAAGGGCTTCTGGCAGTAGCAGGAGGCAGCACCTGGCTGGGGGTGCTGTGCTCTGCCCACACCCCTGGCTGGGGTGAGCCAAGGGGACAGACACTGTCCCCCCATGCCCACGTGCCCAGCACGGGCAGGAAGATCAAACCCCGAGAGTGCCCTGGCCTGGGGGCTGGTCCCAGCCCATGGAGCCTCCTGGGTCTGTGCCTTCGACTCCCAGGCTGAGGAGCCCAGTGCTCCCGGTGGGAGCTGCACATCCTCCCGCCCCTGGGGTGGGCACCCCGGGGCTCTGTCTGGGGTGACACGGACCCACAGGAGCCCTGTCCTTGTGTCCCCTCGCCCCTCAGCCCCACAGGGAGCAGTCGCTACGCCTCGTCGGCCGAGCTGAGCCAGGGCAGCTCCCAGCTGAGTGAGGACTTCGAGAACGAGAGCCTGCGGGACTCGGAGCTGGATGAGAGGGACGGCGACTCCTACCACTCCTGCCACAGCTCTGTCAGCTACCGCAAGGACTCACCGCGCTGGGAGGAGGAGGACGACGACGATCTCTACCTGGAGGAGGAGGAGGAAGAGTTCATTGAGGACTACAGTGAGACTGAGGAAGGCTACCCCAAGGAGGAGGAGCTGGAGGAGGAGGAGCTGCGGGAGGAGGACACTTATGAACCCCCCGAGGACGAAACGTACCCCCCACCACAGAAACCCCCTGCACAGCAGCAGCAGCAGCAACAGGTCCCGCAGCAGCAGCAGCAGCAGCAGCAGCAGCAGCAGCAGCAGCAGCAACCTCAGCTGATCCCACAGCTGAAGCCACAGCAACAAGAGAGAAAGGAGGAGAGGAAGGAGGAGAGAAAAGAGGAGAGGAAGGAGGAGAAGGACACCTCTGCCTCCCAGGAGGTTCCTGAGGCCCTTGAGGCCCAGAGGGGAGCAGAGGAAGCTCCTGTGCAGGAGGCAGCCCCGGAGTCTGAGCCCCCAAAACCGGATGAGAGGTAGGATGGGGGACTGATCTGCCCTGGGAGGGCACTGTGCCTGGTGCCACTCAGGATGCTCTGGAGGTGGTTCAGGGCTGGGGCTGGTGCAGGGTGGCAGGACGAGACTCCTTGTGCGATCTCTGGAGCTTTTCCAAGTGCCTGAGGCACTGAGATGGGGGAAACCCACCTTGTGCCCCCCAGGCAAGGGCCAGCCCCCTGGGGCACACTGCCCTGGCCCAGCTACCCCCCATGCTGAGCAGAGCTCAAGCTGTTAAAGAACCTGCCAGGGCTGTGGGTCTGCAGGTTTATAACCTGAGACAAACCTGGGGCTTGGGAAAGCGGAGCCTTGAGGCTGCAATTCCTCTCCTCTGGCTCAAGTTCTTGGCTCTCTGGATGGAGGGGGTACCCTGGAGCTTGGTCAGATGAGGAAATTTCCATCCACAGGAGCCAGTCCTCTCCCTAGGCCACTCCATGGCCTTCTGTGCTGTGAATTAGTTGGTGGCCAGGTTCCTGCTGCAGCGTGTGTATAATTCATATCTCGAGGACAGATTACTCAAATGGCCATTTCCATTTTCAGTGAGCATCACCCCTCCCTGAAGAAAGGAAGGATGATGGGCTTTTTCAGTCTTTTATTTGGTTTAAAATTATAGACCAGAGCTGTGCAATCTCTAAATTAAAAGAATGTGCAGGGAGCTGTTTTGGTTTTTTTAAAATGCATATTTGGGCCCAAGGGCTGGTGGAACCTGGGCACAGGTGGCCTCAGGTCGTGGCTGCCTGTGGTGCCCCCTGGGCAGGGGGCTCAGGGGGTCCCATGTTGGGAATTGGGGCCCATGGATTAGTGCTGGGGACACCAGTTTAGAACTGGGGACCATGAATTGTGCTGGGGACCCCATATCAGTGCTGAGGACTGCAGGTTAACGCTGATGACCCCAGATTATCACTGAAGACATCAGATTAGCACTAGGGGCCATTGGTGGCTGGGGACCACAAATTAGTGCTGACAACCCCAGATTAGCACTGGGCACCCCAGATTAGCATAGGCAGAGACCCCAGGGCTGGTTTGGACAGGTTCATCTCCTGAGCTCCCAGCCTAGCGCTGGATCTCTCTCTCCAGTGTCATGTCACAGCAGGGTCTCAAGGAGGCTGGTGTGTTTGGAGAATTCTTTTTCGTTTCCTCTATGTCTTGATTTTGCAGGAGAGGAGAAAAAAACCCACAACACCCAGCATGTCCAGGTGGACAGTCTTCCCCAGGCTTGTAGCCATGAGGGTGTTGAGGGTTCTTCACCCTGGGATGTTGTGGTAGGCAGAGGCCAGAGAACATCCTGATGGATGTGAGGGGCAAAGGATGTTTAATTCACGTACTTGTGTCGCCGACTGTCCCCACATGTCACTTGGGTGCCCAGGGCAGGGTCTGCCAAGGGAAGGATAGCTCCTGCCTTCTCCCCAGGGCTCTGCCCTGGCAGTGTTGCCCTTTGCAGCAGGACCTGCTGCATTTTGAGGTCCTTCCTGGTAGCAAGAGGGGGTTTTACTGACGCCTCGCTGGCTCTGGGCTCATCAGGATCCCCAAATCACAGCCTCAGTCCTGCCCAGGGTGTGGGAGCTGGTTCCCCCTCCCTGGTGCCATGCTGGGAGGTGACAAGGTGTGTGTGTCCTTACAGGGAGCAGGCAGAAGAGGAGGTGGACCCCAAAGCACGAGCCAAAGCCAACTGGCTGAGAGCCTTCAACAAGGTCTGCATGCAGCTGCAGGAGGTGAGGACCCCCTGGCCACTGCCCTGGGCTGGGGGCACGGCCCCTTCCCATGCCCTGGCAGCTTCCAGGGACATCCAATCCCTAGAGACCCATCCTGACCTGGGGGCCCCCAGCAGTGGCGGCCCCACAACCCCATTTCTGCCAGCTGGGACCCCCAGAGGGGCCTGGAGTGCTGAGGACCCCCCGCGTGTGCTGCATGGTGTGCTGGTGCAAGCCCCCCACCCCCTCCCCTCTGTTGAGTTGACAATATTTTGTTTTGTTTTTAGACTCCATCCTCCATCTTTTCTTTTTGTTTTGGCTCTGGATTCGCTCCCTGGGGTCTCGATCCCCCTCCCCACCGCTTCTCTTTTCAGTTCTCCACCACCATGGCCCTTGCACCCGCGTCTCCCCTCCCTGCAGGGAAGGGGTATAGCCTGCCTGCAGGTAAGCATGTCCCCCTGGAACCTCCCAGCAACCTGTGTGCCTTCCCTGTGTGTGTGTGTGTGTGTGTGTGTGCGTGCAGGGATTGCCCCACAAGGGCAGTGGCCTCTCTCCTGCCCCGAAATAATCCCCTCCTGGCAGGGGAGGTGGCACTGCTGGACTATCCCTGCACACACCCCCACTTCCATGTGCTCTGGCTTTTCCCTGCTCTTCTCTCTGACTGCTGCGGGTCCCCGAGGACCTGCTGAGCCCTTATGATGTTTTTCCACTGCCCCAATCCCCCAAATTTTAGCCCGGTGTAGCCGCCCACCCTGCTTTGCCAGCCCAAGCCCCTCTGCTGAAGCCCACCCACTGCTCGCCCAGCTCAGCCTCCTGAAGATATTTATTCCCAGTGCCAGCTCTTTGCTGGGAAGAGCCCCATTGGTTTTGGAACACTTTTCTCTGCCCACCCTACTCATCCTCCCATGCTTCTCCAGTGCTGGGGGCACGGTGGGGTGCTCGCTGTCCTGGGGGGGCTGCCCCCCACGCTGGCGGATCCCACTGTGCCCCTGACACTGTCCTGTGTTTTCCAGGCCCGCGGGGAAGGTGATGGAGAATCCAAATCCCTGTGGTTCAAAGGCGGGTGAGTACAAGGGGAAGCTGGAATGTTCTGCCCCCACCCTGGGGATCTCAGCCCCCTCCTCATTAGGATGTGATTAACAAGCTCAGCAGTGGGGCTGTGTGGGGAAGGGTTGCTGAGCTGTGGGCGTGCAGGGGGGCCAGATTTTGAGGCTGAATGCTGGTTGATGTCTGGTGCTTTTGGAGGAGCCAGCAGAGATGACATTGCTCTGTGTCCCCAAGAGCTGCTGCCAAGGGGGAGAGCGAGAGGTGAGTTGGGATGGGACTGAGTTGGGTTGGCAACTTCTACTTCCTTCATGGAGCGACGCCATGGAGAATCCTGAGCCTCTCACCTCGATGGCCTGGGGGTCTCAGTCCTGCTTAGCCCTCGCAGACGGCTCTGCCATGACCCCAGGCAGAATGTGGCAGTTTTGCCTGAGAATTCCCAGATCACGCCAGGGATTTCTCACAGACAGGGCTGCAAAGCTGAATTCCTGCCACAGTTTCCCTTGCAGCAGAACTCAAGGCTCACGTGCTCAGTGCTCCCCTTTGGGGTCCCAGAGGAACCCCCAGCTCTCCAGCCCCATGCTGCAAAGCCAGAGCTGACTAAGCCAAATGGGCTGGTTTTCTCCTGAGTTTCACTGTTGCACTTCACGAGGGGAAAATCACAGTTTCCTGCCCAAATCCCCTTCCCCCTCAGCTTTTAGTCCAGTGATCCCTGCCCCAAACTGGGGCAGTGGTCAGGTTGGGGGCCCCATGAACAGGTCCCAGCCACAGAGGGATTGCTCTGCAGTTCTATCTGCCAAATCTTGGATAGTAGGAAGAAATTCTTCTCTGAGAGGGTGGGGAGGCCCTGGCACAGTTTCCCAGAGTAGCTGTGCCTGCCCCATCCGTGGAAGAGTTCAAGGCCAGGTTGGATGGGCTTGGAGCAACCTGGGCTAGTGGAAGGTGTCCCTGCACGTGGCAGGGAGTGGAATGAGGTCAGACCCAAACCAGCCTATGATTCTATGAAATCCCGAGTGACCATGGGGCAATAACAGGGCGCCCCTTCCTGCCTCAGTGTGCCCCTCCCCTCTGACTCTCCTCTCTCTTGCAGGCCTGGTGGTGGGCTGATCATTATAGACAGCATGCCGGACATTCGCAAGCGAAAACCCATCCCCCTAGTTAGCGATTTGGTGAGGTTCCTCGTCAGGCACCACCCCCTCAGCTGCCGGCTTCGCTCCCGCTGTGCCCCACCGGACTGCGCCCGTGCCCTGCTCCCCAGCTGCCTCTAACATGGCTTGTGTTCTCTTGTTTTCTTTCCTGTGGCCTGGCTGGGCTTCCCCCGCGGCAGGGGGGCGGCTGTAAGGTTTCTGCGCTGCATTAACAGCATGCCCGACATTAAGCCTGGACGCAAATCTCTCCCTCTAGTCAGCGATCTGGTGAGCGCGGTCCGAGGGGTTAAAGAGAGAGCGCCCTTGGGTGCTGCCGGCCAGCCCTCAGCTCCCCCAGCCCTGCCAAAGGGGGGCGGGGGTGTCCCAGGCTGGTTTGGGGGGCTCCTGGCCCTCCTTGCAGTGGGGGGAGCTGTGAGGATGGCACAGCTGGGCTCTCCCTACCCGAGGGTGCTTCTCTTTAACGAAGCTCCGGTCCCTACACCAAGCATCAGCCCGAGGCTTCCCGGGGCTGCTTCTGGTTTCCCATTTTTTTGCTGGTGCTGTGACCCTGGTCCTTCCCTGTCCCCCCTGCTGTAGGTCCCTGCAGCTTGGACCATGCTGGTGGTGGACAGATGGACCCCTGTATCAGGGGAGGGGTGGCAGTGGCTTTTCCAAGCTGCCCAGCCCCCCTGGTCCCATCCCCACTGTCCTGCTGTGCTTTCACAGCCCAGTGTACAGGGCAGGGGACCCCTCATGTATGGATCCCCCATGCTGGGGTCCCTTCCAGCCTCTGGCATCTAATGCACAGGATCACTCTGCTGTCCTCTCCCTGGTAACAAGAGACAGCAATTTTGGAAACCAGACACCCTTTATCCCCAGAATTAGGTGTCCTTCCCCTCCTTCTCCCTCTCTTTACACCTTGCCAGCTCCACTGTGTGCCCTCCCCAGGGTGCCACCCTCCTGTCCCCCACCTGTCTCTCCCCCCATTCCCCTGCCCCTCGTTGCTGCCCCCCACCCAGTGCCCCCACCCCCAGCCCACTTGGGCAGCCGCTGATGCTTCTGCACTGTGCTGTGTTGGTGTTTTGGGGGGTGGGCAGTGGGTGGGGTTTGAGGGGGCTGCTTCCTTTCCCTGCTGGGATTTGCAGGCTGCAGCCAGTGCTGGGCTTGAGGACACAATCCCCCCCACCAGGGACTGCCCAGTGCTGAGTGAAGGGGGGTGTTGCCCCCATTCCAGCTGGTTCTGTTGGGGAAGGGGCTCTCCTGGGAAGTGTTTGCACTAATGGTCTTTTATTGCCCCCTTGCTGGTCCTGGCTGCCCACAGGCCATGGTAAGTGCCCCCCACCCCATCTCCCCGGGGATTTCAGACACATTTTGAGAGGTTCTGCCCTTCTGGGGCTGAACTGGGAATGCCACAGGCTGCTGAACTGGTTCCAGTCCCCCTGCACAGCAGAGCATCACTGGGAGCTGGGCTGTCCCCTCTGCCCCGGAATGCAGCCAGGAGCCCTCCCTGTCTGGGGTTGGGGTCTGTCCTGGGTGTTCTGCAGCCATTGGGACCCCAAAGGAGTGCAGGAGGGTCCCCCCACGCTCTGCTGGATTTGGGAACTTTGTTTCTTTCCCACAGTCCCTGGTCCAGTCCAGGAAAGCAGGAATCACATCCGCACTGGCCTCGAGCACCTTGAACAATGAGGAGCTGGTAAGTGCTGGGCTGGGCTGGGGTGAAGGTGGTTGTGGTGGGGGGCTGAGCCTTGGAGGCTGGGCCAGCAGTGAAGGTGCAGGGTGTGTGCCACACCAGCGTCCTCTGGCAGCGCCCGAGCAGCTGGGTATGGAATCATGGGATTATTGAGCTTGGAAAAGACCCTTAAGATCATCAAGTGCAACCATCAGCCCACCACCACTAACCCACATCCTCAAGTGCCACCCTGTGCCCTGCCTCAGCTTTTCTTCCCCCTTCTTTCTTCTGTCCCTGCACAGAAAAACCATGTTTACAAGAAGACCCTGCAAGCCTTAGTGTACCCCATCTCCTGCACGACGCCCCACAACTTCGAGGTGTGGACGGCCACCACCCCCACCTACTGCTACGAGTGCGAGGGGCTCCTGTGGGGCATCGCCCGGCAGGGCATGCGCTGCGCCGAGTGCGGCGTCAAGTGCCACGAGAAGTGCCAGGACCTGCTCAATGCCGACTGCCTGCAGAGTAAGGACACGAGCCCTGTCCCTTCTGCCCTTGGGCAGGGAGGATGGAGCAGCCCGGGAGAGCTGGGCTCCTCCCCTGAACGTGGGGGAAGTGGTGGGCAGGGCAGATCTGGGGTAGAGGGGGTAGAGCCCTCCAGGTTTGAATTAATTAATGCATAGAATTGCAGAATGGGGGAATTGTCAAGGTTGGAAAAGACCTTTAACATCAACAAGTCCAACCATCAATCCAGCACCGTTGTGGTCGCCACTGAACTATGTCCTCAAGTGTCAAATTCACACGTTTTTTGTACACTCCGAGGGATGGTGACTCAGCCACTGCCCTGGGCAGCCTGTGCCAGTGCTTGACAGCCCTTTCCATGAAGAAATTTTTTCCCAATATCCAACCTAAACCTCCCCTGGTGCAACTTGAGGCCGTTTCCTCCTGTCCTGTCCCCAAGCCCATCGTGCCCACCTGAGAGAGCTCTGTGCTCTCTCATGGACACCACCTGCCTCCGACACCCTCTCACCCATGGCTGTCCTCCCCCAGGAGCAGCAGAGAAGAGCTCCAAGCATGGAGCAGAGGACCGGACCCAGAACATCATCATGGTGCTCAAAGACCGCATGAAGATCCGGGAGCGCAACAAGCCGGAGATATTTGAGCTGATCCAGGAGGTGTTTGGGGTCAACAAGACCACGCACACACAGCAGATGAAGGCAGTGAAGCAGAGTGTCCTGGATGGCACCTCCAAATGGTCGGCCAAGATCAGCATCACGGGTAGGCAGCTGCCCTGTTTGGCCACGGGGACAAGGCTGTTCCCAGCACAAGGATGCTGCATGGCCCTACACCTCATCCTGCCGAGCAGCTTCAGCCCCTGGGGCACGGGGGAGGGCACAAGTGCCTGTTTCGGGGGTCTTGGTATGGCTGTGGCACTGATTTCTCTCTCTGTTTGTTCTCTCTGCCGTGTGTGTCGTGCCTGTGCCGCGTGTGGATGGGTGTGCATCCCGTGCCGTGCTGTGCCATGCTGTGCTGCAGTGGTTTGTGCCCAGGGCCTGCAAGCAAAGGATAAGACGGGTTCCAGTGACCCCTATGTCACTGTCCAGGTTGGAAAGACAAAAAAAAGGACTAAAACTATCTACGGCAATCTCAACCCAGTCTGGGAGGAGAATTTCCATTTGTAAGTTCACCCCCAGTCCCCTCATCCTCCTGCATTGCTGTGCTGGGCTGTGCTGGCTGTCAGCATGTCCCTTTGGAGTGGGGGAGCCAGCTGGGCCTTGTCCTGCCCCCACTGAGGGTGGAGGTGGGTGCTGGGGTCCCTTGGGGTGCTGTTTTTGTGCCATGGAGGGTTGGGCTCCAGGGGCTGATCCCGGCTGTGCTGGGGCTGTGCTGAGCCAACTGGGGAGGGTTGGTGCCCCCAGATCTGCTCCCTTCCCTAGTTCCTGCCCTCTGTTGGGATGGTCCCTCTTGTTTAGGGAGACAGAGGATGGGGAGAAGCTGGAAAGGGTTCCCTCCTCATCCCAGGGCTTTGCTCCTTCTCACCTCCCCAGCGAGTGCCATAACTCCTCTGACCGCATCAAGGTCCGTGTGTGGGATGAAGACGATGACATCAAATCCCGCGTCAAGCAGCGCTTCAAGAGGGAATCTGATGACTTCCTGGGCCAGACCATCATCGAGGTCCGGACCCTGAGCGGGGAGATGGACGTCTGGTACAACCTCGGTAAACACCTCCCTGACACAGCCTGAGACCCCAGCCCTGGGCTCTGGGGGATGACACAGCCTGGCCAGGCTGGGACCCCAGCCCTGGGCTCCAGAGAGACATGCTACAAGCCCTGGCCTGAAGGGCTGTAGCAGCAGCAGCAATGTAAATATAAGTATTAAAAATATGGATAAAATTGTATAATAAATATATACAATAAGTACACAAATATAATTATCTATTTCAAAATAAAAATTATATAAATATAAACATATATAAATATAATATTACAAATAATTTATATTTTCATATATATAAACATATAAACATTTCATATCCAAAGCCATTGGGATCAAGTGTTTTCCCAGGGTCATTTGTAGAACGTTTAGCCCAGGAGGTCTGGAGCACCGTCCCTCTGCAGAGGGGAAACTGAGGCACAGAGAGGCCACGTCTCTGGTGTCTGGAGATGTGGCCTAATCCCTCTCTTCAGTGCCCTGGTGGCACTGTGCCCTGGCCTGGCTGCATGTGGTGCTGGGTGTCCACCCAGCTCTGGCCCTCGGAGTCCCTCTGTCCTGGAGCATCCTGCCCCTCCTTGGGGCCAGGAGCGAGCAGAGTTGCCCTGGGGAAGCCTCACACCTCGTGCCCCTCCCTTTGCCCCACAGACAAGCGGACAGATAAGTCGGCGGTGTCGGGAGCCATCCGGCTGCACATCAGCGTGGAGATCAAAGGCGAGGAGAAGGTGGCCCCCTACCATGTGCAGTACACCTGCCTGCATGAGGTGAGCAGCCCAGGCAGGCACGGGGGGCACGGCCCCCTCCCCGGCAATGCCACCCTGCCACCACCGGCCACGGGGACCTGACGGGACTCATTTGTGCCTTCAGAACCTGTTCCACTTTGTGACGGATTTGCAAAACAACGGGGTGGTGAAGATCCCCGACGCCAAGGGGGACGATGCCTGGAAGGTGTACTTTGATGAGACGGCGCAGGAGATCGTGGACGAGTTTGCCATGCGCTACGGGGTGGAGTCCATCTATCAGGCCATGACGTGAGTCACCTGCCCCCCACCTGCCTCAGAGGGGCTGTGCCAGCCTTGAGCAGGGATCACTGTCCCCATCACCCTCCCCTGCTGCCATTGGCACCCGCCTCCCTGCCACGGGTCAGACTTGCCCCAAACCTGTGCCCATCCCTCCCCTTCTCAGTGCACTCTGGCACAGCCTCACCTCAAGTCCTGGGGGCACAGTGTCAGATCTAAAGCTGTTGGAGAGGGTCCAAAGGAGGGACACGGAGCTGGGGAAGGGTCTGGAGGGGAAGGGTGTGAGGAGCAGCTGAGGGCACTTGGCTGGTTCAGCTGGAGCAGAGGAGACTGAGGGGAGACTCCTCGGGG
>JAWMRA010000079.1:4036485-4055502 GCA_035584735.1 Pseudotriccus pelzelni | reverse complement strand
GGGGGGATTGTTGGGGTGTCCTGGGCAGGGCCAGGAGTTGGACTGGATGATCCCTGTGGGTCCCTTCCAGCTCAGGATATCCCAGGATTTTGTGATTCTCAAACCCCAAACCCTGCATCCCCTCCCATGGCCCTACGCCCTCACTTTCCCCCTCTCTCCACAGGCATTTTGCCTGCCTCTCCTCCAAGTACATGTGCCCAGGGGTGCCAGCAGTCATGAGCACCCTGCTTGCCAACATCAACGCCTACTATGCCCACACCACGGCCTCCTCCAACGCCAATGCCTCTGACCGCTTTGCCGCCTCCAATTTCGGGGTAAGTCCAATGGTGCGTAAACACTCTTTCCTTCTTCTCTCTTTTCCGTGGGAGGGGGAGGGGGGCTCGGGGAGCAAAACGAGCCGTGCAAAACACCCTGCTCCAAACTGCAGCCAGGCAGCAGCAGGGTCAGCCCCTGCTTGCCCCAAAAGTCATCCCACTCCCATTTTTCAGGAAGGGCAAGAGCCACCACCTTCCTGGGAGAAGGGCTAAATTTGCTCCCTGAATTATTAGGGGAGCCTGAGCAGACTGGGATATTGGGTGGCAGCGTGGCAGGAGGGGGGATGCCTTGGTGGCAAAATCAGAAGCAGGTGGCCAGGAGCCACCGCTGCAGCTCACGGGGAGTTTTGCGTGGCCTCGTGCACTTGGGGTGACCACGGGCCTGCCACAAACTCACCCAGCTGTGCCAGCACCCACTGGGTGCCTTCAAGGACGAGTTTGTGGCAGGGCCGGGTGCCCCTCGGGGTTACGGGTGAAGAGGGGCTGAGCTCTCTCCTCGGCTCCCCCCGTGCCATCCGAGGCAGGAACTGTTCTCTCTGGGTGCACACGGGTCGAGCCGGGGTCAGTGGCCAGCCCGGGGTTTAGCAAGGAGCTGGGTAGCCAGGGACACAGCCAGGGTCTAGCACAGCTCCGGGCAGCTTTGGCTTCACCTCCCCGCCCCACCGCGGGGGATGGCCCGAGCCCAGCGAGCTGTGCCTCCGGATCGCACACGAGGAGGAAACTGTACCGAAAAAAACGCCTTTTCTCTGACGTGGAGGCTTTTAAAAACTTGTCTCTTTCTCTTTTTTTAGAGAGCCTAAGGTTGGGTCCTAAAGTGCCCGGCCGTGTCGCTTTAACCCTGAGTACCCGTCGTGTCCAGTGTTAGTGCTGCAGCCGTTCCTTGGGTGTCGGGGACACACGGCCCGGCCCCGGGCCTGGCTGGGCCATCCCGGCGGGCGAGTGCCGAAGGTTTGCGGTGGCCAGCGCAGGCTGCGGGCACGGCCGAGCCGCAGCTGGGCGGGCGCGGGACTCGCTGCCCCGGCCCGTCCCCGGGTCCTTCCCCCAGGACTCGCAGCGCTGCTCCGGGCTCTCCGGAGCCCTGCGGGTCAGCCCTGACCTGGTACAGCTACAGCCGTGCTGGGGGGAGCCCAGGGCTCTCATGGGAGGCCCACGGGGTTGTGCCAAGCCTCCCCCCAGCAGGATGCAAAGGGAAATGACCTCTGACAGTGATTTGGAGCAGTTATTGGGAAGAAATTCTTCCCTGTCAGGGTGGTGAGGAACTGGCACAGGTTGCCTAGAGAGGTGGTGATTTCCAGAGTTTCATCCCTGGAATGTTCCAGGCCAGGTTCGACAAGGCCCTGAGCAACCTGATCTAGTGGAAAGGGTCCTGCCCGTGGCAGGGGTAGAATGAGATGGCCTTTAAGGTCCCTCCCAACCCAAACCAGTCTGTGATCCTGACTGGTTGCTTTGCCCTCAGCTCTTACCCCCAGTCCAATCCGCAGCCCAAGGTGGGATTTGCATCACCCTGCCCTGCTCTCCCTGGGTGGGAGCTGGGCTCAGCTGAACTAAAGCCCCTCAGCCCCAAAGGAGACCAGCCATCTGGGGTGTTCCCTGCCCACATCTGCCAGTGCAGCCCAGTGGGGTGAGTGAGGAGCCCATGGAGGTGTCCAGCTCCTGGGAGCCACCCTGAAGATGGACAACCACTGCAAGCCCTTTCCCTACCCTTTTTCCTGAGCTCTTGGAAAGCCTCAATCCAGGGGTTATAGAGCCTGCATCTACTCTCCCAGCTCTTGCCCTGAGCCCATGCTCGGAGGTGTTCCAGTGGTCGGGGCAGACAGAACAGCCTGCACTCCCCCAGCAGTGACTGCCAGCACAGGGGACTCGTGGTGTCACCTCTCTGTCCTACATCACACCCGGCGTGGCCACACCCCGGGAGCCGCCAGGGCTTCGGGTGAGCCCCGGCCAGCAGCGAGGACAGGCTCTTCCCTGCGGGCACACCCTGCCCTGCAGGGCTTGGATTCAGGAAGGAGGGAAGGAAGGGCAGCAGGCCCGCAGGAAGCAGAGAGATGAGCCGGGAGCAGTGGGGGCTGGGCTGGGAGCAGAGACAGCCAGGGGTGGGGGGAGGGGGGTCGGGCTCTGCCGAGTTCCCCTGTTTACCTGCCCTGGGGCGTTTCTCCGCAGAAAGATCGCTTTGTCAAACTCCTGGACCAGCTGCACAACTCCCTGCGCATCGACCTCTCCATGTACCGGGTAAGGTGCCCGCCCTGCCTCGGTTCCCCCGCCCAGCTGATGGAATCTGGAACAACAGCTGGCTGTTTCCTCCCCCTCACTCGCCCCTGTGAGAGTTTTGTGGGCAACTCCCCCCCTTTTCTTCCCAGAACAACTTCCCTGCCAGCAGTCCCGAGCGGCTGCAGGACCTCAAGTCCACGGTGGATTTGCTGACCAGCATCACCTTCTTTCGGATGAAGGTACTGCTGGGGCCCCGCTTGCCCCGTTTTTGGGGGGGATCTGACTCTCGCTGGCCCTGGTTCTCTGGGGGTTGAGGTCGCTGTGGCACCTGGTACCCCTGTGTGGGTGTCTGGGGCTGTGGGTCTGCCCCCAGCGCCACTCCCTCCCTGCATCCCAGGTCCAGGAGCTGCAGAGCCCGCCACGAGCCAGCCAGGTGGTGAAGGACTGTGTGAAGGCCTGTCTGAACTCCACCTATGAGTACATCTTCAACAACTGCCACGAGCTCTACAGCCGCGAGTACCAGACGGACCCAGTGCGTGGGGCAGGGGGGTGCTGGGCAACGGCCTTCCCCATCCCCTGCCCCTCTCCTTTTCCCAGTGCTCCTTCTCCCTCTCCAGAGCACTCAGCCCAGTGCAGAATGAATCTTGGGCATGGCATAAGCCCCAAAGCTGCAAGGTTGAGACCACAAGAGACAAAAGGGAGATGTGTGTGGGGATCCAGGGTCTTCCCTCCTGCCTCCTTGTTAGCTCTGACATGAATCTGAGCCCTGCAGGTGGGGTGACCGGAGTCTCCTCTGTGTCCTCATCCCTCCAGAATAAGAAAGGCGAGGTGCCCCCTGAGGAGCAGGGCCCCAGCATCAAAAACCTGGATTTCTGGTCCAAGCTCATCACCCTGATTGTCTCCATTATTGAGGAAGACAAGAACTCCTACACACCCTGCCTGAACCAGTGAGTAGGTGCTGGGGAAGGGGATCCTGCTGCACCCAGAGGGGATTCCCACATGGAGACAGTGGGAACCTGAGGCCTTTGGAAGCGGGTGTAACACTCATTCTACAGATGAGAAAGCTGAGGCAGGTGGGCAGTGTGTGGGGGATGTCTCTCCATGTGGAGGGCTGGTCCACCTTGTGTTCATAGCCTCAAGCTCTGCCAGGGGAGGTTCAGGTTGAACATCAGGAAGAATTCGCGGAAAAGGGTTCTTAAGCATCAGAAGGGGCTGCCCAGGGTGGAGTCACCATCCCTGGAAGTGGTCAAGGAACAGCTGTACGTGGCACTTAGCGCCGTGGTCTAGTTGACAAGGTGGTGATTGGGCAAAGGTTGGACTCAGTGGTCTTGGAGATCTTCTCCAACCTAAATGATTTTGTGATCCACATTCTCCCCTCGCCCCAGATTCCCCCAGGAACTGAACGTGGGGAAGATCAGCGCCGAGGTGATGTGGAACCTCTTTGCTCAGGACATGAAGTATGCGATGGAGGGTGAGTCCCCACCACCACCCTGAGCCAGCGGGGACCAGACAGGAGCTGCCCTCTGCTCCCACCTCATCTGTTCCCTGGGCAAACCCATTTCACCTCCACATCAACACCATGCCCAGCTTAAATCCCACACAGGAAGCACTTCCACCTTCCCCGTTAATCTGCCATCCCTGGAGCTGCCCTCGGGGAGCTGCCCCCCAGGTTTGTGGCTCAGAGTGACCCCCACACCCTTCCCCGTGCAGAGCATGACAAGCACCGGCTGTGCAAGAGCGCAGACTACATGAACCTGCACTTCAAGGTGAAGTGGCTGTACAACGAGTACGTCACCGAGCTGCCCTCCTTCAAGAGTCGCGTGCCCGAGTACCCCGCGTGAGTGCAGCCCTGGGGGCAGGGAGGGGGGCTGGCACCCCGGGGGCTGGTGGCCTCACCACGGATGGGTTTCCCTCCCAGCTGGTTCGAGCCCTTCGTTATCCAGTGGCTGGATGAGAATGAAGAAGTGTCGCGGGATTTCCTGCACGGAGCGCTGGAGCGGGACAAGAAGGATGGGGTAGGAACAGCTGGAGCTGCGGTTGGGGGCCAAGGGGCTCGTTCTTGGATGCCAACCATGTCTTCATGGGGCCGAGTCTCATCCCTGCCTCCTGCTGACACCGCCTCTCACTCCCACAGTTCCAGCAGACGTCGGAGCACGCCCTCTTCTCCTGCTCCGTGGTGGATGTCTTCTCCCAGCTCAACCAGAGCTTCGAGATCATCAAAAAGCTGGAATGCCCCGACCCCCAAATTGTTGGGCACTACATGCGGAGGTTTGCCAAGGTGGGCGGCTTTGTGGGGCTCATCAGCACCCCTGGGACCCCGGGCCCACCGTGCCACCTCCATCCAGCTTTGGCAGGGGCACAGGGCACAGAATGTACTCCCTCTGGCAGCCGACGTGCCAACAACATGCCCTGGAAAACTCACAGCTTTTCTAGCACAGAAGATTAACTAATTAATAGCTAATTAATTAGTTATTTGGTTAATTAATATAGATTAATTAAAACTGGCTCGCTGCAATGTAGGAAGGAGTTGCATGCAGGCTTGGTGTGCTGGTGATGGAGCTGCCCATGGAGACCAGATGTGCTGGATCTGGCTTCCAGTGGCTGTGTCTGTGTGTCTTCTGGCACATGAACATGAGCCAGGTGTGCCCAGGTGGGCAAGGAGGCCAATGGCACCTGGCCTGTACCAGCCACAGTGTGTCCAGCAGGGCCAGGGCAGTGACTGTCCCCTGTGCTGGCACTGCTGAGGCACCACCTCGAATCCTGGGTCAGTTCTGGGCCCCTCAGGACAAGAAGGACGTTGAGGGGCTGGAGCGTGTTCAGGGAAGGGAACGGAGCTGGGGAAGGGGCTGGAGCCCCAGGAGCAGCTGAGGGGGCTCAGCCTGGAGAAAAGGAGGTTCAGGGGGGATCTTTTTGCCCTCTACAACTCCCTACCAGGAGGGTGGAGTGAGGGGAGGGTCAGTCTGGTCCCTTCTCTTCTCCCAGGTAACAAGTGATAGGGCAAGGGAAAATGGCCTCAAGTTGCACCAGAGGAGGTTCAAGTTGGATATTGGGAAAATTTCTTCGCTGAAAGGGTTGTAAAGCACTGGCACAGGCTGCCCAGGACAATGGGGGGGTCACCATCCCTGGGAGTGTTGAAAACTGTGGATGTGGTGCTTGAGGATGTCGTTTAGTGGTGAACATGGCAGTGATGTTGGGTTGATGGTTGGACCTGATGACCTTGAAGGGCTTTTCCAGCCTTAATGATTCCATAATTCCGTGACCCACAGGGCCAGAGGGTGTGGCGATCCCAGGGTTTTATCCAGGCCTGGGGTTGTTTCACTGCTGTGGAACTGATGGTTTCCTTCTCTCCCTCCTTCCCCATCCCTGCTGCTGTCGGGGTGCCTTGGTTGCTGCCCTGCGTGGCTGCAGACCATCAGCAATGTGCTGCTCCAGTACGCCGAGATCATCTCCAAGGATTTTGCCTCGTACTGCTCCAAGGAGAAGGAGAAAGTGGTGACGTATCTCCCCTCTGCTTGTCACCTGCCTGGTGCTGCTGGGCAGGACTGTCCCCACTCAGTGACCCCAGCTGTCCCCTCAGCCCCAGAGTGGGTGGGTCCCCCTGGTGTGGTCCTGCCCTCAGTCCCTTCCTGGCAGGCCCCGACGTGCTGCCAGGGTGTGCCATCACTCTGTGCCATCACTGTCCTTGTGCCCCCAGTGCAAGGTGGGAGGGTCCTGGGGCCATGGGCAGCTGTCCCAGCCATATTTGTTGGTGCTGATTCCCTCTCCATCCTCCCCCTCCAGCCCTGCATTCTGATGAACAACATCCAGCAGCTCCGTGTCCAGCTGGAGAAAATGTTTGAAGCCATGGGTGGAAAGGAGGTGTGTGCTGGGGGGCTCCAGGAGGGACCCCTGTGGAGGTCCTGTCGGACCGGGATGGGTTTCACTCTGCCCTGGGGCACATGTGGGGTGCAGAAACCCCCACTAGGGCCAGTCCAGGGTCCCTGTCAACTTCTCCAACCTGTCCCCCCTCCAGCTGGACACAGAAGCCAGTGATATCCTCAAGGAACTGCAGGTGAAGCTCAACAATGTCCTGGATGATCTGAGCCGCGTCTTTGCCACCAGGTACCCCTGGGGGTGGGGGGCCACGGGGAGGTGTGGGGGCCCAGGAGCTGTGGCTGGGGGGCTCTCTGTGGGGGATGTTGAGCCTGTGTGTTGTGGCCCCCAGTTTCCAGCCCCACATCGAGGAGTGTGTGAAGCAGATGGGGGACATCCTGGGCCAGGTGAAGGGCACTGGCAACGTCCCCGCCAGCACCTGCAGCAGCGTCGCGCAGGACGCCGACAACGTCCTGCAGCCCATCATGGACCTCCTGGACAGCAAGTAAGTGTGGGGGGCTACAGGGACCCCTGCCCTCCCCAGCGGCCCTCCGGACCTGCTCCAGGAGCAGGGGGAACCTGCAGGGTCGGGGTGACCAAGATGGGGTGACATGGAGTGGTGTGGGGTCCTCCAGCCCTGTCCCCTCTCCACAGCCTGACACTGTTCGCCAAGATCTGCGAGAAGACGGTGCTGAAGCGGGTGCTGAAGGAGCTCTGGAAGCTGGTGATGAACACCATGGAGAAGACCATCGTGCTGCCCCCGCTCACAGACCAGACGGTGAGTGATGGGGACAGGGAGCAGGGACACACTGGTGACTGACTGGGGCCGGTGTGGGGCACTGCTGGCCAAGGTGTCCTCACTGGCTGCTGAGGGCACTTTGTGGGACTTCCCAGACTTGTACCCAGCTGCTGACCAGGGAAGGGATGGAAGAGAGAAAGGTGCCCCAGGTGCCAGTGCAGCCCAGCAGCCTCTTGACTGGCTTTGCCAAAGGACCTTCCTGCCACCTCCATTGTGGCACCAAGAGGGAACGCTGGTGCTTTCCTCTCCATCCTGTCCTCAGAGCTGGGGCAGATTCCCATCAGCACTAGCTGTGGGCATGGTCTCTGCCAGGTGGTGAATCCAGAGGCTCCTGGAGTGTGAGGAGCCACTACCTGTCAGCCTTGCTGTGGGGCTGGAGGGTTTCACGGAGCTGGGGATGCTCTGGGGATGGGGATCATGTCCCCCATCAGGGCTGGACTCTTCCTTGCCCCTGGGGGCCCTAGGGGAGCAAAGCAAACCCAGGGAATGGTGCCTCCTGAGAGGGAGGTTCCTACAGGCTCTGAGGCTCTGTGTCACATCGCTGTTTGTGTGCCCCAGCCTGCATCTTGAAGCTTCCTGGGGTGGTTCTCTGGAGGTCAGGCAGGGAGGGGTGACACCAAGGACTCTGACCCAGCCACACAGCTGTCCCTGTCCCTTTTTTCACTGTTGCAAAGCTGGGCTCAGGCTCTTCCTTGAAGTTTCTGGAGCCACCAGCCTTCCTGCCAGCTTTCTGGGCCTGTGGGGCTGCTGTGCTGTGGCTGGGAGGGAGGGTGCAGTGATGACCTGTCAGCCCTCAGTGATGCCACCTCACTGGCACCTTGTCACAGCCCAGAGCCTGGCTCAGGTCAACCCCATATCGCTCCTGGCTGGGCCCACACACTCTGGGCAAAATCTTGCAGGAGTGCTGGTGTCACTGTCCTCATCCCAATCCCCATCCCAGTCCCTTCCCAGCTGTGTTCTAGAGGCCGTGGGCCCTGTGCTGAGGGCAGAGAAGGGGGCATGGACATGTGGCTCTGCTGGGTGATTTTCCTGAGAGATGCCAGGAAGCCTTGGAGGAAGCCATGCTGGGGCTGGTCCCTAGGGCAGGGGACAGCCTGCCCAAGTGGCCCTGGGTGCCAGCCTGTGTGGCTGGGGGTACCTGGTGGCTTGGGGGTACATGTCAGAGCTGAGTGTCGAGTGGGGGTCCCTGGAGTGGAGCCCCCCTGGGCCAAAGCCTCCCCCCCATTCAGGAGGGACTGGAGAGATGGGGTTGGGGCCCCTGTGGGGGCTGTGGAGACGTGATGTGGTGGCAGGGCAGTGACACTGAGTGCTGTGGTGCCTCAGAGGGGGGACACCCCTGGCTCTGGCAGGGGTGGGGGGCACCCAGGGCTTGCTGTGAGGCAGCAGGGACTGGGGAGGATGGAGGAGGCGGGGGCCGACACTCACGTCATGGTTGTTCTCTCCAATTGCTCCTCTCGCCTCTCAATGGCAGATGATTGTAAGTACGGCAGCTCCCTGTCTGTCTGTCTGTCTGTCCGCTCTGTGTCGGTCCTGGCCTCGCCGATTTTTGTCTTGTGTGGCTGCCCTTGCCCTGCCCACGACCCTCCTTCGGCTCCTGACCTGGTCCAGCTCCGTGGTCCCATCCCCGTGCTGCCCACCTGGCACTGGCTCCTGGCTGGCACTTGCCAGTGGGTGGGAAGGTCTCGGGCAGACTCGCAGTGCCGGGGTGTGGGGGGGTCCAGGGGGTAGTGGTGGGGTGGGAGGGGATGGTGATGGGCAGTGCCATGGAACCAGGGACAGCCGAATCCGGGCTGATCCCATCTTGCTCTGTGCTGGGGGCAGAGAGGCCGCTGGAGGCACAAGCAGGGAGCGGTGCGTGCCGGGAGTCAGGGCTGCTCTTCCTTCCCCTCGTGCCTCATTTCCCCTCGAGGCCTGGCTGGGGTCTGGCTGGGGCGGGGTGAGGGCAGAGGAGGATTTCGGTGGTCCCTGCCCTGGTGCTCGGTGGCGGGTCAGGCTGCTGGCACGAGTTGTGGGGCTCCTTCCCTGCCCAGGATGTGACCCTGGGAGCCTGAACTCCCAGTTCCCTCCTCGGCAATGCTGCTGGGTCCTTGCATGGCTTTGACTGAGCAGTTTCCTTCTGTCTTCTTCTGACCAGTCTGTGGCCGTGGGCAAGGGAAAGGCAATTCCATCCCCAGTCCTGCCCCCAGCCCTGCTGTGATCCAGGCACCTGTGCGGGAAGAGCGGTGGGGTGGGAGCCAGTGGTTGGGTGCTGGTGCCAATTCCTGAGGAGGCAAATACTCCTTTGCTGTCCCCCAACACCTTTTGTGTCCAACAGCAGCATTTGGGGAGGCCCTGGGGGCAGCCTGGGGCTGAGCCTCCCCTCGGGCCTCGTGGGGACCCAATGTCCCAGCCTTGCTGAGGCTGTGGGGGATGGGATAGTGTCATCTCTGTGTACCAGCTCCTCTTGTTCACCTGTGACCCTGTGCCAGGGCCAGAGCCCCTCCTGGCAGCCCTGCTTGGCCCTATCTCTGCTGCTTGTCCCTCCTGAGGCATCCCAGCCAGCTGACTCCCCACTCCCCCCTCCTGATTCTGACATGTCCCAGCCCACCCCAAGACTCCCCCATGGCACTGCTGCCTCATTTCACACCAGTTCTCTTGCCTGGGCCAGTGTGGGGTTGTCACTGGGCCCAGCCCTGCACAGACCGGTGCTCTGTGTGCCAAACCCAAACCCAGCTCCCCCTCCCTGCTCCTTCCCCAGTGCTGGGAGCACCTGCCAGAGCTGGAGTGGGGTGTGGGGACACCAGAGCCTGCCCACACACAGCTGGCTCCTGCCTCCCTGTGTCCCACCAAGGACCAGCCCTCGTGGGCTCAGCATCCCTGTATCCCAGCAGAGACCAGCTCCACCGTGTGGGGACCAGTTCTCCAGCAGTGCAACATCCTGAATTCCAGTGGGGACCAGTTGGTCCAGCATCCCGATGACACCAGTCCCTCGCTGATTCTCCCAGTGCGGAACAGTGCCCCACTAACCAGGCATCCCAGTAGGTCCCAGCAGGGCCCAGTCCCTCTGCTGGCTGTTCTTGAGGAGCTTGGGATGGCTCTGCCACCAGCTTGTGGCCACCCCCTGTGCCCAGCCTTGCCCTGTCCCCCCTGTGTCCTGTGCCACGCTGTCCCCCCGCCCCCCACTCAACCTCTGACGTTGCTTCTACAGGGCACGCTCTTGAGAAAACATGGCAAGGGGACAGAGAAGGTAAATAGCTGTGGGCTCCGTGTGTGTCACTGCCCCGGGGCCACACCCACGGCCTCACACCCGCCTGCTGTGGAGGTCCAGCTTGTCTGTGCTTCCTCTGTCGTGCTGTCTGGATGTGGTGTCGTGGTGGGGTGTGCTGTGTTGTGTGCAGGTGGGGGACAGTCACCTGTTCTGTGTCACCCAGGGTAGGGAGTGGGTGCTGTGTGGTGTTTGTCCCCATGGGCGGGGATGTGGGGTGTCACCCATCCCTGTTCTGGGGACGTGGGGTGTCACCCATCCCTGTTCTGGGGACGTGGGGTGTCACCCATCCCTGTGATGGGGACGTGGGGTGTCACCCATCCCTGTGATGGGGATGTGGGGTGTCACCCATCCCTGTTCTGGGGATGTGGGGTGTCACCCATCCCTGTTCTGGGGATGTGGGGTGTCACCCATCCCTGTGATGGGGATGTGGGGTGTCACCCATCCCTGTGATGGGGATGTGGGGTGTCACCCATCCCTGTGATGTGGATGTGGGGTGTCACCCATCCCTGTGATGGGAACATGGAATGTCACCCATCCCTGCAGGGAACACGCTGGGTGTCACCCATCCCCCTGGGGACACTGCCCCACAGTCCTCAGCACCCTCCAGCTGCCTGGCTGGGATAGTGAGGGGATGGGGTCCCCAGTATGGGGGGCTCAGGAAGAGAGGACTGCCCATGCTGGGTCGTGCTGGGCTCACTGGGGGCCCTGGGGCTGCTGAGATCCCCTGGATCTCTGAGCTTGCTCCCCTCTCCTGCTCAGGGGGGCCCAGCAGGGCTTGCTGAGCCCCCAGCCTTGCCCCAAGGGCTTTCTCCAGCACGTGGGCTCTTCCCTGTCTGGGAACTCCTCACCATGGGATGGGGGCCCAGCACTGCCCACCCCAACTGCCTGCTCCCCCGATCCTGGGTCTTGGGAAGAGCCATGCCAGCATCCATCTGGGCAGTGCCTGCAGCTCCCCCTCCTCTCCTGGGGCACACTGGCTCCTGCCCAGTGTGCGGAGTGTGCTGGGAGAGCTGATTCCCTCTGATATCCCAGCCCCTGTCGATGTGGGGAGCAAACCTGCTCCCCCTGCCTGAAGAAACCCGGCACACTCATCACCAGCCCGGGCTGAGCCTTTTGCAGATGTGAACTGGTGCCCAAGCAGTGGCACCAGCAGAGAGCTGGGCACAGCCAGAGGAGAGCCCAGGGCCAGAGCCCAGGGCCGGGGGATGTGGGGGGCCTGGAGCTGCGGCTCAGTGCTGCTGGGGCCACCGGTAACTGTCCCTTGCTGTTCTCTTCCAGAGCAGGGTGAAGCTGCCCAGTCACACTGAAGTAAGGACATGGCTCTTCTGCTCCCCACTTGGCACTGCTCCCTCCTCTCGCCTCCTCCCTGTCCCTTGTCCCCTGCGCTCTGGGTTGGGGGTCCCAGCTCAGTACAGTGTCCTGTTGTGCTCTGTCTGGGGGACACCAGTGTCCCCAGCTCCCAGCCCGTCCACCAGCTGGGGGAGATGGGGACATCGAGGGTGGGGTTAATGGGACAGAACTGGGTGGGCAGGGGAGTGGGCATAAAGGGGTCAAGGGAGGGGATGAAAAATGAGGGCATAGAGGAGGCTGGCCCCTGCAGATGGCACTGGTTAGTGGGAGAGATGGTGGGATTTCTTTGTTGAGAAGGACTGGAGCTACTGGTGCTGGGAGAGGGAAGGTGGTGGGAATCACTAGGATCCAGTTATCCCAGTTGCATTTGCACACTGGAGGAGCTGAGAAGGAAGCTTGTGCTCAGCCTGGTAAGGGGTGCCAGCCCAGGGAGGTGAGTGGGATCTGCCCGTGCCATGGGGCTGCCATGGCGGTGGATCCCATGGGATGGCATCCTGTCCCCTGCTGGGTGGGGGCACAGGGCAGGCGAAGGCAGCCTGGTTCCCTGGGTTCCCTGGGGTGCCCAGGGGCTGACAGCCTCCCTGGCACAGGGCAGGGGTCCGGGTGTCAGGGGGGTGTGTGGTGGCTGCCAGCACTGTAGGGTACAGGCTGTGTCCTCCCCGTGCCCACTGTCCCCTGCACTCGCTCTCTGCTCCCGCCATGTCCAGTGTCTGTGCAGTCGGTGCCGTGCCCTGCCAGGCTCTGCTGGGTGCAGGTGCTTGGAGCACAGGGAGCAGGATGGAACCCTTAGGCCAAGCTTCTTGTGCTGAGCGGAGCATGAGGACCCTGATGCCAGCGTGATGTCCTGCCCTGGGAGTCACCAAGCCTGTGCTGAGAACTCAGGGGCTGAGACGGGGCTGCCAGTCCTGTGTCACCTTCCTGGCCTGGGTGGTGGCACCTGGGGCTCTCCAAGGAGCAGTGGCTGGTCCTCTGGAGCTCAGGGAAACCCCTGGAGCTGTGACAAACTTCTGGCAGGACATGCCCAGCCCGGCCATGGCACCCCGAGCCCGGCTGCTCACGGGAGCCGTCCCTGTCTCTTTGCTCTCCGCAGGGCACGCAGATGATTTTCAACGCGGCCAAGGAGCTGGGGCAGCTCTCCAAGCTGAAGGTGAGGGCTGGGGGGCCGGGTGGGGGGTCTCCAAGCTATAGGTGAGGGCTGGGGGACCGGGCTGGGGGTCTCCAAGCTGAAGGTGAGGGCTGGGCTGGCGGAGCTGAGTTCCCCGCTGTGCTGGGGTGGGTGGCACTGAGCAGGCTGGCACTGCCACTGCTGCAAGGGCCCCACCAGCACCCACTTGCTGATGTGTCTGGAGTGGGGGGAGCGGGGTCCTGGTGCTGTGCTGAGGGCAGGATTCGTGCCCCCCAGGACCACATGGTGCGGGAGGAAGCCAAGAGCCTGACCCCGAAGCAGTGTGCCGTGGTGGAGCTGGCGCTGGACACCATCAAGGTGAGGACAATGAGGGGGCTCAGGGTGCCCTCAGGGCCACCCCAGCAGCAGCACTGAGTGTTCTGAACCGTGTCCCCCCCCAGCAATACTTCCACGCCGGCGGGGTGGGGCTGAAGAAGACGTTCCTGGAGAAGAGCCCGGACCTGCAGTCGCTGCGCTATGCCCTGTCCCTCTACACCCAGGCCACGGACCTGCTCATCAAAACCTTCGTGCAGACCCAGTCCTCGCAGGGTAGGACACTCTGCCCTGTCCCCACCCTGGGCCCCCGACCCCCCCATGGGCTCAGCTGCCCCCAGGCCAGGGCCCTGCCTTGCCTCTGTCCCAGGGGGTCCCAGCCAGGCTCACAGCGGGGGAGGGATGGGTGGGAAGGCAAGGGCTTTTCCTCCCGTGGTTTGCAGATGAGCTGGGGCCGTGGGTGCCCAGTGGCAGCCTGGCACTTCCCAGTCTCCACCAGCAAAAGGAGTGTGTCCCCAGTGCCAGGGCGTGGCTGGGCTGGCACAGAAATGGGGCCTGTGGGTGGGGAGAAGGTCACCCTCTGGCCAGGTGTCACGGTGTTTGTCCCCTCCGGATGGCCTCTGTCACCCAGCACAGGCCAATCACAGGGTCCACTGGATCCAGATGCTGTGCCAGGGCCTGTCCTGGGCACTCTGGGTACCCACAACCCCCGATTTGGCATCTGGGGTGCCAGGTGTATTTCCCCGTCCCTGCCCTGTGTGGTGCAGGGTGCTGGGCACCCTCCAGGGCAGAATCACCCCCCAGCTCTAAACACTGCCCTTTATTTTGTCCCTTGGCTGCTTGAGGAGGGGCCTTAGATGCTCGGTGGTGGTCACAGGCCACTGCAGGGTGCCCCAGCCAGGCTTGTCTGCGTCCTTGGGGAGTGGGACGTGCGTTTGCTGTCCGTGAGTCTCCTGCAAAGGACGTCTGTCCTGTCTGTGCCTCCTGTACTAGCCATGTTGGGGGCGTGGGGTTGGGTCTGGTGGGTGACAGCACCCCTGGGTGTACCCTGGCCCCAGGAGCCCCGGGCTGGGAGCTGGGGGTGCCTGGCACTCCTGTGTCGCTGCAGTGTTGTCCGGGTGCTTGGCCGTCCGTCTGTCTGCGAGATCTGATCTCTCTTTCTCTCTCTTTGTTTTCTCCCCCCTCCCTCACTGTTCCTGTTCCCCATGCACGTCATCTCCTCCCTCCTCCCTTCTTCTCCATCTCCTCCCTCCTCTCTTCTTCTCCATCTCCTCCCTCCTCTCTTGGTTTTCATCTTCCTCCTCTCTTGGTTTTCATCTCCTTCCTCCTCTCTTTGTGGACTCCGTGCCGTGTCTCTGTCTCTTTCTCTCTCCTTCCCACTAGTTCATGGTGGGAAAGGGATTAGGTTTACCCTTAGTGAAGAGATTTATCCTGAGAAGGGTACGTGTGCTACTCGCCCGCCCCTGCCCCTGCCTGCCGCCGGCCTGGGCTAGTAACAGTCCCCAGCCCAGCACCCCTGGCCTTGGGGACCCCCAATGCGGGCAGAGCTGGAGCCCACCACCCCCAAACTCCCGCTCCCAGGGCTGCTTTGGGGTGGATTTGGAGAAAACTGTGCTCAGCCACACTGACCACCCCTAGAGCGGGTTGGGGGCTGTCCCCATGGGAATAGGGGTGTCTGTCTGCACACTCTGGGCTCCTCACATTGTCCCCAGTGCTGCTGCCTGGGGGTGGGTGGGCACCCACCGTGACCTCCCCTGGGGACATGTGGCCCTAGAGGGGGCCATGCCACGTCCCTGTCCCCCCTCCTGCCCACCCTGCTGCCAGCAGGACCATTACTAGCCTTGCTCCAGCGCGCTCCGTGTGTGGAATCAGCCCCACCCCACGGGCCCCGCTTGGCCTCCATCACACCTCTCCAGGGCGGCCGGGACTGCACCCCCTGCTTGGCCTCCCATGCCCAGACACCCCCTGCCCGCCCTCCATCGCCTCCATTGCGGCTCAGCATGTGGCTCCGGGTGCCAGGGGGGATGGACAGGAACGTGCCAGCCTCCACCCTGACCTGGCACCCTCAGTAACACGTGGGGACGTGTCCTCCTTCCACCGGTATTCCCGCCCTGGGAGCTTTCTGCTGAGCCCTGTTTGATCTCCGTGGCCCCGTGGGACCCACAGAGCCTGTCCCTCTGCCTTGCACCCCCTCCTTCACCCATGGGTGCATGCACAACTCCTGGGGGGAATGGGGTGGGCTGAGCTGTTGGTCGCAGGTCACCCCACTTGCCCAGGCTCAGGGACCCCAGGGCTTGGAGTGGTCTCTGGGATGGAGGGGTGTGGGGGGCAGGGCAGCCTCGAGAGCCTGGCAGGGCCGTGGCTGCCCTGATGGGGTCCCTCCTGCCTGGTGCTGTGCCCGTGGCACTGTCCTCTCTCTGCACCCAGAGCAGGGGGAACTGGACCACTGGCCTCTGCCCCATCCCAGCCAGGCCGCTCAGCCCTGCCTGGGCAAGGGGGGTTTGCTGCAGCCTGTGGACATGGCAGAGTCATCCTGGTGCTGGGGATGTCCTGCCATGTCCATGCATCCACACTGCTGTGCCCACAACCCTGTGGCAGAGGCCACTTTGGGACAAACCCCACTGCCCACCCCTTCCTGCCCCGTGGTGGGTGACCTGCCTCCTCCAGTGGGGTTGGTGGTGGGCAGGGGACGTCAGAGACACGGTGAGGACGGGCACTCACATCTCCCCTTGTCACGCAGGCTCTGGCGTGGAGGACCCCGTGGGGGAGGTGTCGATCCACGTGGAGCTCATCACCCACCCCGGCACTGGCGAGCACAAAGTCACCGTCAAAGGTGGGTTCTGCTGGCCAGGGGGCCGGGCTCTGGCAGGTGGCACCGCCCCGTGAGCCTCACCCGTCCCTCCCTGCAGTGGTGGCTGCAAATGACCTCAAGTGGCAGACGTCGGGCATCTTCCGGCCCTTCATCGAGGTCAACATCATCGGGCCCCACCTCAGCGACAAGAAGAGGAAATTCGCCACCAAATCCAAGAACAACAGCTGGGCCCCCAAGTACAACGAGAGCTTCCAGTTGTGAGTGGCACCAGGGGCTGGGGCTGTGGGGACAGGCTGAGGGATGTGTCTCCAGCAGGTCAGGACCTCCTGGGGTTTGCCAGTGAGTTTGCTCACCCCCCACAGGACGTTTCAGGCATTTGCTCATTGGTAGAAGCGTTGCCCACAATGGGAGAAATAGTTCTCTGGACAGTTCTGAGTATAGAAAGGTAGAAAGCACCTCTTTGACTGTGGTGCCTTTGGTGCACAAAATACATTGCACAGCCACAGTGTAGGCCCTTACAATTTCCAGTCTACCATCTAGTTATAACATTTGGACGTTACCTCCCTGGTTACACCCAGCCCCAAAACCGCCCGTCCCATCGTCCCACCCTGGGGTGGTCCCAAAACGACCACCGTTTCCTCCCAGCCCTCGTCGTCTCCATCCCCCTTGGAACGGCACCCGAAGCAGGGGGTGGGCAAAAGGAAAAGAGGCAAAGGCTTCTTTCGGGCAGCGGGGAGGCAGCAGAGCCGGGGAAGGTTGGAAGATTGACACCCCGTGTGCCAACCCTGCCCGTCCCTTGCCCTCCCCAGCACGCTGGGCACAGAGACGGGCCCCGAGTGCTACGAGCTGCAGGTGTGCGTGAAGGATTACTGCTTCGCCCGTGAGGACCGCACCGTGGGCATCGCCGTGCTGCAGCTGCGGGACATCCTGCAGCGCCCCGGCTGTGCCTGCTGGCTGCCCCTGGGCCGCCGCATCCACATGGACGACACCGGGCTCACCGTGCTCCGCATCCTGTCCCAGCGCAACAACGACGACGTGGCCAAGGAGTTCGTCAAGCTCAAGTCGGACACGCGCTCGGCCGAGGAGGGCAGCAGTTAAACTCCTCTTGCCCCCCGCCCAGCCCTCGTTCCCCCCGCTCCTGGCCCCCTCAGAGCCCCCTCCAGCCGTGTATAAGCCATAAGAGTGGCCACAGAGGAGTCGCCGTGCTGGCCCTGGGGAGGGGGTGATGTGGCTGCAGTGACAGACCCTCCCCTCCCTCCCTGGCCACGCTGGCTGGGTGACAGCGGTGCCGGGCACAGCCAGGCCCCCATCCCACCCTGCAGGAAGGTGCTGGGGCTGGGGGGGCTGCAGGGAAGGGCTGGACCCCAGCCTGGGTGATGGGACCAATCTGCCCTTCCCCAGCCTGTCTGAGGTGGAGGAACCCCCCTGGTGCATCCCTAAACCTGCACTGTCACACCCAGCCCCAAACCTCACTGACTGACAAAGGAAAGGGTTGGGGGAGATGTGTGGGGTGTGAGGGGCTCTGTGTGTGTGTGTGTGTGTGTGTGTGTGATCCCACCCAGGGGTGTTGCTGAGTGGCTGGCACAGCGTGATGGCCCCTCGTCCCCATCCCTGAGCGTTGTGGTGTGCCCTGAGGGGCAGGGCAGCTCCCACCCCTGAGCACCTGTACATATGTAAATACCTGTACATACAGGGCAGCCGGCCAGGCTGTGTCCTGCACCCGGAAGGGCTATTGGGGCTGTTGGGTTGGCAGGTGCAGCCCCCACGTGCCCTGCACAGGGTCCCCTCCCTGGCTGGCAGCGGCATCACCGGGGCCGGGAGCAGCAGGGAGCAGCCCCCGGCCCATATCCTGTCTTCCCTGCCTTGCTGCCACCACGGGCTGCCCCTCTGCCTCCCACAAGGTGCCAGGGCTCGGGGGGGCAAGGGCTGGGGGCACCAGAGCAGGGGGACCTATCCCCCTTTGCTCTGGACCGTGGGGACCAGCGTCCCTGTGCAGGGCAGCCCATGGCACCTCCTTGGCGCAAGCAAGACCCTTCCCACCCCACCCCAGAGGACCCATCCCTCCAGTTCCCCATTAAGCACCGGTTCTGTCCCACCCCAGTTCCCCAGTAAGCACCATTTCTGTGTGGTAAGTGGTGTGTGCATGTCTTGTGCGAGTGCCTGGGAGGTCAGGGTGTGTGGTGTTGGGGTGCCCACCCCAGCTGGCCAGCTTGCCCCGAGTACTGGGGCAGAGGCCTGACGACCCCACAAGTCAATACAGCTCTCTCAGCCCCCACCCCCCCCAAAACAGGGTACCCCACTGGCCCCCACGCTCCTTTTTCTAGAGGGTTTGCCTGGGACCAAAGGGTTTCGCTTTCCTCTCTCGTTTCTGTTCAATGTTTACACCCTTTTTCTACAGCTGCTCCTGCACAGCCAGGCTGGGGCTCAGCCCTGCACCCCTGGCCCTGTGCCCCCTCCCCAAACTGTCCTGTTGGCATGTGATTGAACTGACCAATTCTGCTCCTGTAGCACAGTGTCACCGATGCCTGTGTGTCTGTCCCGCCGGCGGCGGCGGCTGCCATGGATGCATGACAGTGAGATGTTTTGCACTATTTTGAATTTTTTGGGCTCTGTAAAAATATTTTATTATAACTGACATTAAAAAGCACACCCTTCTCTGTGGCTCCTGTGAGGTGTGGGGAGGGGGCAGGCACCTGGGGGGCTTTCCAGACCCTCTCCCAAGAATATCCAGCCTGAAGGATTACCAGCTCTAAGGATCAGTAGCCCAGGGATGCTGCAGCATCTCTGGCCCCCTCAGCTTCCCTGAGGCTCTCTGCAGTGCACCCACCCTTTGCAAAGCCAAGAGCATCAGGACAGGGGTTAGATGGAATCATAGATCATAGAATCCTAAAATATCCTTAGCTGGAAAGGATCCTCTAGGAGTCCAACCCCTGGCCCTGCCCAGGACACCCCAACAATCCCCCCCTGTCCCTCAGAGCGTTGTCCAAACGCTCCTGG
>JAWMRA010000079.1:3958167-3988979 GCA_035584735.1 Pseudotriccus pelzelni | reverse complement strand
GTGCCCTCAGCTGCTCCTCAGGCCCTTCCCCTCCAGACCCTTCCCCAGCTCCGTGTCCCTCCTTTGGACACTCTCCAACAGCTTCAGATCCTTCTGGTATTGCAGCGCGCAAACCATACAGTGAAATACTGAAGCAGCCTGACATACACAGAACAGCATTAGCCCTCAGGGAGGCCAAGATATTTTACGGGAAAATAGCGATATGCTTTTACACAGAAGCCCATTACTCAACAAAGAGAAGACACGCTTCTACAGCCACATCTCCTTGTTCTGCCCCGCAGACTCCTTCGTGCTGCCTCACACAGAGCCCAGCTAAGGCTGTGTTAAAAACAAACAAACACAAAACCAAGAAAAACCCCAACAAAACAAAAAAACCCAACAAAAAATATGAAATGCAGCCACAGCCGGGCGGGCAGGGAGCCCCTTCACCTGCCTCCCGCCCCCCTCACACCCCCTCAGCCCCTCACACCCGCCCCGAGCGGGCAAGCTCCGGGCCGGGGGGCGGTGGGCGGTCAGACCCCGGGCGGGAGCGGGCGGAGCCGGAGCCGGTGCCGGTGCCGGGCGGGCGGACAGCCGCGGGTGCGGGCCCGCAGCCCCGCTGCCCCCTCACCAGTTCTGCAGCAGTTGGACGTAGCGCGGCCCCAGCAGCTGGTTCAACATGGCGCGGCCTCAAAGTGACCCCCGCGGCGCCTGCGCGGGGCGGCGATGGCGGCGATGGCGGCGGGGCCGCTCCGAGCAGGCGCGGCGGGAGGAGGCGGCTCCGGAGCTCCCTGAGGGGCTGGCGAGGGAGTGCTCGCGGTCACCCGCGATCGCGGCCGTGTGGGACCGCGTCCCCAGCCCGCGTGGAGAGGGGACACGAGGGCTGAGGGGACGCCAGCCCTGACACAAGGCTGAGGGGGCTGATGGGGACAAGAGCCCCGACACGAGTCCTGAGGCGACACAAAGCGTGAGGGGCGAGGGGACGGGCTGTTCTCACGGAGGGGAAGGGTTAGGGTTAGGGTTAGGGTTAGGGTTAGCACCTTCCTTCCCACCCTACTTCCAGGAAGCACCTCCCCACTGGAACCAGGAGCTCGGAGAGGGTCTGCAGAGCTCAATGCCCCTGGGTGCAGCTGCCCCATCTCTGTTTATCCCAGGACAAGCTGGCAGTGGAGGGCTTCCCCAGCCACTGGACCCACAAGGGTGCGAGGGGAAATTCCTGCTGAGTGGGGGGGCAACACCTCAGGACCTGCCTGGAGGCGCCTGGAGGATGAGGGCAGGTAGAGCCTGGCTGGGCAGGGCAGCACAGCCAGGGGTGTGAGGGGGCAGGGCTGAGAGTGACAGAGTCTCCATGATTCGGCCTCACCTCTCGGATGGGGGTGGGAGAGTGAGAACCTGCAAGGCTGGGCCATCTCCCAGTACTGGATGCCTCCCATTCTTGCAGGGTTTGAGCCCTCTTGAACCTTCTGCCACGTTCTCTGCAACTACTATTGCTCCCTCCGGCTCCCTGACAGGAGGGTGGAGCCAGCTGGGGTCGGAGGTCAGGGAACAGCCTCAAGTTGTACAGAGGTTTAGGTTGGATATTAGGAAAAAATTCTTCATGGAAAGGGGTTATCAAGCCCAGGGCAGTGGTGGAGTCTCCATCCCTCGAAGTGCCCAAACAGTGTGGGGGCACCTGGGTTAGTGCTGAACACGGTGCTGGGCTGATGGTTGGACCTGATGACTTAAAAGGTCTGAATGATTCTGTGATTCCATGAATCACCACCATCAGTCTGAGCTGAACTCCTGGGACACACTGGGGGCATTTGACCCCATCTCCAAAGTGCACCCTGGGGGTACCCACTTCCACTGGGTTTTCTCCAGGACAGGGCTGAGCCCACTGAGCACAGCAGAGCCACGGGGGAGGCTGTGCTGCTCCAGGGAGGGCCCAGCACCTCCAAAGCCTTTCTGATGGTGCTGGAGACGGTGCCCAGATCCCACAGCGATGGAAAGTGCTGGAAACCCTCCCTAGAGGCCACATTCCCAGTGCATGTGTCTAGTGAACCGTGTCCCTGCCCATGGCAGGGGGCTGGAACAAGATGGACTTTAAGGTCTCTTCCAACCCAAACTATTCCAGCTGTGCCAGAGCTGATGCAGGACCTGTGCCCAGAGCAAGTGTCTGAAAACCCCTCTGATGTTTTTTTCCCTTTTTTTTTTTTTTTTTTTTTTTTTTTTAGTACAAGGTAAAACCTTTATTCCAACTTCTCAGTCCTAGGAATACAACATCTGAAAGACAGACATGGGAAAAAAAAAAGTAATATTGTTATAAAATGTCACATTTATTGCTACATTACTGTTATATACAGGACAGTTCTCAAAATCTACTTTAAAAAAGTTAGGATTATTTAAAAATTCCAAATAATCCAGCCAGCTGTTTTGACACTTGTATAAAATTATTTAAAAAAATGAAAACAATTCATATCTTGAGGCACTCAGAAACACAATTTCATCCCCCAATTGTGATTCATTTCAAAGAGCAACGCATTTCCCACCCCCAAATACTTTATTTTTTTATTTTTTTTTGCTGGGTTAGGCATATATATATATATATTTACTATATATATAGTTCAAAACTATAATGTGTATCTGATTTAAGAACAAGGATTTCAGCCACTTAAGTACATCTGAATTTACAGGTAGGCAGCATAAACATCAAAAGCAAGGACCATTTTTTTTTTTTAAAGGCCAAAAACCAAAAAACCAACCAGGGTTAAAAATAAACAACTTCCGCAGGCATCTCCCATCTGCTCTCCCACCCCCCATCCTACAAAAATATAGAGAAAGAGCATCCCAGGAATGTTTTGTTTCCCCAGCGAGCTGGAGCCCTCCACTCCCAACGGGTCATTCCCAGGAACTGGAGACCTTCACTTCCAATGGGTCATTCCCAAAAACTGGAACCCTCCACTCCCAATGGGTCATCCCCCATCATGGGGTTGGGATCCTCCCTGTCCTGCCTCTCCAGGTGCCTCTTTCCCCTCTCCTGGCACAGTAACCACGGCTGGTGCGAGGTTTCCTACGGCTCCTTCCCTGCCCGAGAGGCCCCACGTTACAAGGTTTGCTCCAAAGCTGGTGGGTCCAAGTGATTTGGGAAGACATGGATGGCACCGGGAAGGGGGACCTGTGGTGTCCCACCTTGCTGCCTCGAGGAGCAGCACAGCTCCCCCAGGCACAGCCCAGGGATGCAGGGCATGGGGATGCTCTTGGTACCAGAACACCCCGTTTGGAAGCAAAAAGCCCCTTTGCTCCCCTGTGCTGGTGCCACAGCTGAGCCGAGACGTACCAGGGTGAGTGTCAAACACGGGCCCTCCATCATGGCAGGTGCTTGGCTGGGCCAGGGTGGGAACTGAGAGCCTTGAAGAGCGGGAGATGGATAAAGCCAGGGAAACAGTAATACCAGCGAGGGGAGCCACGGCACAACTGCCTCCTGCCCTGGGCTGGGCTGCAGGATGGGCACAAAAGGTTTGGCAGAACACCCGGAGCCTGCACCTCCCTCCTAACTAGAGCCCACCCTCCTGGGGGAGTCCTGCAGGCCAAGGCATGGCAGTGCTGGCTCCCAGGAAGGGCTGAATTGCCCTGAAAATCAAAGTACAGAGCACCAGATCCCCCCACACCTGCAGGGAGAGGCAGCCATGCCGTGGGACTGACCTCCCGAATCCTCCTGCCTCCACCCCAGCTGGTGCCCCACTGCCAAGGGAAACAGCGCAGAGGGACTGGCTGGAGAGACTGAGGAGCAGGGGAGACAGGGAAACACTCCTTCAGGCTTGGGGGGCTGAAGGGAGAGCAGCCAAGCCAAGCCTGAGCCTCAGGTGTTAAGAGAACAGTCCAGGCAGCAACACGGTGGGACTCAACTTCTCCCTTCGGGGCACGGGGGGATGAAGGATGGCAGTGAGCAGAAGGCACGGGAGGGTGAAGGGGGTGTGGAGGGGCCCCAGGCCTTGCCCCCTCCAGTTGAGTGCTCAGCTCCCACAGAGTGACTTGGAAGGGCTGTTCCTGTGGTCTCAGCCCTCATCTGCCCCCTGCCAGCTCCAGGGCACAGGACTTGGAATGCTTTTGGAGCTGCTAGAAATAAAGGTGGACTGTGAGAGCAGCAGGGAAGGAGAACTCAGCAGTCATGGGACAAGGGCAGAGAGAATGGGCTGGGCTGGGATCTGGAGAGTCCTGGTGAGAGGAGAGGGGGTTGCATAGGATTTAACAGGGCGAAGACCTTGTGCAAGCTTGGGGGACAGAAAACAGGCCTTGCTATTGCTGGTGTCAGGCAGGAACGGGGCAGTCCAGTGGCCACAGCTTGCTCTGGGTTAGCCAGCACTGCAGGAGGGGCTGATGGCTTGTCCTGGCTCAACTCCAGCCTCAGCTTTGCTTTACATCCCAAAGCCCAGGCCAGGGCCTTGCTAAGACTGGAGCTGGCCCAGGGTCCTCAGTAGAACAGAGCAGGGCCTGCAAGAGCATCTTGGGCTCCACTGGCCCCAAAGTTGGGGCCCTGAGCAAAGCTCAGGGGGTGTGGGGGTTGGGGGTTCCAAAGCCTCTTGTTTCTCAAGCCCCCCTCAACCTGCTGGGGGGGGATGTGAGGAATAACTCCATGAGGGCCGAGGGCCCAAAGGCTCTGCTGACTTCAGTGGGGACACTGGGGGGGCATAAAGGACCTTCGAGAGCAGGTTCTGCACTGACCCTGGAACTGCAGTTGCTTGGCTGTGAGTTGGTCTGGCTGGGGGGTGCTGGCAGGGAGGTGGCTGCTAACAGCTGGAATTCAGCTCCCTGGGCTGTGAGCAGCAGCAGCAGCAGCAGTAACAGGAGCTGGAGCAGACAGGCTGACACCACCCCCCCAGCACGAGCCCAGGAAGGTGAAGGCTCAGGGAGGCTGCAGCTGCTTTGCTCTGGGGTGAAAGCAGGTGAAAAGGGAGAAAGAACAAAAATCTGCAATCTTACTGTTAATAAACCGGATTCCAGACACTCCTCAGCACCATGGCATGAACAGCTTGTGTAGGGAGGCAGGGGATTGGCCGGGGGGGGAACAGGCAGACCCCTGGGGCTGGGGGCCCCGGGACTGCACACCAGGACTGTCCCTGTCACACAAGCAGTGTCCCAAGGCAGAGGGGAACCCAGTTCTGCTGCTTGACTGGGATGCAGCCTGGGAAAAGAAAAACTAGAAGCTGCACAGAGGGGAAGGCCCCTCGATCCCCTGTGTGATGATGGAAGCTTTGGGGGGGCTCTGTGGCCCCCAACAAGGAGGGGCACGTGGCCCAGGAGCACCTGTGCATGCAAGACTGAGAGAGGAAGCAGAAAACTGAATAAATGGCACCCTACGGTCTGTCACCCATGTGGGACACCTCCCTGGGCAGCACCGTGGGTGTGGGGGACAAGCAGGCAGGCAGAGAAGCAGGTTTGGGGATCTGTAAGATCCGAAGGGGTCAGGCCAGCACAGCCCTGACCTGTCCCTCAGTGACCAAGACATCTAAAGAAAAGAGTTTCATTGCCACGGGGTGACATTTCAGGGTGGTATTTTGGGGACTGCACCTGATAGTGCTCGTTTTTAGGACAGCCACTTTCCCTGGCAGGGTCCAGGCACCACGTTCACACTGAACCAAACACACTAGGAAGCCAAAGGAATTTTTCCTTGCTGCACTTCCTGATTGCCCCATGAGCACCTGGAAAGCAGAGACGCCACCAAGGCCACACCGGACTGGCACACAAAACTGTGCCATCGAGGTGGCACAGCACTGCCACCCCCACATTGTGCTTTGGAGCTGGAGGAACCAAGATCTCCTCCAAACCCTGGCTCCGAGTGTTTATGCTCAAGGATCTTCACCCAGGCTTTGCCAAGGAAGGAAGTTGCCTGGGTTTGCCATCAAGAAAACAGCATCTTAACTACCGCAATGCAGCTGAAAAGCCCCATCTCTGTCACAATGCCTGGGAGTTTGAGGATAGTGGGAAAGGCTCTGGCTCATCAGGAATCCCCCCTGGCCTGCAGGACTTGAAGGGGATGAAGAAGTTCAACAAAATTTTGAACAACTCATGAATCTTCTCAAATTTCCAATTTTGTTGAGTTCCTGGATTTTTCTGGACTAGTCTCTATAAGTCCAGTTGTTCACGACTGCCACCTTCAATTCTTGTGGCAGAATCAAAGGGTTTGGGAAGCACTTTAAATTTTTTTGTAGGGTTTCAGACTTGCCAGATCTGGGACACTGCTCCATCCCTCCCACTCCTGGGGCAGGGGCACTTAGCCAGCTGAAAACCCTGAGCAGTGACAGCCCTGCAGCCCCACCACTGTCCCACCCACAGAGCAGGAATTCTCATGGGAATGAAGCCACCTCTCACAGCTGCAAAAAGCAGCTGCTGAGCCCCCGGATTTGTACCCCAGAGCACGAATGGAAGTCAAGGACTGTCACATGTGGAGGGAAACCTCATCCATCTCATTGCCCCATGCTTCAGCAGCCAGAAGAACCCAAAGGAGGGAAGTGTCATAACCTGGCGAGCTAATTTAGGCTAAAATGGGTCTGTTGACACAGGCAAGAAGAACTTGGGCTGCTGACTTCTCCTGGCCCTCCTAGGAACACAGCTGGGGGCTGCTGTGGCCTCAGGTCTCCCCACACAGAAGGGATGGTGGGAGCAGCAAGCTGGGGGAAGCCAGGAGCACCCAAAAGCTTCAGAGCTAAGGTTGGATGCTGTGGAGCTCCAAGGCAGTGCCAGGGGCAGCAGGGACAGTCCCAGTGCTGCCCTGGCACTGCAACTGGCTCCTCTCAGAGATGCTGCAGGAGCTGAGGCCATGGTGCCCAGGTGAAGTGGGAGATAAGCACTTCCAGCAGGGTTTGCCAGAGCACAAAGTGCAGCCATGAGCACAGAGGAGCACCAGGAGGTTATGCCAAAGCCCGGGATTGCTGGGAAGTGCTACAAGACCCAATCCTGTTTGCCAGTCCTTCCCTTTCCCAAAGCAGTACAGCTTCCCCAGGAGCAAAGGCTGGAGCAGCAGAGAGGAGAGATGGACCCTGTAGGGGAGGGGAGGGGGGTCCTACCGTACTCATTGCCCCCATGTCCCCCCTCCAGGCCAGCACTGTCCTGTCTGACTGGGCCCTGCCAGGCACATCTGGGCAGCTGTGGCCCCAGTCCAAGAACATTCCAGATGTCACACTCCCTGGGGAACTGCCCCATCCGCCTGCAGAGCTGTGAGGAACCAGGCACAACATTTTTCAGAAGGGGAAGGAGAGGGAAGAAACAAGAGTAAATTCCCGATGGATGTTTTTCCATGGCCATCTCCAGAACGGCTGCTGCAGCTCAGCACTGCCCAGCACCTCTTCGTTTGCTCCACATCTCTGGGCCACCCAGTGGGGCTGCCAGGGATCTTCCTCCTGCTGAGCACTCTGGAGAAGCTGGAGGAGCACTGGGAATCCCTGGCAGTGAGGGATGGCCGGCCCAGCTTGGCTGCTGGAGCACGTTGTGCAGGGCAGGCGCTCCCGCTTCCCTCCTTCCCAGCACAGAGAGGAGCCCGCAGGCAGGTGAAGTTGCCACTCACATCCCCACGGGAAGCCCGTACCGAGCTCAGTTGGCCTCCAAGGATGCCCTGGAGATGTGACAGGAGGTGACAGAGGAGTGTGAGGCCCCTCTCCCCGAGCCTGCGGCGTTTTCCACTTCCAATGGTGGTGACTCCAGTGTGGGGAGAAGGGATCCTGCTGCTGGTCGTGGCTTGCCAAGGGCTGGAGTGAGCCCACGTGCCAGGTCGCTGCTCCCTTGCTGCCCCAGACACGGGGCTGCCTGGCCCCATATCCCGCTGCTGCCTCCGCCTCTTCCCAGTGCTCCAGCTTTGTTCACTCGGTCTTTGTTCAGCGCTGCTCCTGGAAATGCCTCTGACAGCTCTGGTGTGTGGGGAAGAGGCGCTTCCCTCCACCTCGGGCTCTCCTCAGGCATCCGCGTTCCTGCTCCGCTTCGCCTGGAAGTGCCCCAGTCCCTTGGATCTCTTCCACCCCTGCTCCCTCCCAGCAGCTCCGGGACAGCCGTGAGGCACCTCCTCTCCCACGCCAGATCTCCGGGAGTAAAGCAGACCTTGCAGAGCACCTCGGTCGCCTCCCAGGAGGAGCAGGGGCACTGCTGCCGCTTGCTTTGCTGTTTAACTTCCTTTTCCCAAATCAGAAGTGGCCGAAGCAAAAGAGATGGTGAATTCAGCACGTGAGTTTGTTTGTTTGTTTTTTTTTCATGGAAGGTACAAGCCAGGCAAGGAAGAACATCCCCTTGCTGTGGCTACATTCGCTTTTAGTGGCTTTCCGAGCCGAATCTGAGAATTCCTCTCTTTATATCCAGTCTCTCTTAATACAACTTTAATATTCTGGTTGATCCTAAAGATGCAACGTTAACTATAGAAACAGCAGCAGAAAAGCGGAGGGTACAAGACATGTTTTTATACAAAAAAAAATTCTTTTCGTCGCTTACAAAACATATGCAAAAGAAGCTAAAAAAAAAAAACCCAAAAGGCATTGCTATTTGTTCTACATAAAAAATCTCATAACTAATGTTCTTTTTTTTTTTTTTTAAAAAAAAAGAAATATCAAGCTTAGGCACAATTTTGCTGCTGGCTGCTTGTGAACAAGCCAAGAGAACACGCCACCCCCTCCTAACTGAGTGATATGTATTGACTGTTCTGCACTTTATACTTAAGGCAATTTTTTTGTTTTCGTTCTGTTTTTGACAAAGTGTTTCTTTTTCCACCCCTTACGTCACACCAGGATCCGTCCGCGTGTGTCAGTATGAGCAGTACTACAGTTCGTGGTTCAAGAAGGTTGCAGGTCACTCCGAGGGCTTTCTTCCTACAGATCTCTGTAGCCAGAGGAACAGGGAGACCTACAACTAAAATAAAATTAAAAAAGAGCCTGAAGTGATGGCAATCCAAGCGAGAATAAACCTGTGCTCCTTGCATGGGGGCCCCGAGGCTCCAGCTGCAGCCTGTCCCTGCAGGAGTCAGCCCACAGGGCTGCAGCAGAGCTGGGACATGAGCTTTGCCTTTGCTTGGGTCAGGCCACCCCCAGGCACCCACTGGGACAGGGGACAGCGAGGGACTGTGGCCCCTCCCTGCAGTGCTGGGACCAACACTCCCTGACCCAACACTCCTGGGTCTGCTCAACCCCCTCCAGCATCTCTGCACCACTGGGAGAAACAGGCCCGGCTGCTCCTGGCCAAGCACAGGGTTCCCCTAGAAATGGGGACAAACCCTCAGGGCCTGTGCCTGCTACAGTTCCAGTGCAGGATTTTCACCTTCTCCGACTCTCTTGGCATTTCTGGGACCTGCCCATTCCCTCCCATAGAGCCACAAGGAAAAGGAGTTGCTGGTTTCCAGTAGCCAACTGGGGCACGTCTGGGAGATGCAGAGCAGAGATGAGCTCACTCAGGGTGAGGAGAGCACTGAAACCCCCCATCCCACCCCTCCTGTGGACCAGAGGCGTTGGACATCCACAGGGCACATGACATGCACAAAGAATCATGGAATGGTTTGGGTTGGAAGGGACTTTAAAGCTCATCTCCTTCCAATCCCCTGCCATGGTCAGGGACACCTTCCATAAGACCACGTTGCTCCATGTCCCATCCAACCTGGCCTCCAACACTATCAGGGGTGGAGTGTCCCCAGCCCCTCTGGGCAACCTGTGCCAGTGCCTTGGACACATGCAAGCCATTGATTTCGGGGAAACGAAGCAGGACCTCGGCTGGTGCTGAGGGAAGGGGGCTGAGCAGCCAGAGCAGAGCAACATGTGTTGGCATGGGCTCAGGGTGTGGCATCACGGGGCAAAAATGGTACCTTTACATGTGTCCAACAGGGTTGTGACCGTCTCCTAGACCAGGATGTGAAGCTGAAAGTGTCATCTGGGGGTCTCCTACCACTCCGGACACTTTCTCCTCTTCCCGACGCTTCAAGCAGGCTGCTTTAGGGTTCAGGTTGCGCTCTGTGCCGGGAACAGGGAGGGGGAGCAGCCTCAGTGTGGGCAACAGCATCACACAGGGCAGGGAGAGCGAGGACAGAGCCCCAGAGCAGCCCCACGGCACCACGTGCGGGGACAAGCCCCATGCAGCTCCTCCTTGCTGGACCCCTGTTCGAGCAGCACCCCAGGCCTGGCTGGATCCCCACGCCAATTTAAACATAGAATCCCAGAATGGTTTGGGTTGGAAGGGACCTTAAAGATCACCCAGTTCCATGGGCAGGGACACCTTCCACCAGCCCAGGTTGCTCCAAGCCCCATCCAACCCGGCCATGGACGCTTCCAGGGATGGGGCAGCCACAGCTGCTCTGGGCAACCTGTGCCAGGGCCTCCCCTGTGCCTGTTTCAGGAACCCCCAAGTGCCTCAACCAGCTCTCTGAGTTGAGGACTGAGTTTTTCAAAGCTGCTTAATGGGATCCAGGTGCCAAATTCCCATTAAGCAGGAGGGGAGAAGGAGAGAGCAGCCTCAAATCCATCCTGGGCTGGGGCCAGGGAGAGCTCAGCCAGCCCCCAGGGGTGCTGCTGGCGCTGCAAACACACACCTCACACCGAAAGCGGAGTCAGGACAGAGATGCACGAGCATGCAGAGACGGGGGGAGAGACAGGCCCCGCAGTGCCCCTGCCAGCTGGTACCATACCTCGTACTTGCTGCTCCAGGCCCAGAATGACCTGCACCGCTTGCTGTAGGATGATCAGTTTGGTCTGTGCTTTGTCCGTTTTTAAGTGCATCTGACACATTCGTCCCAGTTCCTTAAAGGCCTCGTTAATGTCCCGCACACGCACCCTCTCCCTGGCGTTATTGGCCATTCTCCTCTCCCGGTCCCTCAGATCTTTGTCCTCCAGTGACAAGGCCTCGTCTGTACTGCTGGGTTCATAGCACCACAGGGGTTAGTCAGGGGGTGGTACCAAGGGGGGGTTATATGTTGCCGTGCTGGGAGTGCTCCTGGTGTCCACTGGAAACGGCCCAAACAGCCTCGCTTGGCAAAGCCAATTCCTCTGGGTTGCTGCCAGGAGTGGCCTGGGCTGGGTCACCTCTGCCAGCCAGGTGAAGGTGCTGCCAGCATGAGGCTGGGTGCCCAAGGGGCTGGAAGGTGCCCACAGGGCTCAGTGGTGCCCACAGAGCTGGAGGATGCCCACGGGGCTGGAAGGTGCCCACAGGGCTGGATGGTGCTGCCACAGGGTCAGTGATGCGGCATCAACACCGACACCTCTCCTCTGCAAAATTTTGCCTCCCTGTTTCTGTTTTTGGCCGAAAACTCCAAGTCTGGGGGAGGGTCTCAACCAAAACCATCAGGTCTAGAGCCCCAAAAAAAGACTTTTTGGCAGAAAGCAAATCCCTCTTTGTAAGATTTCCTTCCAAAACTCCACCTGCAGCTCCCACCGAAGGCGTTTCTGGCAGCGGTGCCACAGCAGCAGGAGCAGCCTGGCCTGGCACCCTCTTAGGGCCGGGGGCAGCACCAGGGGCAGGAGCCAAGTGTCTGGGCTGCTGCTGAGGATCAGACTCAGATGCAAACACTGGATTCCACCAGAAGGGGGGGATTTTCTTTTCCAGGCACACCCAGAAGATCTGGGAGAGCCTCCGCTGCTGACAGCACCCCACGGATACCCGAAACAGGCCGGGACAGGGGGAGGCAGAGTCGTACTGGCAGCACCTTGAACCGTGGCCTTGCCCGCAGCCCATCCCTTCCAAAGCCCCAGTTTATGCACAGACGACCTTCTCCCCCAGAGCAAAATTTCCTGCAGGAAGACACCTATCTGAGGAGGGTCTTTGGGTGAGCGCTGGCACTGGGACAGACTGTGGCCTGCCAGGGGAGCCGTGTGGGGATAAGCCTTCAGTGAAGAGGGGCTGCAGAGGCAGAGCCCTCCTGGGGGGCTGGAGGGCCTTTGGGCAGTGCATGGACGCAGGAAGGGGGGCAAGTGCTCCCCAGGCAAGCGTGTGGCACAGAAGGCTGCCCACTGTCCCTGCCTGCAGCCTCTCCTCGCTGCCTCGTTCCTGTCTTTGTCCCCTCCTCGCTGCCCCAGCTGGCACTGCCACCTTCTTTGCACACACCCAGGACGGGCAGGGCGATGGGGCCACCCAGCCACCCCACAGCAGGAGCCCAGCTGGTTCCTCCCAGCTCAGGCTGGTGGCCAAGGGGCCTGGCTGGTGGCTCTCCTGGGATGTCACAGCTTGGATGTCACACGTGGGCAGGACGGAGCCACCTCCCTGCCGCCAGCACACGCCGCTGGCAGCCTGCAGGGGATTCTAAGGATGGGGTGCTCTGGCTGCCTTGTGCCCCGCTCCAAGGGGTCACCGACCTGCCTGCCTGGGCCCCCTGAAACCTCTCAATCTCCTCCTTTCCCTTCCTGCCCCACAGCTACCGTGGCAGCAGGAGGGTCCTGGCAGCCCTGGCTGGGCACACAGTGACCCAACAGACCCACTCCCACAGGCTGTGAGAGCGGGGTTCTCTCCTGGAAACCCACAGGGAGGGGAGACAGGCTGCCTGCACTAACACTGCCCAGGGCAGCCCACCGGGCTCAGCCACTTCCCTGGCTGCCTCCAGGAAGGGTTTAAAAAGGGACAAGCATGGGAGACCAAAGTGAACACGGTGCCAACTCTGCCTAAGCCCTGCACCCCTCGGTCCTGCCTGGGATCCGTGAGCAGCAAGTACAAGGTAGAGTGGGACCACCGAGAGGTCACGGCTGGGGACTGTCTGTAGGAGATCGGAAAGAACAGAACCAAAAAATAAAAACTCGAAATAAAATGGAAAAAAAAAATCAAAAGGAAGGGGAAATTAAAAAGAGACAGGAAAAAATATACATGTTATGAAAGGCAAAAAATTACAAACTGAAGAGAGGCACAAAGGACTCCAACATCAAGGCACAGCAAGGCCAGCAGAGAGGAGCACAGCCAGGCACAGCCCCCGACGCGTGTTACGACAGGCTCTGCAGAGAGAAAGGGGGTTATCCTGCCCCGGCACCCCCGGCTGGAGCGGGAACATGCACTGCGGGATGCGGGAACAAAGCAGCAAAGTCCTCCGGAGTGGGACGCCAAGCCCTCCGCTTCCCAGCCCCCGGGCACGCAGCACCCAGGGCTGGACGCACAGAGGGGTGCACTCAGGAGATGCTGCGCACACGAGACGGGCACACACACGTGTGGAAGGAGGGGAGGGTGCCCCGGTGAGGGGCAGGCCCTGCACGCACCCACCGGCAGCTCCCAGCTCGGCTCGGAATGCGCAGAGCTCCCAGCTTTAGTCTGGGACCAGTCAGTGCAGGCAGCGAGGGCTGCTCAGCCCAGGGCGTCCCGCTGCCCCTGGCACAGCTCCGGTGATCCCAGGGCTTCTCCGGCTGCCACACAGGTGGGGCAGGAGCACAGAGCCCCGCTGGGCACGAGGCGGGACAGGGATGAGCCCTGTGCCCGGAGCAGCCCTTGGCGATGGCAGATTTGGGTCCCTCTGGGAGATTTGCTGGCTGGGGTTTTTCCAAGCTGGCCAAGCACGGAGCAGCCCTGGCTGCGGGGGAGTGACGGCGCAGGGCATGCAGCACACGCAGCGGCAGTGGGGAACGGAGGAGAGAACAGCAGGGAGGGATGCAAAAAAAAAAAAGGCGAAAAATAAAAAAATAAAAAAGGACATCAACAGCCTTGGGTTGGTCCCCCAAGGCCACAGGGGAGAGAGACAGTGCGAGGCACCACAGCACGTCACAGGAGACAGACAGACAGACAGCCCCGTGCCGATCAGATACGTAAAATATCACCACTCCGGGACCCTCACTGACCTCTAACTTGTTGCTCCAGGTTCAGTATGACTGATACGGCCTGGTGTAGGATTAGCAGTTTGGTCTGCGGTTTTTCGCTGTTTAGGTGCAGTTGGCACATGCGTCCGAGCTCTTTAAAGGCCTCGTTGATGTCCCGGACCCGCAGGCGCTCACGGGCATTATTGGCGACCCTCCTTTCTCTCTCTCTCTCGGCTTTTTGCTCTGGGGGAAGAAGATCGTCCTCCTCATCCTCATCTTGACTAATGGTTTAAAATAAGAACGAGACAGGGACATTCCTCGCGTGCACTCTCAGCACTGGTCAACTCACAGACAAGAAACACACGGCGAGGCACCGAGACGCCGAGCCCCACGTGGCCCCCGGTGCCCCCACGGACGTGCTGGCCTGAGCCACACGCTTGGGCACAGGGACACGCAGGGACTTTGGAGAGAAGCAGTTAAGGCTCTTCTTCTGCCTCTTTTTGGTTTGGTTTGGTTTTAAACAACACGGAAAGGAACCACAGTGCAACTAAAGCTTGTTGCTGGGAGGGTGCACGTGGCCCGAGAAGGCGAGGGCCGACACTGGAATCCCCAGCTGGAATTTGGGGAGACACAGCCCTCTGCCTCCAGGGCAGGAGCGGGGCTGGCACTGCCCTGCTGGGCACCATCCCCCTGGCGAGGTCTCCGAGCTGGTGGTGGGGCTGCAGAACAGCCAGCGAGCTGGAACCTGACCCGCTGCCGCTCCTCGGCTGGATGTGACAGAGGACACAGGAGCCCAAAGCAGAGAGCAGAGATGCCCCAAGGCAGGGAAGAGGTCAAACCTTCCCTGTCTGGGGCTGAGCACTCCCTCCTTCCTGTGCACAGCCCTGAGGGCCCACGCAGGCAGGTGCAGCTGCTGTGGATGAGGTGCATCCCTCTGCTTTAGGAGCACGAGGAAGCCCCGAGCCCACAGGGACAGGAGCCAGCAGGAGGGTGGCAGGGACCCTTCCCCTGGGGCAGCAGCAGGAGCCCAGGCTGTGTGAGGCCACATCAGGCTCCCAGGGTGGGCAGGGCTGGGGGTCTGTGCCACAGGATGACCCTCAGCCTCACCGGGTCAAGCCCAGCACCCGGCAGGTCACGGCGGCTGCAGCCCAGCCCAAACACCCTCAGCCTGGGAACAGAGTAAGTGAAGGGAGAGACCTGTTCAAAGAGCACCTTGTTCTGTTCCGAGAGGGTTTCAGCTCCTTCTTCTCCTCCTCTGAGTTATCTGCCACCGACGTGTTCTCTTCGTCCTCCTTCTCTTCCCTCTTTATTTCGCTCGTTCCTGAGGAGACGCTGCTCCGCCCCAGCCCCCCGGACAAACCTGCTGAGAGAGCAGAGCCACATGCAGGGCTTGAGGGGCCTGACCCACACAGGAGGCTGGGGGTCCCCAGGCCCTGTCCTGCTGTGCCATCCCAAACTCATCCTGCACTGCTGCTCTGCAGCCAGGGAAGATGGAGCCGTGCTGGCTCTGCCCTGCTGCTGCTGCCTGTTCTCCCTCCAAAATGAGAGCCCAACCTCTCCAGCAGAGCAGGGCCTGGGGGGCACTGCACCCACAGCTGGCAGGAGGGACAGGGACATGTAGGTCAAACCTAGTAGGATTAGATGGGATACTGGGAAGAAATTCTTGGGTGTGAGGGTTGCCCAGAGCAGCTGCGGCTGCCCCATCCCTGGAAGTGTCCAAGGCCAGGTTGGACGGGGCTTGGAGCAACCTGGGCTGATGGAAGGTGTCCCTGCCCATGGCAGGGTGGTGGATCTGGATGATCTTTAAGGTCCCTTCCAACCCAAACCATTCCATGGCTCTGTGATTTAGGTTCGCTCTCTGTTGGCATTTTGTCTTGTGTGTTCCCATCACGTTTCTGTTGCATTTTTACCCACTGCAATCCTTTTCTTTTGGCCAGTTAACGAATGAATGATCAGAACAGGGGCAGAGGTTGGAGCTGCCTGTCCTGAGGGGTAAGGGACAGGCAGGACAGGGGAAGGGGTGAATCTTCATATTTGGCTCATAAATCCTGCCTGCCTTTGGAGGAATTCCAGTATATGTTGGTGGAATTGTGTGTTTGTATCCGTGACTTGTTTAACAGACAAGAGGAGTCTGCCTCAGGGGGAGGGAATGGTCCTTGGAAGGCTTTTATTAAATAGCATTGGGAGGAAATAAAAAAGGTTCACGTTGTGTCCACTTTCAAATCTTTTGTCCTGGTTTATAAAGAGATCACTTTTGAATTCCAAAATTCACACAAATGTCTAAAATCACCCAAAAGGGGCTTTCTTCACATGTTTGCTATGAAAAACCACCTGCTTTTATAAAGGCTGATTTAAATCTGAGGGGAATTTTGCTTTTTACCTCTCTCAAACCCTGAGTTTACATTCAGACAAAGCATTTTGTGCCTTGCCAGGCCTTTAACTCCCGCACTTCAGGTGTTTTTCTCTCAGGTCCACAGCAAATGTTTTTAGCTTTTTTTAGCTTTACTTTTAACATCTCGCACCCTGGCTCGTTTTGGTGTATTTGCTGCTCTTTTCCTGAGTTTTTTTTTGGAGTTCTCTGCCATCTCTTGGAGAGACCTACTTGGATATAAAGAGATGTTTTGTTCCTCTTCCAAGGTTGTTTTTCGATCCATGTTTTCCTCAGGGTTATTAATGCAGTGACTTCAGCTGTGGTTTCTGTCTCTTCCAGGTGGTGTTGGAATCACCTGCTGGCTGGTGGTTTGCAATAAGGTTGTAGCCATCATGCTACACCCCTTCAGCTGAAGGAATCCCAGTGATCCACGGGATCCTCAACTGCATTTTCACCGTTTCCATTATTTTAAATTAATTAAAAAAAAAAAGGGACCGTTGTCTTTCACGTGACTTGAGACAATCCTTGTTATTCCGGTTGGATATCAGTCAGGATTCCCTTTGATTTCTCTTCCCAGAGGTTGTCTTTGTTCAGGGGTGGTCACCAACATCTAAAAGGATTGGATTTGGAATTTTAAGCTGGGAATGGGCTGGCATTAGGAATTAATTTGGGATCTTTGCTGTTTTTTTGCTGTATAATGTGGTGGTTTCACTCCCAGGTGCTAAAGGGCAGAAGGAGGTGGTTTAGTTGGCTCAGGGTAAAACAGAGTTTTCTTGGTATTTTTTACCCTAGAATTGGGATATTCCTGGGCTCTCCTAAAAAAATGAGCTATTGATAGATGAATTCAATGAATTTTAATCTCTTTAAGAGACTCCCTTAGCCACTGGATACTTCTTCCTCCCTGACTTTTAAAATTCACTGAATTTTTTTTTCCTGTTTTTATTGATAATTGACCTTTCCTTCCTTGTTTTTTCTGCTTCCCAAACAGGATCACTGAAATTATTTCATTCCATGTTTCACTGAAACTATTCCCTTCCATGTTTTGGGAGGAAAGGTCTGACCAACCTTCCCAAGCTCCATTTTAATAAAGAGAGAGTAAAAAACGCAGTTCCTGCAGAGATGATCCTGATTTAGGTTCCCACTCTGGAATTCCAGTGGAATGCATCTCTTTTGTTATTCCAGGTCCTTTTGGGGCCAGGACCCCCTCCAAAATTAGCACTGCCTTTAGAAATCAGGTCAAAAGGTCAGGTTATGTTGTGTGTATATATGGATGAAATGTTTGGAGATTTTTTTAATGCTAATTTAAATTTGGGGGTTTATATTCAGAGTTACATTGGGCCAACATGAAAATAGATACATGAAGTATCAAGGATAAAAAAATGTGACTGGATGTTATGTATTATTCTGGTTTTTATTAAAGAAATAAAGCTTTTCAACCCATCTCAGGTTTCCTGCTCTCTTTTTTTAATGGTTAGTGCAGTTTTCCTAAAAAAAAAAAGAACCAACCAAAAACCAACCAACCAAAAAGAAAACCAACCCAAAAAACCACAAAAAACCCAAATGACAAAACAAACCCAAACCCACCAAAATCCAAACCAAAACAACCCCCCCCTGCGTTCTTGCATAAGGAAATACTGCTGGAGTCAACAGGACTAAGTTATTTTTTTGAAACATTTGAACTTTGAAAGTAAGTTCAGCTCTGAATATCGTTGCCATCTTTAAGAGCTTTTGCAGTGTAATTTTAGAAGGTTTTTAAACTGCTGCTGCCCTTTAAAACTAACAGAATACACCCAATTTTTCCTAATTTCACATCCTTTTAGCAAGTGCTCTGTGAATTGCTACAAGGAACAAACCATAATCCTCCTCCCCTGGCTTACATAACCTTAACCACAGGATTTTTAAAGGCTTTTTGGGAGCTGGCCATGCCTGACTTCTCCTAAACAATAGTTTACTCTTGCGCATTCATCTTTGGATGTCAGCTGGGGAAGTTACCAGGCAAACACTGCTTTGATAAGTTGGAACAGTGGGAAAGAACGAGGCTTTAGAGGTTTCTAATGCCCATGAAAACAATGGAACAGCGAATTATTTTCGTTACATGTGAGTTCTGGAAGCTGTTTGGGGAGGGAAGGAAATCAAGTAGTATTTTCGTTGGTTGCATTGTTGGTGCTACCCCAAGATGAACCTTACGAAAGCAGGTTTGTCATGTCGCTCTGAGCTCCCAAATTCCAGCTGTTTGAGGATGCAAAAACCTGGAAGTTGCCACACAAGGACTGACGTGGACATCTGCTAGCAGGTAAAAACATTAAGGAACTCTCAGTGTGATGCACTGACAAGACACAGACCAAGAACAGCAGAACGTTCTTCTGGGACAATATTTTGAGTGTTGTGTCGGAAAAATCATGGAAAGAAACTGCCAGTGCCTGTAAGATTTAACACATATTTAATGAGGGCAAAACACTTGGTTTTAACAATTTTAACAATTGTACATTGTAAATACTGCAATTTTCCTGAGATAGATTGATGTGCTTGCCCAACTGCCAGAAACACTTTGTGTGTTCTCGGGAGTTCGGTCACGTTGGGCGCTTTCCATGACGAGCTCTCCGTGGAGGTTTGGAATTCGGCCCGTGTCTCATCCTGCCCCCTTGCACTTCGCTCCTCGCACGTTGGAACTCGAAGGGTTGTCTCTCTGAGCAGCTCCCGCTCCAAAGAGCTCTTTCATAAGCTGTTTTTTCCTCTCAGCAAACGCCACGTGAGCACGGCCTTCCGCTCCGGCGGCTCCGTCCTCCTGCCTGGGCTTGGCGTCTTTACCAAAGGATGGCTCGGAGAGCCCGAAGGAATTTCTCCCTCTGGACTCAGCTGTGTCAGTGCAGCCCTGCCCTGCCTGTCCCTTCCTGCCTGCTTTGGGTCTTCTCCCTGACGTGTGAAGCCCCTGATGCAAATTCTCAGTGGCTTCTGAGAACGTGTATTTCTTTTTCAGCCTGGCGGGGGTTTTGTTGGGAATTGCACCTTCACTCCCTTCCTTCCCACCCTTCATTTGCTGTTCTTTTGCCTTTTCGGATCCTTCCACTGCATCTGCCTCTTGATTGTTGTCTTTTCCACCATCACTTTGAGGGCCTGGTTTAGTTCTCATAAGGTTTTCCAAGTCCTGTTTGAGCAATTCTTTGAGTTTGTCCTTTTCGTCCATAAATCCTGAAAAAGTGTGTTCTCCCATCAGTAGCCTACCCTCCCTTAAGTACTCTAAAATTAAATATTTTGGGGGTTAGGAATATAAAAGAGTCAGGAAGCATTAATGAGGACAAGTTGCACATCCTTATTTCACTGCTTCAGCTGGTATTGATGGTGTTTCAGTCTTGGGGGTTATGAAAATGCTCTTTATAATAAACGCAACAGGATGGGGCAAGATTAAAACAAGATCACCGTGCCACTGAATGCAGGCTGATGGCTTTATTTTTACCTTTTCCACAATGTTTAATTTTATCAAATGAATTTAGCTGGAAATATCATCAGTAACTCCTAAATATAGGGCCAGAAAGGTCAGGTACGATGCAACAGGGAAACTACATGAAAACTGAACTCTAATTGCCATTTTCTTGCTTTTGAGTGGAACTTTGATCTTTGTAGGAATTTCTTTCCCTTAATTCACAGCAGGGTTGTTTGTGGAGCAGAACATACAGCAGCTCTCACCTCTAAGTGGAGTGACTCCACTTTTTAGTAGGAAAAGGAATACAGTGAATATCTTGACTCCCAGATACCTCCAAAATTAAGCAGAGTCTTAAAGAAGAAATATGAAGCCGCAGCAATTAAAAAAGCTGAGTAAGGCTTCAGTAGGCAAGTTTGATGCCAGCAGTGAGAGAAACTGTTTTCTGCCAGTTTTAATAGGGAATTTCGAAGGCAAGCGGTGGCTTTGGTTGCCTGGGGGGGTCTGGAAAGGCTGGAGGCTGAACAGGCAGAGTCCAGAGCACAGGAATTAACACAGCCCAGAAAATAAAACTTGGATACTTTCCTCTGTTCTATTGAATTATTTCAAAGGAAAGTGTTTTTGGGATGAGTCCCTTGCAAATAACTTTTGCATGAGAACACAGTGGCCAAGATTTGCATAAAATCTCTTTACAGTGATGACTGTAACCAGGAGAAACTCCCAGCCCTTGAAGTCCTTTTCCTTTCCCAGCCACAGGAATATACATTCCCATCAGCTGGCATGAAGATTCACAACAAGAACTTGAGATCAGTGTTTGATTAGTGGGGAACGAAGAGCTCTTAGCTGTACTTTTACAGATAAAGCACTGAATTTTTACCAACCTGAGCAGCAGGATGGAGATGTGGGATCCTGCAGAGCTGCTCTGCTCTGTGTGACACCACCCTAATGCATCATTTGGAACTGGTTCCTGTCAGTCAGGTGCCAGCTAAATTACCAATACCACTGGTAATTTGAAAAGATCAGAGGAGCTTGTGAGCCAAATTATAAAACATACCTCTGTGTGCTCCGTTGGAAGTTTTTGGCATCGGTGTTTTCTTGGTTGATTGATTTTCTGTTCTCTGAGCATCTGAGTTCACTTCATTTGCTGCAGCTTCTTCATCCTTGTCTTCTGAAGACTTTTTCTCCTGTAATTGGCAATTAGAGGTAAAAAATAACAAGGCAATGCTTGTTTAGTGACTTTTAAAAGTACACTTATAAAGAGATTAGTAATTTCCATTGCTGTTACGTTCTTATTTTCCATCACAACATTTTTTTCCCGCACTATAATTACACTCATGCAAAATCCACCTCCTGGGAAGTTAAGATGATGGATCAGACTGTTCAGGCATCTTGCTGAAACTTAGGGAATAACACACAGCTTGGCTGAGACTTTGAATCGAGGGATTAGCTTTGGATCCAGATCTTTCCTACCTTTATGAGCTGGATTGGGCTTTTCTCTGTGTCGTGGTGCTGTGACAGCAGCAGTGCTCTGAAACTCTCTTTATCTACTTGTACTGCTCTGTTCACACTCAGACCTGGTGAAAAGGACAGTCATTGGCAGTGCAGCAGTTTCTGGAATTGTATTGTTGATATAAACAAAAGATACCTCTGATGACTGATGATACTGGGATGTGGCCTAGAATTTAAACATCTTTTTTTTTTAAATGCATGTCTTAACGTCCTTTATTGAATTCTTGGTTCTGCTTGATCTATAAAGGCTGAAACTGGAGCACAAAGAGTTACCAGGAATTCTGAGCCTTTTCATCTGCACATCAATACATCGTATATATATAATTGATATGTCTTATACATAAATATGTATAAAAATAGGCTGCAAAGCCCTGTTCAGATAGAACATGCAAAGCCAGATGAATGTGTCTGTTCCCTAGAGCCCATACGGGCTTAGTTTTTAAGTGTAAACTTAAGAGGTCTGGTATATTGTATTAGGAGCCCTCAGCTTCCAGATTCCTAAAGCTGGGCCTTTATGGAACCCAGCTCTGCAGAGCAAATGTTTGAGATGTTGATAGTCTTGGGAAGAGATTCCAAGGGAGAGATTGAATGAGATGCTTAAGGAAACAGCTGGATGGAGATGGGATGGAGAAGGCAAGAATATTGTTCTTTTAGTCTATTTTTTAGAGTGATTTGGACATGAGTGCAGGAGCTGAGACAGTTGCTAACACAGCAATAAAAAGGGGGATTTTACCTACATCCACATTCGCCCTTATTCCCAGTTTTGATCTCAGACACCACAGGAAGGCTCTCCATAAAAAAAGGCTGCAGGTAACCAATCTGAGGATTGCCCTTCCCGGCTCCTCCAGCCCCTTTCCCATCAGGAATGAGCGGCGCGTTCCCCAGAGCCGGGACTAGAGGGCGCTGCCCCCCCAGGTGAGCTGGTGCCACCTGAGCGCTTTGCCCTCGGGAAGAGCTCATGGAATTAATGAATTCATCCCATAAATCCATTTCATTTACGTGCACAAGGAAGCCTCCCCTCAGCGACTTATCAGGAGTGTTAAAAAACGCAGCCCCAGATTTTGTTTTCGGTTTCCTGCTGGCTGAAAACTTTTGGGAAAAACCACTCTGTTAAAGGAAAATTCAGCAATGAAAAAGAAAAAAAAAGTGTTGTCAGGAATTCCAGCCCTAGGTTTCTAAATTAACTGGCAGAGAATGAAACCTTTATTGGCCAAAAATTCCAGAAGAGCAGACAGCTCTGCTTGGAACCTTTTAATTACTTGTCTCTCTCCAACTGAGCTCCTTGAAAAAAAAAACACCACCACCAGAAACTAAAATAATAAACAGTGGCTTAAGTGCCAAAATTTAATAGGAATATTGTATGAGGCCGTGTGGGAGTGAAATTTTTAAAAAAACATTAGTTATGTGGGAAGCTGGAATTCAGAGCTTCATAAAAAAGAGAACAAACGTGTCTGTCCCAGGAGGAGAAGCAGGAATATGTTTTTTCTTAATTTCATACCTTGAATTCCCAGTCCTTTCCCTGTGGTTCACTTGCAGTTCAGGCAGAGCAATGGATTTGCAAAGGGGATGAAGAGGAAATTAAAAAAGCAACTGAACATGATAAAACTTTGTGTTCGGTGCCATAATTTGAGGAATTCTCTGGGAATGTGCAGGTTTTCCAGCAGATGAGTGTGCTGCCATGTAAGTTTTAAGTGTTCTTTGGTACCCCTATGGAAAAAAGTTCCAATTTCTCCTTCAGTTTAGGAGCAGGAATTTCTAGGAGGTGCCTCACTCAGGAAAGTCCACGTTTAGATCATTCAATGCCTAATTAAGTGTGTAATTAAGGCAGAGTGTGCCTTAATTAAGGTATCTCACACAGCACTGGATGTCTGGAGTCAGGCAGTGGAATCCCACTCAAGGCAGCTGCTCCTGGAATGTTTGACAGACACAATTCCATAAAGCAGATATTTCTCCCTAAATATCTCTCCTTTATCTGAGCATCCAGGTGAAAATACTGTTTAGTAAAGAGTCCCTTCCTCCTTGCTATAACTTCACTTCTATTCTTCTTTTCTATCATTCCACCATTTTATTCTGAATAACATCAATCCTGTGCATGGAATTGATCTCTCTGGAATTAAAAACCAAAGGATCACTGAGGGCACACGTTCTTTTCCCCCAGATGAGACCATCAGACTGGCCTTTCAACTTCTTTTTCAGCCCCATATAAAAACACTGGCATTTATTTTGGAATATACCCCCTAGTTATAAAACAATGTAAGTGTCACATGGCTAAACAGAAAAGAAAAATAAATATACACTTACTTTGCTCCTGAGGTACCAAATCAATTCTGTCCTTCAGGGTTTTAGGCATCCTATTTGCGTAGATATTTTGTATATAAAGCTGCCTATCCTTTTCCTGAGAAGAACCAAAAACTCTTAAACATTAAGAATTACTTTTTTACCACCTTAGTTTTCCCATGTTGGTAGAAACCTGCCAATGATTTCACATCATTTACATAAATACGAATCTGTAACTTTTTTTCCAAGTTCAAATTCTCCCTTTTTCAGGCTAAGAACACCTACAGGATGTTTTTCTTAACACAACATTCAGAATATCAAAGCTTCCCTCATGATTTTTTTCATTTGTTTTTCTACCTTTTTTTTTTTTTCCAGAGTAGGTAATTTTTTTGCTTTATTTCCCTTTTTTTTAAAAAAAAAGTGTTATTAAATTCATTTATTCAGTCGCCTTGTCCTCGTGTGCTCAGTTGTTTTACAACCTCTTGCGCTGGTGGTGACACAAACTCCAGAGCACAACTGTAATATTTATTTAGCAAGATTCCTCTTTCCTCACTGAAATCCTACTTTAAGAGGAGTGATTTCAGCACTGCTGTGACCACATCAGATTTTAGCATGAAAAAACCAGGAGCTTCATTTATTTTGACAAATTACAGTTTATGCTGAAAGTGTGTCCTGGAATGGCCTGGAATAAGAAAGGAGCTCAAAACTGTGAATGTAGAAAAATAAACTGTTCTGGCACAGAAATAAAGTTAATTAGAATGTGATCAAACAATAAAAGGTTTTGTGGATCTAAGTATAATATTAGAGAACTGGACACGTGGAGAAAACTGTGTAGAAAACAGATGAGATAGAAATATTTTAGAGAAATTTTAAGGTGAGAATAGAGTTTTACAATAATTTGCATTTTGGGGCAGTTTTATCTGAGTGTTCCTGGGATTATTTTTCCCACAAACGTTTGTCTAAAAATGAAGCTGGAATTTTAACAAACCACTGACACATTTCCACGAGTCTTCTTGTTAAATTCTGATTTTGCAGATTGTAATGTTTGGCTCATTTTGGTTTGATTTTTCTCTAAAGAAAAGCTCATTTAAAGTGAATATATCTACCCAGATCTGGCAAAATAGTAACACACTGGTGTGGATTTTTAACCAATTAATCTCTGTTTCAATTATTTATTGAACTAATTTGCACCTTTGACGAATAAACCCCACAATAATTCCATCACTTGATAATTTTGACTTTTTTTGACTTTAGATCCAAGCAGGAAACAAAAATCCCATTAATAGATAACATGAAAGAACAAATGGAATAAGTAACAATAAAAACTGGAATTTTTTTGTAGGAACAGAAACCTGTGTAAAACCTCGAATACCTTAATTTTTTGTTGCAGGGAGTTGATTTCCATTTTCAGATTCTTTGTGATTATTCCAGCTTCCAGGGCCTTTTTGCTCTCACTTGCCAGCTGACGACTAAAGGTGCTGTTGTTCAGCTTCAGCTGCATTTCAAGACTCTTAAAAAATGACATATTTTACCACATGAACATGCTTAGTGTGATTGTTGGAAAGCTGCAGTTCTTACTAGATTTCAAGGTGTGCCAATACGAGGGAAATTCAACTGATTATATTATGTATAATAGTAGTAATTATATAATAATTATAATATCAGGATAACTATATTTTATTGTTAACACTACATGAAATTACGTTGAAGGATCTGAAAAGTTACTTTCAAAATAAGAAAAAAACCTGATTGAAAACCTAATTTCACCAAGCAAAAGCGAAGGGGTTTGGCATCAATCATAAAAATAAGGCTGCACATCACCTTTCTGATGGATTAATAAATACAATTATCTCTGAGAAATGTTGAGATATTTCTGTTCACAGAGAGCTGTGTGGCAGAACAAGGAGGTTTGGTGTAAATGACAATAAAGTAATTTATTGAATATGTTATTGAGTATTTTATCATCAGAACCCAGTGCCATGAACTGGAATTATGGTTTCTAAACCTGTAGGGTGGACACCCAACCCTGGGTGCTTTTTATAGCTGCTCACTAGGACTTCTGCAAATTGAAAATTTTCAAAAGAGGGGCTGAATTCAGCTGTTTATATTTTCATTTTCTCTAAGATTTCTTGGCTCTTTATTTTTTTATTTTTATGCCTAGCAGACCCCATAGAAACTAGAAATTAATTCCTGAAGGACAATGGAAATGTCACTCTTCCATGTTTTTATTAAAAGCTGTCCCTGTCTTTGTGTCCAAGTGTCAAATAAAGTAAAGATGCACGAGATGTTAAAAGGGGATTAACAACCTTCTCCTCAACTTCCTTACACTTGAGACAGCATGGGCTTAAAAACCAGTATTCTCTTTTATAGGATTGCATCGGAATCATTAATGTGACCAGAAGCATCCAAAACCTTTCCCCTATTCCTGTCCCCACACCTCTCCTACTCAATGCTCCCGGTGGGGCCCTTCCCACCAGGACATTCCATGATCCCGTGTCCCACAAACCCAATAACAAGGAGATATTACCTGTATCCTCTCATCCTTTGCTTCCAGTTTTTCAGTGAGGACCGACAGCCTGTGATGAAGCTCCTCCCTCCCTGCAAGGCCTTTGTCCTCTGACAGCATCAACAAGGCCCGCAAAGCATCTTTGACTTTCAGCAGCTCCGCTTCAACTTTCCGGAGCTCCTTGGATGTGCTCCTCTCAGATTCCTGAGACAGCCTCAGGAGCTTCCTTAAATCCCTCACCTCCTCGTAATGTCTGGCTAAAATATCCTCGAAGTAACTCTCCGAGTTTTTGTACTTCCCTATTGCCTTGGACTGTCGCTGCTGGAGCTGCCTCAGGGCGTGGTTTTCCAAGCTCGAGGCTTCTATTTTCCTTTTCAAATCAGCTATTTCGTTCTTCAGCTCTTTAATCTTGTGCACCCTTGCTGAGGACACTCTCTGAGCCGCTGCAGTTTTGTCCTGGCAAGTCACGTTGCTCTGCAGGGTTAAACAGGAGCAAGGGTGCGTGTTTGGAGCTGGGAATGTTCTTCCTCCTGTGTTGAGACCGGAATAAAGTGGCACTGAAATATGGGAATTATTGGGGACATCTAAATCACTGGGTGGCTTTTTGTGCTCACAGAAACTCCTGCGCTGCTCATCCAGCTCCACAGCTCTGGTGTATCTGACACCATTCCCAAAGACTCCTCTGCTCAACGAGCAACCTGGGCGAGTGGAAGGTTCCCTGCCTGTGGCAGGGGGTTGGAACGAGCTGATTTTTAAGGTCCCTTCCAACCCCAACCATTCGGTGATTTTCTGATTCGAGTATTTCACAGGTAAATCCATGCAATGTTTTATATCCCTGTGCATTTCTGGGCAGCAACGTACAGATAACCAGAGCAACCTGCAGGTCTGCCAGGACTCAAACCCCACCACGATCCCAACAGCACACGCTGCAAGTCCCTGCAGCTGGGATTTCTAACCAGCTTGCCAGAACTTTCAAGCCAGCTTTGAATTAAATTATATTTTTGAATTATTTTTTTTTTTACAGGCTCATTAGCATAGAACGGGTGCAGTTGTGTGAAGGGTTTCTAAACAGGAGTTGAAAAATATATATTTATGGGCTACATTTTGCTGGAAGTTTGTTATGATTCGTACGTCACCTAATATTTTATGGATAAAATAGGCAAGGTCAAACCTAAAATTAACAGCACCAAAAGACAGATCTTGTCAAGAATTTCTGTTGGATCCAGTGTTTTCTGTAACACAATTCCACTGCAGGAAGGCTACAAGAGGACCACAAATGCTATCATGCAAATATTTACAAAATTGCATTATGATCCTATTTTATTTTGCCAGAACGGATGGAGAGGATGGAAAAGAAAAGGGAAAATACCTTCCTGTAAAAGCTGTCAAAAATACTATAAAATCTTATATTTCATTTCAAGTAGTCCTAAACAAGTAAAAATAACCGCTATATCCAAATTATATATATACATATGTATTATAATAACCACTTTATCCAATTTTATACCTATATAAAATAAACTATCCAATACAGGTAGGGGCCAATGATGATTCTTTTGCTACCTAGATTCAAAAAATGTCATTATTCTTTCTGGTCTGCTTGTTTCATGCTATTCTGACTCCTAAGAGCAGCATTTGACAGATAATATCAGAGATAATCAGTAGTTTTTCTCTCTCTTTTATTTGATTGATTTGCATCTTGGAGCTTTGGCAGACCGAGATGAGATTTTGAAGCCCAGCAGGAAAAGGGTTGTTGGGTTTACATTTACACTCATTTTTTGATGTGGGGTGGTAGGATTTAGGAAAGGATGGGTCTAGATGTGAAAACATGCAGACATGGAGAGATTCTTCACTGGAATATTCACATAAATTCCATGGACATTTCTGTATTTTTTCTCTATGGTCATTCTGTTGAGGCATAAACTTAATTTAACATGGCTAAGTGGCCAAATCATGTGGGTTTTTTTTTTTAAAAAAATTGACATTTCTGTGCATTGTTTTTAATCGTTTCCCTGGTGAAAGGCATTTTCAGGCTTACCATGGTCAGAAACCAAAATGTGGGAGAGCCATTTTCAAGCCCTCAGCTTAAAGCTGAGGAATAAGGATTCCAGAGGTGCTCCCACACCCCAGGTGATGTGGAATAACACAGCAGGGAATCTCTCTCTCTCTTCCAACCCCTTGCTAGTGTTTGAAACATGAGTTATTATATTTCCTCCCTGAAAAACCCTTCCCTCTGTTTTCCTAGCCACTGAAAAAAAATGCCAAAGAAAGGCAATAACTGCATTTCTCAGAAGAGTCTCATACTACCGGAAAAAAAACAAACCCACACCTTTTTTATCACCTTGGGGGAAGAGACATTGACCTTTTTTCTTATTTCCCGTTTTCTTTTGGCCATTTTTCTGTGATTTCTTCTCTTCAGCTCCTGTTGTTCCCAAAGGTTGGTTGCTCTTGACTGTTCCCGAGTCAACCCCTGGCAAAGCCCTTGGAAAGGTCAGTGGGAGAACATTCCCCTGCGTCTTCTCTGCTGGGTGGCCAAAAATCATGGCCCTGCTCCAGCTGCTGCTTCTGCTACTTCCGTGCCTTGCGGGGGGATCTTCAGTATCCCTGATTTTGGTGCCACATTCCAGCTCCTGGCAGGGAAATACGGAGGGAAAAATCACCTGAGTTCGCTCCGCGTTGTGGGAGAAGGTGGAAATCTGTGCCCTTTCAGGAATCAGAAAGTTATTGAGTGGTTTGGAGCTATTGAGTTGGTTACAGGTCACATAAACACCAAAAAGTGCTCAAATTTGTTAAATGATTCTAAGAAAAAACTCAGTTACCTTAAAAAAAACACCCCAGGCACTTCTCTTTAACCCATGAAAATAATTTTGTGGGCTGTAATTTGTTTCCAAAATGAACTGCAATATGAAATACGCTGGTTTTATCTCAGGATTTAGTATGATACCAGCCTGTAATTTTTTAAAAGATTTGCAAGTTATTTCCACTTAAATGGAAATAGATTCCATAGTTTGCTTCCTGACATGGATGCATTTTCTCCAGGATTTAATTTAAAGGAGTGTGATTGTATTTATTCTCAACACCTACAGAGGGATTCACAGTATTTAAATAAAAGGAATTGTTCGAGTCTCCAGGAACTGAGTGTTTCTACCTGTGCTTTTATAGTCTTTTTAACTTTCCATCCACGTCATAAACATATCATTTAGTGGTATTTTTGAAGAATTAGGTAGTGAATCAGATCACAAAGTTAACTTATGCGTTAAAATAGAACAAAACCCACCTTAGCTGCCATGTTAATATTATAGGTAGAGGATGTGGAAGCACCTAAAGCTGCACAACCGAATATCTGCCTCAAAGACTGAAATAAAGCTTTTCTTAAACTTCTGGGATGTTGTTTATTTTATCTATTTTTGTAAAAGCTTGTAAATAAAACCTCACACTGTAATAAAAGCCGTGGTTGTGATAGAAATTATTTTCCGGGGTGTTGTTCAATCCATTTAATTTTCTTACTATCACATGAAGAGTACTCAGATCACAGTTTTAAGGACGAAGAATTTTATCCAGTAGCTGAATAAGTTATTTATTTGAGGGTCTCTGAAACGGGCATGGCAACCATGTAAAAGAAATTTGGGGGGTATTAAAATGCTATTTTAGTTCAGATGGATTTTAACAAGCAGCCTTCACTAAAAAAAAATATATATATATAAAAGAAGATAATTTTGGAACATTCTTAACTCCTTTGTTGGCATTTTTGCTTTGTGGTGGCATTTCATTTTAAATTATTAAGTTACATTTATTTCGGGAGGGAGGGAGGGGAATCACGTAACTCCCCAAGAGTGTAATTCAGGATTGCACAAAACGTTTTAGGTTCAATCAAAACAGTTTCATTACTTTTAATTCCTTTACAAGAACGACTTTTCCTTGTGGAATACTGAGGAGCGCCAGGGTCCTGCTGAACCTGAGGCAGTGCAATAACCCCTAAGAGATGAGAAATCATATTTTGAGCATTAGGCAGAGCCCAGCTTGGCACACAGATCTGTATTTGTGTTTAAATTTGATTTAGCTCTGCCAACAATTTCTAGGCAATTTGTCTTTAAATCAAATTAGCTGAAATGAAACTTAAAAGGCCTGCTTTAATTTGTTTTGATGAGGAGCGTGGGCTGAACCTCATCATCCAGCTTTGAGAGCAGGTGTTGAAAAGTAAATAAAATGGAAAAGGAGAAGACAGAATAACAAAAGGTGAAGGACAAGAAACAGAGAAATGAAATGAAAGCTATTGCAATAGAAGAAAAAAAGCAGGAGCTGAAGGGGGGGGGGGCTGGAATGGACAAACACCAGGAGAATTTATGTTGATAAGATGCAGGAACAAAAATAATTAGGGCCAAATCCACCTGACAGGGATGAAAATGCCATTTCAAGCACCCAGAAACTGCAAAACTGTCACAGGGAAGAATTAATTGCCATCTGTGTGCAAAAAAACAGAGTAAGTAAAAGAGGGGGCAGGCCAGGCAGGAGAGCAAGGTGTGAATTCCAGCCCCACGGAGCAGCAGCCGGGCCCTGAGTCCTGGGGGAGCTGAGCCAGGATGCTGAGCCTGCCTGCTTCCCAAGGAAGGGCCAGGGTGTATCCAGGACCCCCTGACTGCAGCTGGCTTCTCCAGGGGACCCCTCCAGTCCAGCAGCTCCAGGAACACAGAATGGGGTCCGACCACCTCAGGGACCTCAGACCCCGGCAACGCCCTCAGTGTCCCACCTGGAGAACCGATTCCACACCCAGCCCCATGTCCTGGCAGTCCCCTCAGTGTCCCACCTGGAGAACTGATTCCACACCCAGCCCCATGTCCTGGCAGTCCCCTCAGTGTCCCACCTGGAGAGCCAATTCCACACCCAACCCCATGTCCTGGCAGCCCTTCAGTATCCCACATGGAGAATCAAATCTTACACCCAACCCCATGTCCTGGCAGTCCCCTCAGTGTCCCACCTGGAAAGCCAGTCCCACACCCAGCCCCATGGCCTGGCAGTCCCCTCAGTGTCCCACCTGGAGAACTGATTCCACAC
>JAWMRA010000079.1:3940399-3958067 GCA_035584735.1 Pseudotriccus pelzelni | reverse complement strand
CCTCACTCCCATCCCAGTGCCCTCACTCCCATCCCAGTGCCCTCACTCCCATCCCAGTGCCCTCACTTCCATCCCTGTGCCCTCACTCCCACCCCCCTGCCCTCAGTCCTTCCCAGTTTACCTCACTCGCATTCCACTTCCCTCCACTCCCAGTTCCCCTCACTCCCCGCCCAGTTCCCCTCAGCCCATCCCTATGCCCTCACTCCCCCGCCGTGGCCCCTCCGAGCGGCCTCTGCGAATGCGCAGCCCTCAGCGGGCAGCGCGACCGGCGGGGTACGCCACGAGGGGGCGGTGTCGAGTTCGCGCTCCTATTGGCTGACAGTGCCATCACTCAAGCAGTGGGGTCAGCTCCCATTGGTTCAAGGTTGGAAGGGCGGGAAAAGTCGTATTCCTATTGGCTGGCGCAGCCATCACTCAAGTGACTGAGGCAGCTCCCGTTGGCTCGACCCGAGGAAGGCGGGAAGACCGAAGCGGGGGTTGCGCTCTCCTTCCCTCCCCCCCACCCCGGGATCGAGCCCTCGCCCGTGTGACGGCTTTGCGCACACGCGTACCGGGGAGGCGTGTGTGTCTGTGTGTGTGTAAGTGTGTGTCAGTGTGTGTAAATGTGTGTGTAAGTGTGTGTCAGTGTGTGTGTGTAAGTGTGTGACGAGGACGCCGCCGCGCGCCGCGCCGCAGCTCGCGCCCTCATTGGCCGGCAGGGGCGCGCGTGCCGCAGCTCGCGCCCTCATTGGGCTGAAAGGGGGAGAGCGCGCCGGCGCGCGTGCGCCGTGCCCCTCCCAGTGCGCGCTGCCTGCGGACGCGCAGCGAGGCTCGGCGGGACGCGAAACCCGCCGTGGCGGAGCCGTGGAGGGCGCGGCCGGCGGTGCGAGCCCGTCCCCGCTGTCCCCGCCGCGCCGCCGTCCCCGCCGGGCTGTGCCGCCGCTCCGCGAGGGGGCGGCCCGGCGGGTCACGTGACCGGCGCGTTGCCGGAGCACGTGACCTCGCGGCGTGGCGCATGCGCGGTGCGGGCGGGGGCGGCGCTGAGGGCGGAGGCGGCGGCGGCCGGAGCGGGGCCGGGCCGGGTCGGGCCGGCGCGAAATGGCGGACAGGTTCTCCCGCTTCAACGAGGACAGGGACTTCCAGGTACTGTCCGCGCGGGGCCGCGGGCCCCCCGGCGCCGCCCCGAGCCGTCCCCCTCGCCCCCCCGCTCACCGGGGCTTTGTGCGCGGGGCCCGGAGCTCCGCCACGGAGGGGAGCGCGGGGGGCCGGGGGCGGCTCTCAAGGTGACCCGGGGGCTGTGGGGAGCAGCGGGAGGGCGTGTCGTGGCGGCGGCGGTGACCCGGCGGGGTCAGCCGGTGAGGGGACCCGCCCCCTCCCCGGTGAGGGGTCGGACCACCACTCGGGGACGGGACAACCCGCACCCCTCCCGGTGAGGGGATAACACACACCCCGGTGAGGGGTCGCATCACAGCCCCCCCGAGAGGGCACTACCCCCGCCCCTCCGGTGACGGGACCGACCACCCCCCGGTGAGGGCTGGGATCCCCCCGGTGACGGGACCGGCCCCCCCGAGCCCCGCACGCCGCTGTCCCAACATCTGCCAGCGACCCCCTTCTCTGGAAAACGCCTCTTCTTCTCATCTCATTTCATCTCTCCCCCCCCAACGGAGAACATCGTAATTAACGCCACTGCTGCCGTTTTTAAAAGGGGGCTTAAATAAACAATGCGAAAATTAACGTTGACTCATTAAGCCCGAACAATGACATGTTGTTCTCTGACTTCAGCCCGGGAGAGTCTCGGGGTTAGGAAGGAAAACAAAAGGAGCGAGGATAAGGCGGCTCGAGGAGGGCTGTGGATGGGCTGGTTGGCGATCTCTTGTTTCGGGAGCCCGCGGTTGGGATGGGGCTGCTCATCCTCGCTTGGGCCTTTCACCTAAAGCTTGGGGAGGGTTTTTATAGTGTGGAGCTTGCGTAATTCTGCTTAATCTGGCTTTAAGGTGCAGCCTTGGGAGCAGGCAGGACATCTAGGAGTGACTAATTTATGGTGCTTCCGGATGTTTTAAAGGATGCACGCTTTAAAAATTGTTAAGCTGTGTTAGAAACACGAAGAAATAGGTTTGAGGCGTGTTTGTGTGCGTTTCCTGGTGTGTGGATGGAGATTTGGCTTCTGCCACGGCCCCAAACACGGGCTGAGTTGCATCCTTTATTTCCTTAAACGAAGGAATGAGCCGTAATTAACACTGAAATAGCCCGATTTGGCTTTGAAGTTTGTGTTTCAGGAAGCGGGGGCAAACGGGGCTTGAGAACACATTTCTCCTACTGGTTTATGAGGGGAGAGGTGGGGAACCTGAACCACGTCGGGTACCCAGGGAACGGGTGAGCTCTGCAGTCCTGTCCTTGCCCTTTGTGGGGCGAGAAAAATAATTGCAGTGGCAAAACCTGTTACTGTGTCGTGGCTCTGGGCTCGCAGAGGGAACGCGTGGTGATGCCAGGTAGGAAACAGGGCTCCATTCCCCCATCCTGAAATCTTGGAGTGCCCAGAGGCAACAACCCGGTCAGAGCCCTGCGTTCCCTGGGCACTGTTTGAAATTGGGATTTATCTGTGTGAAACACCAGGTTTTTATAATCTTTCCCGTAGTGAAAAATAAAGAGGTAGGCTTTGTTTTTATGGGAGGGTCACTTCTCTGCTCTCCTCTCCCTGAAAATGTGCCAGTGAGGAGACAGACATTTTATTTTGTGCGCTAAAGCTTCCTTTGAGGGAAAAGTGGAATCGGTCCCCTGGGAAGAGCAGTTTGGGGCTGGCGGAAGATTGAAGGTGAAAACAGTGAGCTGGGAAAGAGCAGATCCAAGGGGGATTGGCCAAGGTCACGCTGAATTTGGGGGGAGCTCCAGGTCCTGTATGGACAGGTTGTCAGTCTAATGATTTTTCTGTTCAGTTGATGGAGGAAGGCTTTTCGATGAGAAAGAAGGAAAAATAAGGGTCAAAGTTGCTTTCAGAGAAGACTTTCTGACTGTTTTTCTCTCTGTTTAGGTGGTGGTCCCCTGAGATAGAACATGGGGGTGGGATAAAGGAAGTGCTCATTGTGCCAAGTGTTTGCAGGGCTGCTGTGACCGTAGGTAAAAACACACCTGCCTGTGCCCCTAGAAAATACTGCTCTCAAAATACAGCCAAAATAAGACTCTTCATGCAAGTTTGGATGCAGATGGCCTATAGGAGTGCTCCTGTCAGTGTCAGGGATGCCCTTTTCACTCAGCTCCAGTTCTTCAGCAGGTGAAATTTGTGCCTTCGGAGGGGATGTGACTCCAGACGTGACCCCACATCCCTGCCAGGCTGGTGAGACCCAGGGAGCGTGGCCAGAGGGAGATGGGCTCTAAAATTACATGGCCTGGAGAGAGATGGAGGCGTGGGGAGGGGGAGGGAGGCTGGAGGGATCTCTCAGATTTCGTTCTGGGTTGATCTACTTGTGATCTCCAAGTGAGAGGATGTGTAATGTTCTGGAGAGAGGGAGAGAAACAAAAGGTCAAGAGTAAAGAGAGTGGGTCTAAGGAACCTTTTAGCTGCTTGCAAGAAAGGCAGATGCCTTGGGATTAGTGCTGTGACTAATGGAAGAGAGTCTGTGGATGGAAAAAAAAAGCATTTTAGAGTTCTCATTATTGTTATCAGCCCCTGAAAAGATTCCGGGTGGGGAAGATCTGTTTGGTAAGACAAGAGTTGATGTGGGCAAGGGAGAGCTGGCAGTGCAGGGTTAGCAGAGGTGATCCTCGGATTTCTGAGCTCCTGATGTGCTGGAGAAAAGTGGATTAAAGGTTAGAGAGCTGCTGGGAGCTGTTCCTCCCTCCCCTGTGCCTGGCTGAAGGAAGATCAGTGCGATCAGGAGAGACAGGAATGGAAACAAACAGTACTGGAGGGAAATCGGTTCAGGAAGGAAGGACCTAGATCAGCTGAGAAAGGGAAGGTAGGAAGGGTCTGAAGGGCATGAAAAGGTGCTGAGGGAGAAGGGTTGGGCAAAGGGATCAGCTGAGAACTGGAGAGATAAAAGGGAGGGGGGGACCTTCCCGTAACTGCAGCCGAACCAGCGTGGTGGGCACGACGACAACTGCAGGAATGGAGATGCTCTCATGGAGTTGGGTAACCATCTGGAAAAGAGTGGCTAGTGTAAGGATAAAGTTTGTGGTGTGGAGGGAGAGGAGGGATTATTCTGACCCATCTCTGTAGTTGGGTGGAAGGAACCTTGAAGCTCAGGACGGTGTGGAAGTTGAAATTGCCAAAGGAGCAGGAATGGCCCGGGAGGATATTGCTGCAGTGAGCTGATTAAGTGCTTTGGAGGTTTTCTTACAGGATTGTCTCGCTGCTGCTGTGCTCTGTAGCTTTAGAGGCTGCACTAAAGGAGAAGATCCTCTTCCCTTTTTCCCTAAGCTCTCAAACCTCAGAGAAACTCGAGGGAAAGCCCCTGGTTCTGGCTGTATTTTGGAGGTGCTGAACGTGAGGGCAGCTCCAATGAAAGGCCTTGAGCTGTGCCCTGCCTGTCATACAAATCTTTGCCTGACCAGGCTGGCACAGCTCTTCCTTTGGGAGCCTTGGGCAGGGAGATGGATTAGTGGAGGAGGAAGGATATCCCTGACCTTCCTTCTCTTGCCTCTCTCCAACCGCTGCAGTGGCAAGTGAAGTCTGCTGAGTGCCTCACCTGAACAAATCCCAGTCTTTTTCCATTTTCCATACAAGAAGCGTTATTTTTGAGTGGGATGCTGACAAGCTTAACCCTTCAGGCAAGGGGTCATGGAGTTTGTCATACTTCTGTCACAGGCTCTGTCACTTGTCTGTCCCACTGTACCCTTGACTGACAGGCTGCCCTGGCAGAGACAAACAGGAACCAGTTTAACTTCAAGGAATTCCAAACAATAGCTGTAGATTATGCCAGCAGAATATTTTAGAAACATTAATGAAAGCTGTGTGAACACATGAGACTTCTGCAATAAGTAAATATACATTTTAGTGCTATTTTTGTGCTTGTGATAGTTTTATTCTTTAGATTAGCTGTGCAAACTCAAAGAATAAATATTATGGATGTCTCTATATTGCTGAAACCCAGTGGAGCTCCCACTTACTCCCAGATGTTGAGAAAAATGTTTTCTTGCTGCCTCTCTCTCCTTTCCATTGTTGAAGCAGAAATATCACCAGCCATATGTGTCTATGTGTACAATAATTTCCTCTTCCTACGTACGTTGCACTTACTGGCATCATTAGCCAGACGGAACACAGGCTGTTCTGTCTCGGGGTTTTTTAGTGCTGTATAGTCTGCACAATAGGACAACACTTCCAGCCAGCTGGAATACCTGGTTTTCCCAACCGGGTGGAAGCATGGCCAGTCTGAACCCTCAGCTCGGCTTTTCTTGCTTATTCCTTCCAAGAGGATAGGTGGGATTTTTGGTTTTTCCCCTCCGCAAAGGATTTGAACAGCTAACCCAGCACATCACCCTGCTGCTTCCAGCAGGTTGAGCTGAGTGGTGCTGCTGGCACGGGGATTTTATGCTTTTTAATTGGCAGAGTGTCAGGGCTAAGTTGTATTCCCAAGCAGCTTAGGCAGTGCTTTGCCGGGCAGCTGGGAGGGTTGGAGCCCGTCCTTAATGAGCGTGAGCTCTGGCTGCAGCTCCACTTCACTTCCCAGGTGCTGCCTGAGGGAAGTGCCTTTGATTTCCATGTCCTTCAGCAGGCCTGGCTGCTCGGGGGGAGGTGGCACAGACAGCTGATGGCTCCTCTCTGCGCTGCAAGGAGATAAATAGGGTCATTTTGTCTCCTCCGCCTTGACTAATTGGGAGAAGAAAAAACTTAATGTGGGGGAATGAGGATTGGAATCTCTGCAAAATGTGTTACGCTGAGCTTCCAACAGATCCAAGATCCTGGAGTGTGAATTTGCCTTTGGCAGGAGTAGCTGCAAGCAGTCAGACAGCCTTTTCCATGGGGTGTTTTCTAATTGAAGAATCAATCTGAGATTTTTTAAACTCTGTTAGTACTGTTTGGAGATGCTCATTTTTCATTAGATTGGGGTTATATTTCTGGTGTGGACCCAGCACAGGAGGAATACGGCTCTTACCTCCTTGGCAGGACGCTCTGACCTCTCAGCTGAGCAAAGCTGGAACAGCAGGACTGTGACTGGTCTTTTTACCTCCCTGTGTGAGTGAGGAAGAGAGGAGAAGACTGGGGGAAGGTGTTATAAAGTAGATCAAGAAGTATTGGTTCCAGCTCTAGAACGTCACAGAGGGGTCTGAACTCCAGCATGCATTTCTGGAACTCAGGTGGTGAGTTAATTTTATATAGACCTTCTTTCCTGTCTTGGTTGTGCCTCTCCCCAGTCTGTGTTGTCTGTTCTCCAGTGCTGGGGCTGAGTGAATGGGAAAGGAAACTTTTCTACAGCCCCACAAACCGTGTCTGAGCTACCTCAGCTGCTTCAGAGTCACCCCCTGCAAAACAAAACCCACTCCCCTAACCAGGTTCCAGCCACCCACTGTCTGGGGATGTAGAGCTTCGGGAGTTCATCAGATTAAAAAGCACCACTGCAGTTCTTGGGCAGCACTTCCTCAGCTGAGGCTTTTCTCCTACCACACAGTTTAAAATCTGTGGTAATTCTTGGTACTTTCCCCCTTCAAGCAGCTCTGTGGGCAGTTAATTTGAGACTCTGACCATTCACAGTTCTAAAGCCAGAAGTTGATATCAGGGTGCCATTTAAATATGCAGGTATCACTTAGCCTTCAATTCCCATTGTTTGATCCAGCTCTGAGTCCAGGAGTTCGTGTTTGGCTGCAGTATCTCTCTCTTGAAGACAGCTGGTGACGGGAGACATTTTCCTTGGTAGATTGTTCTGGCCGTTTGGTTACCGAAATGTTCACTTCCCTTAATTCTTCTAGATTTTATTATATTCAGTTCTTCATTGTTGTTTCTTATGTCCTTCTCTGCTTTGCCAAAGCACACATTACTATGCTGTCTCCTCTTATATGAGGGCGTATATGGCATTTCTGCTCAGTTTTAGCTTCTTCTGAGAACCTTAACAGCCTCACCGCTGAATTCTATAGTAGGGCATTTCCCCTTTGTGTAGTTACAGCTTTCTGCATCTTAAATTGTCCACACTTGTGACTGTAAAACTAACACAGAGCAGTCTAGAGTAGACTCTTGTCTGTATAACATCCAGAGATAAACATCTTTTTTACTACTTTATTCCTTTGTTGCACACCCCTGGACTGTATTTTTATCCTTTCTGTTGCATGAGGAGATTTTAAATGGGATTTCTGCTGCCTGCTGGGTGCAGCCCTGTGCTGTGGCTGTGTTTGTACAGGGCTCTGGGAAAGCAGCTGTGGTGCTGGGGACTTTTACACGGGATCAGGTTGCTCTGTGCAAACACATCGTCCACTCACCCTTTGTTGGGCTTCCTGATCTGCAGACTGAGCTGGCTCTGTGTCCTCTGGTCATTGATAAAAGTGTTGAATGGGGGTTGAATCCAGTTAAATTGTTCCTGTGTCATGGGTTTGCAAAAGTGAGATTTTCTGCCATGCTTTGGTTTAGAAACAATGCTCTATCAAGTCAGACACCACACTAAGAAACAGAAGAAGGCAGGAAGCTGGAAGTTTGTGGTGGTAAATAAATGGCACCCTAAATATGAAATGATTAACGCCCTGTCCTATCAGGGTTTTTTCTCTTGTGCTGTCTGGTGGGGTCACATGCTGGAGGGAAGGGGACAAGGGATGGAGGGACAGGACAAGGGGGAATGGCTTCCCACTGCCCGAGGGCAGAGTTAGATGGGATATTGGGAGGGAAATCTTGACCAGGAGGGTGGGCAGGCCCTGGCACAGGTTGCCCAGAGAAGCTGTGACTGCCCCTGAATCCCTGGAAGTGTCCAAGGCCAGGCTGGACGGGGCTTGGAGCAACCTGGGCTGGTGGAAGGTGTCCCTCCCCGTGGCAGGGGGTGGAATGAGATGATCCTTAAGGTCCCTTCCAACCCAAACCATTCCATGAGTCCCTGAGCTTCACTTTTATTCATCCCACAGCAGATCTGGGCAGTACAGGAGAGGTTCAGCCGAAGTCCTTGACGGGCACGGCCCTGTGGGCAGCGGGGCAGGGCACAGGGGACAGAGCCCCTCTGCCTTCCTGTAAGCCCGTGGCTCCCCCAGCCCCCTCCTGCAGGACTCGCTGGCACCGGCAGAAGTTTCGACTCTGCTCCAGTTCCGTTTTCCGCGGTCAGAAGTTTTTCTCAGTAACCACAAAAGCCGCCAGTGCCGTGCGGTGACCCCGCGCCGGGGGCCGGGCTGGGGGCTGGCACGGGGGGCTGGCGTGGCCCTGGGACCCTCTGTGCCAACCCTGGGGTGTGCCAGGCTCCCCTGCCCAAACCTGCCACGCAGACCAGCTCCAGGGGAAACTGTGGCCCAGGGGACACCCCGGGCTGAGCAGCCCCTCAAAAGGGTTGTCAGGGGGAGGTGACAGCCCTGGGACAGCTCTGGGACAGATTTCTGCAACACTGCTCAGCTACGTGATTTAACAGCACATTAAGCAACAGAAAAGGCTTTTCCTTCCTTTCTAAATTGAGCAAACCCATCCTTAGAAAGCCCTGACTGAAAATCACCCAGTGGCAGTGCAAAAAACCACACCTTTCTTTTTTTTGGGAAAAAAAAAAAAGAAGCAGAAATTCAACACGCAAAGAAACTGAAATGGCACTCAAAGAAACTGAAATGCCACTCAAAATGATGTGAGAACTTTTGTCACAGCTTATTTTCATCCCCTTTGATTCATTCTGAAACTGATAATCTTTTTTTTTTTTAAATCCAGCTGAAAGCAGAGGCAGGGACAGGCTGGGCTCTGCCTGGCACACACAGCTCTCTTTGGGAAGGAAACCTGCCCTGAGTTTCTCTTTCCCCACAGCCAGCTGCCCCCTTCCAGCCCTGGCCCTCACCAGCAAGAAGGGGCAGAATTGGTGGTGGAGGATAAAAATCAGAATCACAGAATGGTTTATGTTGGAAAAGACCCTCAAGATCATCAAGTCCAGCCCTCAGCCCAGCACCACCACCGTGTTTACCACTAAACCATGTCCCCAGACGTCACATCCACACGTTTTTCAAACACTTCCAGGGATACTGACTCCACCACTGTCCTGGGCAGCTGATTCCAGGCTTCTTTTTGTTAAAATAAACCCAAAACACTGACAAAAAAATCCCCCAAATCCCACCAAAGCCCTCTGAAAAACACCAGTGGCTGCACTTTAATATATCCATGGCTTCATTTTCCCTGGCAGCCAAAGTTTCCATTTTTTGGAGCAGCTTCTCCCAAAACTGGGGTGTTCAGAACCCCAAGGGCAGCCCTGGTCCTTCCCCACATGTCAGCTCATGGGTGGCTGGACCCTGCAGGGAGCTGAAATCACCTTGTGGGCATTGGTGCCATGGATGGAGAGCGGGTGAAGGGACAACAGAGCTGGGGAAGGGGCTGGAGCAGCAGGAGGGGCTGAGGGAGCTGGGGGGGCTCAGCCTGGAGAAAAGGAGGCTCAGGGGGGACCTTCTGGCTCTGCAACTCCCTGACAGGAGGGGGAACCGGGGGAGTGTCGGGCTCTGCTCCCAGGCGGAGAGAAGGACAAGAGGAAACAGCCTCAAGTTGTGCCAGGAAAGGTTCAGGTGGGATATCAGGGGAAATGTCACACTGAAAGAGTGGTCAGGCACTGGCACAGGCTGTGGTGGAATCACCATCCCTGAGAGCGTTCAAAAACACACAGATGTGGCACTTGGGGACACAGGTTCGTGGTGGGGTAATGGTTGGGCTCGAGGACCTTACAGAGCTCTGCCAACACCCCCAACTCCGTGACTCTGGGGGGAACCTGTGAACTGAGGGCCAAAAAAAGGAAATAAAGAGGGGGGAGAGGGAAAACCCTGACAGACACTGGCAGCTGCCCTCCATCCCTCGCTCGGAAAAGAGACTTGCAGGCCCCTTGGCCTCGGAGTGGCAGCGGGGCCAGCATGGCAGGCACGGGGGAACGGAGCGGGGAGGTGGTGGTGGTGGTGGGGAAGGAGGGAGGGGGGAACGAGAGAGCCCAGCAAATTGCCTTTTCCTATAATTTGATTAAATGGCGGGAGCCGGGCCGGGGAGCCGAGGCGAGCTCGCCTAAATAGCCCCGCGCCATCTGCCAGGGGCTGGCGCCCGGCCAGCGCCACGGGCAGCTGTGCCGCAGCAGCGGGGCGGGCGCGGGGGGCCCAACAGCCATTTCCTACATCCACGCTGCAAACCGGGAGAGGAGAATCGCAGGGAGCGAGGGGGCAAGGAGGGTGCAAAGCAAGGGGGGAGGCAGAGCAGAGGGGAGTTCTCCTTGTGCTCTCCCATCTTGGACACCCCCCCCCCCATCTCCTGTTGGAGCCAAATTTCACCACAGTTCTGGCCCTGACCCCTCCAAATTTTTCGTTTTGCTGCTCAGCACCGGGGAGGGCTGTGAAAAGCCAACTCCATCCTTCACTGGCCCAGCCCAGTGAGGAGCACTGAGCCCCCCGAGTGAGGAGCACTGAGCCCCCCGAGGGAGGAGCACTGAGCCCCCCGAGGGAGGAGCACTGAGCCCCCCGAGTGAGAACTGAGCCCCTCCATGTGGGCACGGCAGCCGAGCCGGGGGCCAAGCGCTGCAGGAAACAGTAAATCAGGGCCAGGTCCCCGTTCCCCAGCCCTTCCCCAGCCCCTGGCCCCAGCTCTCAGCCGGCGGCCTCGGGGACCTCCAGGTGAGGTCATTTCCTCCGGTTAAAATTGCCAGCGAGGCGAGAGACGCTTGAAAAGCCCCAGCGCTGGGATTCGCAGCGCTTTGTGGTGTTGGGTTGTTTTCCCCTCCCTGTTTTTCTTGCTCAAATGCAGGAGCTGGGGTGGGACTTGGGGCAGACTGAGGCTAAACAGAGCAGTGACCAGACTGGGAATTCGCAGGCTCGAACAGCTCCCCGGCACCGCACTCGCTGCGACAACATCCTGCAGGAATGGACTTGCACAAAATCCCTCCCCGAGTTCCTGTGGCTCAGCAGCTGATGTGCAGCAGGGCCTGGGGGGCCCTGGCCAGTCCTGGTCCTGTGCCTGGACACACCAGCCTGTGGTCAGGAGCTCCAGAGCTGCAGGGAGGCTCCAAGGGGCTTTGTGCCCTGAGGACAACCAGAGCCCAGCACCTATTGCCTGGAATCATGGAGTGGTTTGGGTCGGAAGGGACCTTAAGGATCATCTCATTCCAGCCCTGCCATGGGCAGGGACACCTTCCACTAGTCCAGGTTGCTGCAAGCCCTGTCCAACCTGGCCTTGGACACTTCCAGGGATGGGGCAGCCGTAGCTGCTCTGGGAAACCTGTGCCAGGGCCTGCCCACCCTCACAGGGAAAAATTCTTCCCAATATCCCACCTAATATAAGGTCTCCAGACCCTTTAGGCGCTTGAAGGGGCTCTCAGGTCTCTCTGGATCCTTCTCTTCTTCAGGTGAACACCCCCCGCTCTCCCAGCCTGGCTCCAGAGCAGAGGAGCTCTTGGAGCATCTCCGGGGCCTCCTTGGAACACAAGCACTGAGCCCAAAGGCTGCAGGTTACCAGAACAGGCCCCTCTGTGCCCATCCCTGCCTGGCATCGCCCCTCACATCCCCCCTGAACCACCTCACGCTGCCGGTGCCTCTCGCTGCCTTTGGCATCATCACCCCCCTCCAGCCACCCCCAACCCTTCCAGCCGCTGACCTCGGCGAGTTTTCAAAGCAGCTCTGGAATTACAGATTAAAGCACTTCATTTTAATAAGATGCTGATTAACCTATTTATTTTGCACGGGGTCCAGTGATAACACGGGGCGGGCTCCTGCACGGGCGAGTCAGACAAGAAAGAGCCTTTGATCCACTGCCTTTGAGGCCACTCCTTCTGCTTCACACTTCTCCCACCGCCTCGGCACGGATTGCTCTCCCCAGGTGTGGAAGTTCAAAAACAAAGCAGGAAGCTGGAGCTCACGGCACAGGGAGGGTGAGGGAAGGAGGCAGCACCAGCCCCTGCTCCCGAAATCAGAGCTTTGGCATCAAGGGGCAGTCAAGGTGACAGCCAAGGCAAGGAGGGAGATTTAGGGGAGGAAATTTATCCTCATGGGTGGGGAGACCCTGGCACAGGTTGCCCAGAGCAGCTGTGGCTGCCCCATCCCTGGAAGTGTCCAAGGCCAGGTTGGATCAAAGGAGCAACCTGGGCTAGTGGAAGGTGGCCCTGGGGATTGGATGAGCTTTGAGCTCCCAAACCATTCCATGATCCTGTGAAAGGCCACTGTGCAGGTGTTGGCTCAGACACAGGGAAGGGGCTGGGTTTGGCAAATGCCGAGTGGCTTTTCCTGTGGGAATCGGGGCCCTGCAGGGCACTGCCAGCAGGACGGGGCCAGTCCCAACACTTTGAAATCCGAGGCCAATAAACGCCATTTGTTGGGAGCGATGTTTTCCCCACATGTCGACTGGGTTTAAAAGCTCCACATTTCACACAGAAACTCGAGGCAGTGACACGGACTCTGATCTGAGTAGATTTTCCCAGAGAAAACACAGACTTGGGGCAGCTCGGCCCTGCTCACCAGAGCATCCCATGGGGATCCACACGGACCCTTCGACACCCTCCAGCCTGCAAGCCCAACTGGCAAGCCCTCAGTGCCTTCCTCCCCCTCCACCCTACCAAAGCAGCACCTCAGGCTGCAGTTCCAAAGGCAGAGCCCGTGGCTGAGGTTACAGCCAGCAGGCAGGGAATGCAGCTGCACAGATTTCCCCCGTGGATGGGGGTGTTCCCTGGGCGATGAGGGAGCATTGCACCAGCACCAGCTTTGGCAGGGAGTGGCAGGACACACTTGGGCGAGGGCACAACCCCGGCCTGGGGACAGAGCCCACGGGCCAGAGCCATCCAGTCCTCCTCCAAGCACACAAACGCTCCAGCCAGGAATGCGGCCTCGGCCGCCAGACAGCTCCCGTATTCCTGCAGGAACCCTCCAGCCCGCTCCAATTAGCTTTCCTGGAGATCCCATTACTCGCAGCCACAAAGACATTGTTCAGCCTATTCCCCTGGACCAGCCGCGGGAGCAGGAGAGGATATTCCTGCAGGCTGCTCGGCTTTCCCACAGCGCGGCCCGGGCACACCTGGAGCGGGCTCAGCTGCCCGCCCGCCCCAACCGCGCTGCTTCCCCTTCTGCAGTGAAACCCGACCCCGAGGATCGCCTTTCACTCGCCACAGAACGTCAAACAGAGCAGAGGCAGCAGGGCAGGAGGCCACGGCTCTGGGCTCCGGCTGCCTTGCTGCCCCCGCGCCGGGAATGCTCCTTCCCTAAGGAGCTCTCCCTCCCATCGCTTCCCCGTTGTCCTGCCTGGGAGCTGGGAAAACCCTTCCCCATCCTGCTAAAATCCAAACCCTGGCTGTTTGGGGTTGCAGGACCCCGGCAGCTCCCAGGAGCAGGGCTAATTCCCAAGGGAGGGAGGAGACACCTGCGGGGAACACGCTGCCGCCACTTACCGAGGAGGGGAGTCCAGGAGGCACCTTCCGAACCTTTTTGGGCTGTCCATCTGGGTTAGGGGAGAGAAGAGAGGGTCTAAGTTTTGAAGGGGGTTAGTGAGAGGAGAAAACCAGCTACAGCAAAAGTCTCCAGGGTTGGAAGCTGCAGGTACAGACAGGGCTCAGATCCCAAATGTGCCGCAGCCAAGGAAACATCAACGGTGAAAATGTCTGAGGATGAACCTCTCCAAATCTCATCTGCACCTTTTGGGGGCAGGTTTCACCCACAGACAGAGATCCCAGGGCAGAGAGATGTCACCCCACGGGGAAGGGCTCCCTGGGAGAGAATGAGCCCATAAATAGAATAATATTTAATGTTACAAACCCTTGTTGGGGCTTTTTTGGGAAACAATCTAACTTGAAGTGGGTCTGTGGAGAAAGGGAACACGGGCAGGGCTGGGTTGATTTTCATTTCTCCTTACACAAGGATATACTTGGGAAAGCTTCACTGCTGCAGGAGGCAGGGATGTGCTTCCCAGGACCAGCCCCCAGCACATCCCTGCAGGTCCAGCTCTGGAGGGACAGTGTCCTGTTGGGGGGGACAGCTCAGGGAGGTGGTGGGGAAACATCATGAATGGCTCAAGGGGAAGCACAACTAGTGCTTCTGATATTTTAATTTGATATTTTCTTAATTTCTATTTTTAGTAGTTATTATTTCTCATCATTATTATTTATTATTTTTCACAATTAAGGTCTTTTTTTTTCTTCATAATTAAGGAAGGCTGTGGCTGGGGGGGCAGGGTGCTAACACAGCAAGGGACTCTGCTGGGATGTTTCTCTGGAGCAGAAATTCATCCCACAGAACACAAAAGAACCATTTTCCAAGGCTGAAAATGGGTGGGGGCTGCCTTTTTCTGAAAAGCACTGAGAAACCACCCGTCACACAGGGTCACTTCTGGTTTCGTTTGTTGGGGAAAGCCCAAAATAGCAGCAGGAAAGTGATTCTGGGGGGTCCAGGGGGAACTGTGACAAGAAACTCAAGTTCTGGGGAACTAGAGCTTGTCTTCCCTCCAAAGTTAAACTCACACCTGAGCTCAGCCTGTGGCAAAAGCAAAATGGTTTGTTCCCAGGCAGATCCAGACATGGGCTCCCAAGTCCTGCTCGGGAACCTGGGAGCAGGCAGGGAGAGAGCTCCCACGTCCTGGCAGCGTCTGGACCTCGTGCCACCCTGCAATGACCTGTGCCTGGGCTCCAGGGAGGGCAACTGGCCATAAAAACCGCTGCCAAGGCATTCCAAGGTCTTCTAGGAATGACCAGTGATGTGCAGTGTGGCTGGAGGTGTTTTGAACAGAACCTCGAGCCATTTGCTGCTTTCAGCTAATCTGACATTTTGCAGGAAGAAGGAAATTCTACCTGGCCCTGAGCCCTTTATTTTTATAAAGTTAGATATCTCTGTATTGATATACGGAGATATTTCTATGCATCCCCCACCCAAAATACCCCCCCAAATGCCAAGTTCACGCCAGGTACACACAAGGCAACATTAGTCTGTCATTCTCAACAGAACATTCTCAACATTCCCAGCCTCAGTTCCTCATTCCCAAAGGCAGACCTGCTTCAGGTGACATCCCCCAGGTTCCCTCAAGCTGTGGCCCAGACCCGGGGGCGGCACGTGGGGACTCACCAATGTTGCTCTCAGCACCTCTCCTGCGAGGATTGTTGGGGTAAGAGAAATACTGGGACCCCCCTTTGCCCCCCGTGGGGGACAGGGTGCTGGGGCTGGCGATTCCCATTTCGCTGGGCAGGAACCCGCTCTGCAAACAAGGAGAGAGAGAAGCCCTTCCATGGAATGACGCCGGAAAAAACGACTCGCTGGGAGAGAACAGAGCCGCTTTGAGACACCTTCCCACCGACTCGGCCGAGGGGAAAAACAAACACAGGCCAAGGGGCCAGAAGGGAAAACAAACCCATAAATATGGGAGGGGGGGAGGTGTGGAGAAAAAAGAGGGTCTTTCAGCTTGTGTTTTCCTGCTGGACCCCAGCAAGGAATCCCTGCAAGGTGAGGAGGAAAACCAGCAGGTGCCATCACGGGGAGCATCGTGGTCCCAGCTCGCCCTGCAGGTGCCGTGGTGGGAGTGTCGTGGTCCCAGCTCACCTGCTGCCCAGGAGGGTGGGATAAGCCAATTCTGTTTGCTTGGGAAAGCCCAAAATAGCAGCAGGAAAGTGATTCTGGGGGGGTCCAGGGGGAACTGTGACAAGAAACTCAAGTTCTGGGAAACTGGAGCTTGTCTTCCCCCCAAAGTTAAACTCACACCTGAGCTCAGCCTTTGGCAAAAGCAAAATGGTTTGTTCCCAGGTAGATCCAGACACGGGTAAGCCCTGCTTGGGAACAAGCTGCTGCTGCTTGGGGTGGTTTTGTCTCGTGTTTTATCAGAGAAAAGCCAAATCTCTCTTTCTAAAACCAGAAAACTCCTCCCCCGTGTTTATCCCAGCTGACCTTGGGCACGCTGGGAAGCAGCGCGGAGCTGGGGGAGCTGGAGCCCAGGGTGCTCTCTCCCTCCTGGGATGGAGCAATCCCACCTTTCCTCCATCCCCCCTCACCTCGGGAGGAAGTTCAGAGTATTTACATGGAATTGCACAGGGCTGCCAAAGGGCCCTTCAAGTCCCAAAAGCTCGGCTTTGACCCGTCTTCTGAGGGCAACGCATGGAAATAAAGGAGGATTTCAGGCTTTTGAGAAACTGGAAAGAAAAACCTCTGCTGTCAAACTCTGTCTCCTCCAGAAAGGGGTCAGGGAGGGAAAGAGGAGCTCGTGTGTTCACAGCTGGTGACATTCCTGCAATCTGTTCCAGCGCTCAGGTTACCGTCACACCGGACCTGCTCCGCCAAGGAAAGCACCCAGAGGGATCCCAGGAGCTGCTGCCCAGCTCCTCCCGTGGGCATCTCTGGGATTTCAAGGCCATTTCCCAGAGAAAGGAGTTTTCTTCCCATTCCCTCTTCCTCGAGATGCCTCTGGAGATGGTTCAGAGTTACACAAGGAGGAAGGCACGGCTCTGCCTCGGAGCAGAGTGTTTTTGGGAAGAACCTGCTCCCCCAGCCAGGGCAATTCCACCAGGAAATTTTTCATCTTTTCAAAAATAATTAAATAAAAAAAGGTCAACCCTCCCCTCACTCCCCCACAAAGGGGAGCCAGAAGCAACAACTGCTCTGGGGGTCACAGCTGGCTCCGTTCGCCTCCCCAGCCCCACACAAGGGGGTTTTGTCTCCCCCCCACATCAAATGGGATCTGCCATCCGATCCAGAGCCCTGCAGCAGCATTTCCCCCCCATCTGTGTTACCTTATATCTCCCCTCCTCCACGAGAGCCCAGCAAAACCATCACATCCAAAAGCAACACTTGGCACCGGGCCCGGTTTTGTTTGAGCAGCTTCAGTGGTAAATGAAATCCACTCTGGCACAGCCAGCACAGCTGCTCCAGCAAAGGAAACATCCTCACTTCAGAGAGGAGGAAATTATGACCAATTTGTGTAAAATTAAAACATGTAATGTGTGCGTGTGTGCACACGGATGAAATAAAAGCTGTCCGGCCAAGAGCTCCTCCCGCGGATCAAATGCTGGGACTGTTTCCCCGGAGCCACTCTGGGCACCCACGGGGCACCGGGAGCAACACATCAAAGCAGAGGTGCTCGCTCCTTCCCGACAAACTATTTCTGGATGCTGGTGGCAGCAGGGCAGATTATCTCAGGGCTGCTGGACTGCGTTCCCGGGCTCGGATTTACGCCTGTGGTATTCCCCACAGGAAGAGAGTCCTTCCCCCCCTCCACGGCCCGGGGGGTTCACACGGGGTGACCCGGCGGGGCCGGGCTGTGGCTGCGAGAGGCGGCTCTGCCACCGTGTCCCTCCTGCACTGTGGGGATCAGGGAATCTCGGAATGATTCAGGTTGGAAAGGACCTTAAAGCCCATCCAGTCCCACCCCTGCCATGGTCAGGAACACCTTCCACTAGCCCAGGTGGCTCCAAGCCCCCTCCAACCTGGCCTTGGACACTTCCAGGGATCCAGGGGCAGCCACAGCTGCTCTGGACAACCTGTGCCAGGGCCTGTCCACCCTCACAGCCAACAGTTCCTGCCCAATATCCCATCTAACCCTGCCTTCTGGCAGTGGGAAGCCATTCCCTGTGTCCTGTCCCTCCATGCCTTGTCCCCAGTCCCTCTCCAGCTCTCCTGGAGC
>JAWMRA010000079.1:3831954-3844296 GCA_035584735.1 Pseudotriccus pelzelni | reverse complement strand
GGCAGCATCTCCGTGGCCTCCTCTGGACTCTCTCCAGCAGCTCCACGTCCTTGTGCTGTTGTTCCCCAGGGCTGGAGCAGCTCTGCAGGGGGGTCTCAGCTGAGGGGGCAGAGGGGAAGGATCCCCCCCTCCCCTGCTGTGGGATCAGCCTACAGGAGGTTTCTGGGTGCCAGGGCAGCCTGTCATTCACCAACTCCCCCAAGTCTGTGAATCCCAGGGAGTTGCTCCCATTTCTCTGATGGTCCAGGAGGAAAAAACACTTTCCTTCCTTCCAGCCTGCCTTGGGGCAAAGCAGGACTCTGCTGTGCACAGATAAAATCTCCCCAGGAGAACCCCCGGGAGGATTCCTGGCCCGAGGGCAACACAGGAACCCCTCTAAGGTGAAGTGCAGTTCACCTGGGCAGGCTGGGCTGGCTGCAAGGAGGGGCAGGCAGGTCTCACACAGACCAGCAGCTGCCACCATGCTGGTCCAGCCCAGAATGCCTGGAATAACCCAGGAATCGGAGGGAATTACGGGCGAGGTGGGGACTGACTCGCTGCTGCCTCCTCGCTCCGGCTCCTGCACGGGAGCAGGGCTGAGCACTCACGTGGGCAGCACCACGGAACCAACTGTTTTGCTCGGGTTTCTCTTCAGATTTTCTCACAAAATGTGAAATTTTTCTGCTTCAAACAGGAGGGGAGAAAAGAAAGATCAGTGTGGTGGAAGACCATTTCAGTCCTGTCTTTCCTCTCTCCTTTCCTAGGAAATCCAACGGCTCATTTAGGAGTTAGGCTCCCAAAGACCTTGGTGCCTCTGGGGTTTTTTCATGTTAAAAAAAATATTGCAACATTTCCCCAAAGAAGTTTTGTGTGTGGATTATTTATTTATTTATTTAACAATTCTTTATAGAAAAAACTAATTGCTCTCCACATCAGGGAGTTTGTCAGGCAGGTTGGTCTTGGTGAAGGTCTTGGCCTCCAGGACCTGGTTCCCCCCTTTTTCCTCTGGGTGGGTCTCTTGGGGACCTGGGGAAGGCTGTTTAGCTCAGTGGGATATGGAGGGTGCCCACCCCTCTTGTTGGGTGTCAAGAGCCTCACACAGAAGCCACCGAGAGCTGCCAACGTGCAGGTACCAGAACCTGCCTTGTCCTGCCCTCCCCCCTCCACACTGATATTGATACCACAAGCCAAAGTCTCCCAACAACCCTGGCCCCAGTCCCACCTCCATCATGGCCCATCTTCATCACGCTCCACGTGCTTTCCCGATGTCAGGGAGGTTGTTTTCAGATGGGACAGGAAGCAGGCAGGAAACACCAGTTTGGAGCTGGTACCTGGAGGCTCACAAGTGTAGTGGGAGGTGAACTGATGAGCAGCATCTGCTGGCCCTGACCGGGGCAGAGCAGCTTCAGGGTGACCCTCATTGCTCTTTGGGGCTTTTGGGCACTCACATGGTGGTGGTGGTGGGCAGCTCCCAGTCAGGGTGACACTGTGCCCACCACCAGCTTCACCAGCCCCTGCTTAAAGGGGCCTCCACCAGCATCAGCCCAGGGACTCAGCACCCCAACCCAGCTCCTGTCCCCAGGGATGGACACACAAAGCCCAGGGAGGACAATGGGCAGGAGGAAGGAGTCCTGTAGCGCTGGGAAGCTGAGCCCAAGCTCCTGAGATACGCTCCCACGGCGTGGCTGGGCCACATTCCCTTGGGGATGGAGGCAGGCGTGTCCCAGAGGTTCTGCTCCATCCCTTCTGCTCCTTGGCCTCCTGAGAGAGCGTCTCCTTCGGTAGGGATGAGCCCTCAAGCCCGGCCTGTTGGAGACAACCCAACCGCTGCCATCCCAGGCCTACATCCTCCACGGGGCCCCTTCCCAACCCTCCACCCCCTCCGCCCGTGGGCCCCACAGTGCCAAAACGTGCCCGTGGGCAAACGAGGAGGCTTGTGAGGAGAACCCAAGCGCGGCAAACACCGGCGAGCAGCAGAGGAGGACACGGCCCCATCGATCGGCTCTGCCGGGCGCTGTCTGGGGACGCCGCATCCGGGGGGAACGAGGAAGAGCTGAGAGGGGACATCTGGCTGCTCGAACCCTTGGCCCCCATCTCCACGTGCCAGCTGAAGATCCTGGCGTCCTCTTGACTGAAACCAGGCAGAACGGCCGCATCCCCGGCCTTCCTATCTCCTTGCAGAGCATGGCAGTTCCTGAATTGCCTGGCCCTGGCGGGCCCTAATGGCCCAGAGCTGATGTTTTATTGTCGGGTTTAAAAGTGTAATTAGTTCAAGTGTAAACAAAAAAAAAACACCCCCTCCCACCCTTGCTTAATTAAGAATTTTTAAGCAGGGCAGAGAGAGAGAGATTCCGGAAACATTAATGAACCCCAGGCAAGCACCATAAAATTGATCGAGGGAAGAGCGACGGCGAGGGCCGGGGGAGGGCTGGGCTGGGATGTGATGAGAGGGTTTCACCGCAGAAATCGCCCTCAGTTTACTTTGGCCCTTTCACGCCGGAGTGCATTTGGGAGGCTGTTTATGGAGATGGGTCTCCATAGAAATCCCTAATGATTTTTTATGCATTAATGGGAGCGATGGACAGCGGCAATATATTGTTTAAGGAGATGGAGAGGAGCCTTTTAAAGCTGACGTGTTATAGATCGAGAGCGACGAGACGGGCCCGGCGTTGAGGCTGCCATGGCCTGTTGGGCCCCATGCCTTGACAGGCAGCAACTGGCAGCCTGTGCCCATAAGAGTCCATAAAAAGAACAAGTAAAACCAAAGTCCTGGTTTCCCTCCCTTACCAGCTCTTTTGGTGCCAGGAGAAGTTAAATATATCTGCCTTTGCCCTCCATGAAGAGTCATCTGTGTGGATGGGAAGAGGATCTGAGTGTTTCCCAACCAGTGTTTCTCCTGGTGTGCGTCTCCAGGTTGGTACGTCCTGTGTAGGTTGAAACCTCTGGAGCAGGACAAGGTTCCTGGAAGGTCCTTCTTCTTTCCATTGACTGGGAGACAGCCAAAGGCTCCACTGGGAGCCAGCTGGCCTCTCCCTGGGTGGCTGTGCTGTGTGGTGGAGGTGACGGTGAAGGTCAGCAGAAGGGAGAGCCTTGATTGTCTCTGTGCGGGTGTCCTCTTGAAGACAATGGGGGGAAAGAACTGGAAGGCTCCAGGGTAAAATGAGAGAGAAAGAAAAGTCACCTTCTGGCTTAGGAAAGGTCATCCTGCTTATTCCACGAGCAGGGCTGAAGAGCTCTCTGCTGAAGGAAGGAGTTCTGCTGCCTCTCTCCGTCGGGGTGAGAGCGCAGCTCAGCCCACAGTGAAGAGCAGCCCAAGGGCTTTGAGGGTCAAGGCAAGTCTCAGCTTTTCCCTTCCTGGCCCAGCAAAAGGCCCCAAGCATGGCTGCTCCCAAAGCACTGGGCAAGTCAAGTCCTGGAGAAGTTCAACAAGGTTCTGTCCTGGTCAAAGTCCCCTTGGGAGACCTCCATTCCACGGGTGGTGTCTGTGCAGGAATGTCCACCTCGTTCTGCCCCAGAGCTCTGCAAAAATCATGTTCAGTGTCACCAAAGGCCACCAATATCCCCAGAGAGAAACTGGCTCCTGCCTGGGAGCCCACCTTCAACCTGCCATGGATTCTCATGTCCCTTAAAAGAGGCAGAGAAGAAATCAGCCCGTGTCATGTCCTACTGGCCTTGCTGCTGGGATCTCCTCTCTTCTGGAGTGCTTGAATTTCTACTCTTGTCAAAGGCCATGCCTTCCAGACATCTAATTCCTGTTCCTTACCTTCGTGGTTCTCCAGGTTGTTTGTGAATCTGGTGCCCAGCCCAGCTGAGAGGCTCCAGCGGGGCTCTCACTAAAGCTGAGTCTGACAAGAGGGTGGCTGCCAAGTCTGGGACCTCAGCTGGGCCCCATGCACTTCCCAACCTGCTCAGGGATTTCCCCCAAAAAACCCAGGGCATTGTGGGCTCCAGCGGGCACTCAGGATTAGCTCTCCCCGAGGGACTGGAACGACCAGGGCCACCAGGTGACACATCAGTCCTCGGTGAGACCCTGGTCTGTGAGCTGCCAGCCCCAGGGCAGGGCTTGGCTGGGCAGAGGGAGGACCTGGATGGCCAGTGTGAGGGAAAACAGGTCATAGAATCATCAGATCCCAGACTGGTTTGGGTTGGGAGGGACCTTGAAGGTCACCTCGTTCCACCCCCCTGCCTGAGGCAGGGGTGTCCTTCACTGGATCAGTGGCGGTACATGAGCCTCACTCAAACTCACTCTTCCAGCAGCTCGGGCAGGAATTAATTATCTGGAGGTCAGAAATCCGAGGTTTGGGGAGTTCAGGCCACCGGCAGCAGCACAAACCCCACCAGACACGCGGGACTGGCTGCGCTGCCGAGGGAGGGACTGCCGAAGGAGGTGGAGTTACACCACTGGGTGGGGAAAGAGAAGATGCGAGGGCGGCAGGTTATTCCCTGAGAGCTGCTCGGGGCTCGCTGGGGTGTTTTTGTTTGGCGCTTCTCCCTCCCCTGCCCACAGTGGGCCGGGAGGGACGGTCGGCAGTGCTGGCCCCGGGCTGTTCGGTGTTGCTGCGGCACTGAGGGCACCCACACACCCCTTGCCCTCGAAAGGTCCCGTGGATATCCACGTGTGGACGTCCCCTCCTGTCCCGCCGCACCCCGCGTGTGGCACAGCGCCCACCGCGGAGCTCCCCCGGGGCACGACGAGCTCCGCGGGGCTTTGTCCTCCCACCTCCTCCTCCGTCCTCTCGGCCTCTTCCTTCATTATTCCTCCGCTCCTCCCACCCTCTCCCTGCCTCTCCTCCTTCCCCCGGCTTTTGTTCCTTCTCTCCTCTTCCCCTCCCTCCTCCCAGAAGCCGTCCCCCATCTCCAATCGCTGCTCCGGCTGCCCGGCCTGTGTCAATTAAGTATCGATCCCCTGTTCTCTATCAGTGGTCAGCTGAGCTAACCAGTCCTGCTCGCTGCTTTTCACAGGGATGAATAATAACAATAATAATAAAGGGGTAGGGGGGGAGGCAGCTGCACTTCGTGCCTACAGCCCTTCACCTCTCCCTACCCCGCACACGCCCGCCCTCGCCCCCTCCACAGCTACGGGCAAAATCGATAGCGTGCCGAGTCAGGAATGGAATATTTTTATCCTCTAATTGGGAAATGTGCTTTGACAAAGCCCGAGGAGCGGGGAGGGGGCCGGGAGATACTGTACTGAGAGCCAGGGAAGGCGGCAGAGCCTGGCCAGGGCAGGGGCAGCGCCCGGGACCTGCCGATGGATGGAGCTGGGTGCTCTGTCCGGGCCCAGGGCACGGCCCCGGAGCGCTGGGACAGTGTCGGTCCCGTGGGAGAGCCAGTCCTGACCCAGGGGATGTCAATGCAAGGATAAAGAGAGGACAAAAATAAGCCACCCCCATCCTCCCCCTCAGTTCCCTGCCGCCGCTTTGCTACTGCAGTCGCAAGGGAGAAGGTGTGTTCCCTGCTCCTGGGTGGCATCCCAGGGCTGCACAGCCCTGGCACGGGGCCCTGCCCGGGCCTGGTGGTGCTGAGCAAGGTGGGACAGAACAAGGTGACACAGACAGGTGTCTCAGGAAGCCACCAGCCCTCCCTGGGTCATCGTTTGGGAGATCCTTGTCCTGCCAGGCCCAAGGCAGCTGGTCCTGAGGTGCCTGCAGAGATGCAGGTTGGGCTCAGTGAGCTCAGTCTTTTCCAACCACAGTGATTCTGTGGCACTGAATGATTCTGTGGGTGGCAGTCCTGCCACGAGCCTCAGGCTGCAGTTCCAGGCTGATCACAGCTGGAAACATCTCCCTGTCTCCAGCTGTGTCCAGTGGGGTGTGTTGTCTTTGCCCGTAGCAGGGGATTGGAACTAGATGGTCTTTAAAGTCCCTTCCTACCCAACCTGTTCTTAAATTCTTTAAATTATATCCCCGTCCTCCAGTTAAGCAAGTTACCAGTGGGTTCTCAGACACCCCTGGGTCTCCAGGCACCACTGGAGGCCAGGAGAGGACATGGAGGGACACCAGGACACAATTCCCACTGCCAGGTCAGCCTCCATCCCTGGAGGGATTAAAAAGAGGTGTAGATGTGACACTTGGGGACATGGTTTAGTGGTCGATGTGGCAGTGCTGGGTTAATGGTTGCAATGAATGATTTTAGAATCACAGAATCATTTAGTCTGAAAAAGACCCCCTGGAGCTGCCACCAGCCTGACCATTGGGGCTGCACCGGGCACATTCTGGAGATTAAGGAGATTTGAGTTCTTTTCTCCCAGATGACAAGTGGCAGGAAGTGAAGAAATCACCTCAAGTTGCCCCAGGGGAGGTTTAGATTGGATATCAGGAAAAATTTCTTCATGGAAAGGGCGGTCAGGCACTGGCACAGGCTGCCCAGGGCAGTGGTGGAGTCACCACCCCTGGGGGTGTTCAAAACACGTGTGGATGTGGCACTTGGGGACGTGGTTTAATGGTGAACCCGGTGCTGGTTAACGGTGGGACCAGATGATCTCGGAGGACTCGTCCAGCCTTAGTGATCCTGTGATTCCATGATGATTCTGTGGATCTCAGAGTGCTGGCTCTGCAATCCAGCCCAGCTCCCTTCCCCAGGCCTCAGAGTCTGGGGTGGATCACTCTGTTGCCTCTGAATTAGCTCCCAGTCCTCAAACTGGGATCATCCCAGTGTGTCATCCTGCTTGGCTCTCAATCAGAGCTCGGGCCCGGGGGAGGGATCCAGCTGGGAATGTGGGCCAGGCTCTCAGGACCCCGTGCTTTAAAGAGCTGCCGAGGCAGGAGCCTGGCTGCTGGGTTTGAGGAGCTCTGCCGGGAAAATCGAGGAGAGGATGAGCAGAAACGGTGCAGGAAGCCGGGCAGGGGCGAGTCCTTCGCCAGGCAAACCCCGGGAACGCCGTTGGCTTCAGCTGAATGAAGTGGATGAGGGGAAGCACCGGAAGGAAACGGCGTCTAAAAGCTGAAATTAAGTACTTTGACCTGCCAGTGCAGGATGTTTCAAATGGTACTTAATTTCCACGTTTAAGGTGCCTGTAAATGCCGCTGAGCAAGGGAAGAAGTTATTGGACTTGAATCCGATTTTATCTTCCCCGGTTTTATTTCACAGGAGGTGTTGACAGGTTCTAGTTTAGAGGGGGAAAAAAAATGGCCCTAAGGGTTGGAGATGATTTTTCTCGTGACTCTGGGCCAGCCATGTGGGGGTTCAGTGCTCCCACTCAGCCCCAGTGCCCCTGCCCTCAGCAGAAGGGTTGGACCTGCCTTCTCCACTCCCAAGGATCCTGAAGGAAAGCAGAGCGTGACCCAAAAACATGGCCCCTCTGCAGACCTTGGGGTGGATTTTAAAACCTATTGGAATTCTGTCTTCAGCAATAGATGGCAGGTTGGAAAAGAGGCAGCAGAGCCCTGGAGGGCAGGTGCTGCTCCTTGCTCCAGTGAGACCCCCACGGCACAAACCCCACAAACAGCACTGAGAAACTTCTTTATCCAACTGGGGGAAGGGGCCTGTGAGTGAGGTCTGGGCTCCCCCAGGGCGTGAAGGAGATGGGGCTGGGCTGGCCAAGGACCCAAAGGGGTGACAGCAGGCAGCACGTGAGGATGGGTGGCTGGGCAGACCAAACCTCATCCGTGTCATCCACTTCAGCCTCCACCAGCAATCTCCCTGAGGAGCCTGAAGTGATCTGGAGAAGCCTGGTGTGCTTTTACACCACGCAGTGGCTGTTAGATCTGGCTTTAGGTTTGCTTTCAAACCTTTTAAACGTGTCACCCTCTCTCATCCGGCCCTGAGAGCACTCTGTGTCTGCCTTTGGCCGGGTTATTTTTAAGCACCTCTGTCTTATTATGCCCCCTGCATGGGTGGAGGGGGAGACCCAGCATGGAAACCACAACTCTGCTGCTTCCCACCCACCTCCAAATGCTTCCAGCCCCTGGATTTTGCTGTCTCTGGCTGCCCCTTGCCCAGTCAGTGGTGCCCAGGGCTCTCAGTGGGTGAGGTGCCAGTTTACCCACCCACGGCTAGGCTGGCCCAGCGCAAAGCTGGGGCTGGGGTTGAGCCAATCTGCTCAGAAACAAAGACAAACGGGCAGCTCTGCCTCCCCAGCAGGGCCGGCAGTGATCACAGTTGCCATAGCAGTGTGCACAGTCCTCTCCCTGCAGCCCTCCCGGCCAGCCTGGGTATTTTGGGCTGTTACTTTCCAAGGTCTTTTGGATGAAACCAAGAATGAATTGGAGGCAGAAGCAAAGCAAAGCACAGCCGGATTCCCTTGGTGCTCCCCGTGTCAAGGGGCACGCAGGGAGGTCTGTGGGAAAGGCTGCTGGGCAGACTGGGTGGCTGTGGGGCTGCTGCCTCTTTTGGGACACAGAGAGGCTGAAACGCAAGGGGAGGTGATGCAGCATCTCCAGGGCTTGGAGCTGGGAGTCATGCAATGATTTAATATCCTGAGCTGGGAGGGACCCCCAGGGATCATCCAGTCCAACTTCTGGCCCTGCCCAGGACACCCCAACAATCCCCCCCTGTCCCTCAGAGCGTTGTCCAAACGCTCCTGGAGCTCTGGCAGCCTTGGGGCCGTGCCCACTGCCCTGGGGAGCCTGGGCAGTGCCCACCACCCTCTGGGGGAAGAACCTTTCCCTGAGATCCATCCCAGCCCTCCTCTGTGGAGATGAAATGGGATGCCTTCATTCATGGGAGGGGTAGAGCGACAAATCCCAGCCCCATCCTCTTCATGTAGGCCCTGGGAGAGCAACTGGATCTCCATTTGGGGAAAAGCTGCCTGGATTAGGAAGGGATTTGCCTTCACCTCCAAAGCAGGGCCTTCTGATTCTATGAAATTCCTGCTCTGCAGGTTCCCAGGCCAGAATTGCTCCCATGGGATCCCAGCCCGGGGGATGGACAAACTGGACAGACAGAGCTGAGGACAGACATGCACGTGGAGAGCTACAACAGGGGCACGAAGACACATCTGCATGGCCAGAGGCCTCTTGCCTGGGTGAAGGACCTTCCTCAGCATTCCTGATTGTCCTACAGGACCTGTTGCTGCTCACTTCCACGTCCTCCAAAATGAGAGCCCTTCTTATGCAGTGCCTTGGGCTTGGGCTGGGTTTGCTTTCCCTGGAGAACCTGGGACCAGGAATGTTACCAGCTGGTGCCTGGCTACCCTTCCTTCATGGAGGACTTCCCACGTGTGGTTCCCAGGGGTCACTGCTGGGACCCACTCCGAGCCACATGGCCTTAAATAATCTGGGAGAGGGGAAAAGCAGAGAGTGCAGCGACAAGGCTTGGCAGGGAGGCTGGAATTTTCATGGAAGTTGCCACTGGAGTGGTTGGGCGAGTTTGCAGCAGGGTGTAAGGACAGGAGGGGACTGGGCGATAAAAGGGCGGATAAAATACGATGCTGATAAATGCAAAGTCATGCCCACGAGGAAAACAGCCTTAACCACCCCGATACCAGGAGGGGCTCCAAATTAGCTGCTGGTGCTCAGGGAAGGGCTCTTGGAGTTAATGGGGGGAGATCTCTGGAAATGTCAGCTCAATGTTCAGCTGCAGACAAAAAAGGCAAATCAGATGTTAGCGATGATTAGGAGAGGAGCAGAGGAGAAATCAGAAAGCATCGCTGCAGTCCTGTGTCGATCCATGTTCGATATCCCCGCCCCTCACACTCTGGGAGCTGAGCAAGGGGAGATACTAAGGGTGGGCTTGGCTGGTGGGGGCATTCAGGAGCCCTGAGGTTGTGGTCAGCCTGGAGAAGAGGGAAAACGGTTGTTTTCCTGTTTTCCCAATGAAATTTGGAGGGGTTTTGACCCCGCAGACCTCTCCGATAAGCAGGCTCACAGCAAACCAAAGGGAATCTTCTTCCCACCGTGTTTCCTTGTGCTCGAGAACTCCCTGGCTCTGGAGCCAAAGCGTAAAAGTGTTTGGAGGGGCTGGAATGACCCCTCGAGGGCAGTTACAGGGAATGGCCAGTGCAGCCCCAGCCAAGCAGCTCGTTAAGCTGAAGAGGAGGAGAAATGGTTCAGCACGATAAGCGCCACCTTTTTTCTCACCAGCTCCCCTCAAGCATCCATCCCAGGGGACAGGGAGGGATTTCTCCTGGAGTTCAGGGGAGGGAAGAGCAAATCCCTGGGGTAGGAGGACAAACTTCACCTCGAGCCTGATGGAAGCCCATCATTGCTCCAGCCTGATCTCTGAGCTGGGCTGGGCTGGGAACAAGGGCTGGGTTTGGTCTGTGCTGCCTGAGCCAAACTTCAGACCAGGGGATCTAGTCCTTCCTTCCCAGCTTCACTTGTCCCCTTTCCAATGCTGAGCTTAAATCCTGGGAAATCAGCTGTGAAAATCCCACATTTCTCTCCCGTCTCCCCCACGCTGTGCAGGAACAACAAGATCCCCTTGCAGCCAACACTGAAGGGCTTTAATGCACTAGAAGCACCTGAGCAGTGGCCTGAGGGCCTTCCCTGCTTCCCCAGCCACTTGGAGCATCCTCAAGCGTCTTTCCTCGCCTCCCTCTACCCATTTGTGTGGCAGGTGAGACCACGGGGGGCGGGATAAGAGGCAGGGGAGAGGCCGTGCAGGCTCTCCGGGAGGGGTGGGCTCTGAGGAGGGGGTGCTGGTGCCTCCACACCACCCTGCCTTCCAGTGGCAAACAATAAAAGCTCAAGGTGAGCATCACCTCTGCCCTATCTCTCAGATCCTCCTCTCTGCTGTCCATCCATCACACGCCTGCTCTCCTGCAGCCGATTGCAGCCGACCTGCATCAGCTATTGATTTATCGACACAGGCCGGGGCTGGAAGATTCAGGAGAAGCAGCTCCCCACAGAAACGGCTTTTCAGAAGTAGAGATTTGATTTTTTATTTATTCTTCTCTTCAATGTATGGATTTAACAAGCTCCAGGCAACAAAGAACTTGGTCCTCCCGCACGCAGGCTCTCACACTCCCCTCCGTCCCCTCCCCTTCTCCGGCTGAAAAGTCATCTTTCAGGGATTACTCTTTAAGGGCAGAACATGGCCCCGTGGCTGGAGGCAGCTCCCCAGGGCTCAGATGCTGCATAACCTCTGGGCTGACCCCTCTCACAGGGGTAAATGTCTCCCTGGCTCCCCGGGTTTGTCACGTGTTTGTGGGGCTGTCACCATGAGACTAAAACTCCCTTTTTTTTTTTTTTTTGCTCCCCTTGTTGTGATGATGAACTTCCAGTCCAAACAGGCTCTGTGGAAGAGGCACCTGTGGGTGCCACTGGCAAGGCAGGGCACAGCTGGCAGCTCTCCTGTGACTGCTGGTCGGAGGGGTGACATTTGCTGCTTGGTTTGTTTTTCCTTTCCCCACTCTTTCCCAGGCGTTTGGAGAGATCAAATAGGAGAAAAGGCCCTCTGACCCTTGTTTTTTCCCAGCTCCAAACGGCCAGTCTGCCACCCAGCACTCAACCCTGAGTGATTCTCCTGCTGCACCAGCCAGGATGTCCCCACAGGGGCTGTTCCTCCCTGGATATCCCAGTGCACCCCCTGTCCCACATGTGCCTGTGGATGGAGCAGGACCACCCTGGAGCTCCAGGACAGGGTGATGGCTGGGCAGGATCATGAAGAGGAGGAGGAGGAAATGCTGCCTCTCCAGCCTGGTGCTCATGGCCCGCCCTGTGCAGGGCTGGGGAGATGCTGCCTTAGAAAACTCCAGGCCAGTTCCCCAGGGACCAGCAGGACCTGGGACTTGGCCTCACTGACCCCTCACCCTTCCCAAACCGGTATTTTTTGGAGTGGTATCCGTTTTTTCTCCAAATCCACCAGCTGGGCTTCGGTTCGTCAAAGCCGCCCCCTCCTCCACGAGCTTCTTGGGCACCTCCTGCTCAGAGCACAACCCTCAGACGGCCCCAGAGCCCCCACCCCATCTCATGGCACCGAAGAGGTGACACCAGCCCCTGCCCAGCTCCCCTGCCCTCCCTCCGGGGGGGGGTTGTTGGGCTGATCCTTTGCAGGCCTCGTGCTTTGCGTGGTTAATGACGGGCGGTTTCATTTGTGGCTGCATTTACCACCTGATGACTCTCCCGTGGAAGACTAGTTTGCAGGCAATGGAGACAGATGCTGCCCAAACTATCAGCCAAAAGGCCTAATTCCTGCACAGCCAACTTTTTTCATTTGCTTCCTGGCCGATTAAGAAAAAATTTTTCCTGCCAGGGCAGGGGCCAAGGTGGTGCCAAGACAAACCCTGGCAGAGACCCTTCGGAGGCAGCTCTGGGAAGCAGCTTTGGGAAGCAGCTCTGGTGCTCCAAGGATGGGATTTCATAGAATCACAAAATGGTTGGAAGGGACATTAAAGCTCATCTCATTCTACCCCCTGCCATGGGCAGGGACACCTTCCACCAGCCCAGGTTGCTCCAAGCCCCGTCCAACCTGGCCTTGGAC